>VWZD01008578.1:125928-155638 GCA_013396695.1 Sakesphorus luctuosus
GCTTCTCTGGCTCTGTGAAATTTGCTATGGCAGTGCTGCTAGTTGGTATTTTTCTAGAGACTTGAGCTCTTTTTAGGTATTTCTGAATGACTTCCAGGGTTGTGACAGAGTTGTTCGTATTGGTGGGACCACACGGGTGAAAAAGACATGGGATTATGCTTTGGTCAGACCACAGATTGGCTTGTTTGTGTAATTCACTTGATGAGAGAAGGTTTATACTTAGGTACCTCATACTGTGAACTAAAAATGCTCTGTTCAGGAAAGAGGGGGATATCTGGTAAAAAAAAAAGGTTAATATGCAGATAATGTGTTATAACATCTTGAATTGCTTTGATTTACCAAGACATGGACTTGGATGGGAAATGTTAGAGCTGCAGTTTATACTTGGATGAGAATATGTGAACTGAGTACAGTGGACTGATTATGGTCATATCAAAGTAATGATCTGCATTATCTGTCAGGGAATATTCAAACATTTTCTTTCTTCAGCTGCTCTTAGATTTCCCCATGAGAAGTGGATATACATTAAATGACCTTCTTAGCTTGGAGGCAAACAAGTAAAGCTCATCAGGAGTGTGGCTAGCAAGGAAAGGAAGAAGTTAATTTTGATAATGCCCAATTGTAGAAGCAGAGTTGGCTCAGAGGAATAGCTGAGTACTCCATGCTGTTTCAAGATAATGACATCTAAACCTTGATGGGTGTGTGTGAGGGATGAGTATCTGCAAAGCTGGAAAGAGGAATCTCAGAAAATGAACTGTAGTGTGGTAGAATGGCAGAAGTGATGCATTTCAGGAGGTGTGTTTTTGCAGTCTATTCATTTGTCAACCTTTTGCCTTCCCTGGTCATTCAGCTTTTTATCTAGAAATATCCAATTTTGTTTGACAGAATTCTGGACAGTTTTATTTCTTTTACAGTATCTTGCTGCTTTACACTCTGGACCTTCCTTTGTCACCATTTCTTCCATCTCTCCTTGGTTGTTGTCTTCAAAGTACATGAGTTTTGAATTTCAATAAGAGTGAAATACTTCCTCCAGAAATGTATGCTATATAGTAGTATTTCCTGTACAGTCAATGGAACTGACAAGTGAGATAAATTAACTCATTCTTTCTTTGGCCTTGCTTTCTCTGTTTTTGATGAATACTGGAGTTCGTGCATCCTTTTGCATCAATCTCCAAGGCCTGTCAAAGGATACATCTCATACCTTGTTGTGGGTTTTTTTTGTTTGAAAAACTCGAGTAGGGAAGATATTGTTCCCTGAATAAAGACAGGAACAGTGCTGTGGGAAAACATCAACAGATCTGGAAATCAGACCCGTGATTATTTCTGTTCTAAAAAAATTTTAATCATGATGGGGAATGTTGCCAGATACTGCAAGAGAATTCTTCTTACTGTTAAATCATTATCTTGATCCTTGGCATGTTTTGGCCTAAGCCAGTGCTCCCAAAAGAGGCCTGGGCAGAGTTCAAGTCTTCAGTGCATTGTAGGAACTGTTCCATTAGGCAGTTTTCATGCAGTTAACCTTTTCTGGAGATTGGGAGGTATTTATATAGTGAATTTAGGCCGCTCTGTGCTAGTTGGCCTTGATATTGGGAATACCTCAGCATACTTTAACTTTTGTAAGTGAACCCTAAAAGTTCAGGTCCCAGTGGGATGCTCTATCCAGTAAGCCATTAGGATAGCCACAAAAAAACCAAAACAAAATTTAAAAAAAGAAACCAAACACCCCCCACCCCCCCTAACTAAAATGATGTTTACAATAGAGGCTACTTTTATTTTCCTTTTGGTGGTGACCCTAACAAAATATCTGAAATTGAAAGGGTTCCTTTTGTCTGTGAAAGGGTTTGTAATATTAGTCTGTAACACTTTTTCTCAAATAAAACTGTAGTGTTTTCTGTTTGGCTTTAATTGTTTTTAATTTTGAATGTAAATGCCTGTCTGTTTAGCTTTAAATCAATGACATTCTTGCTAGTTTTTGCTGGGATACAGCTAATTTTCTTCCTAGTATGGGGCTGTGGTTTGGATTTGTGCTGGAAATAGGATTGGTATCACAGAGATGTTTTTGTTACTGCTGAGCAGGGTGTCCACAGAGTCAAGGCCTTTGCTACATCTCATACCACCCCACCAACGAGGAGGCTGGGGGCCCACAAGGAGTTGGGAGGGGGCACAGCTGGGATCCAGGAGGTATCACACAGCATATGGCATCATGCTCAGCATATAAAGATAGGAGAAGGACGTTTGGAGTGATGGTTTTTGTTTGCCTGGGTCACCATGAGGTGTGATGGGGGCCCTGCTTTCCTGGAGTTTCTTGCCCATGAGAAGTAGTGGATGAATTCATCATTTTGCTTTGCTTGTAGGCCTGGCTTCTGCTTTACCTATTAAAACATCTGGATCTCAACCCATGAGTTTTCTCACTCTTACTGATTTGATTGTGTTTTTAATCCTACCAGGAGGGAGTATGGTGTGCAGTGCCTAAATTGTCTGGGGTTAGACCATAACCCACCTAAGAAATGCGACCACTGGCATGGTGGTTTGTGAATTGCAGAGGCACAAAGAGCTGTCTGGAAGCAAAGAAGTGAAGAGTGAAGGTGTTGAACTTCCATAATAAAACTGTGTCCAAAGAAGGGCAATGTCTTATGAAGAGTGGCTGCTGGAGCTGGGGTTGTTTAGCCTGGAGAACAGGAGGCTGAGGGGGGACCTTGTGCTCTACAGCAACCTAAAAGGAGGTTGTAGCCAGATGGGGTTGGTCTTGACAGGATGAGAGGAAATGGCCTCAAGCTGTATGAGGGGAGGTTAGGAAAAAGTTTCTTCAGGGAGTTGAAATAGGCTGCCCAGGGAAGTGATGGATTCACCACCCCTGGAATTGTTCAGAAGGTGTGTCAGTGTGGCGCTTCAGAATGTGGTTTAGTGGTGGACACGGCGGTGCTGGGTTTACATTCAGACTGGATGGTCTTAGAGGTTGTTTCTAACATTAAGCTTCTGTGATTCTATACCATGGAGTGTATCCATATTTTTCACACTTTTATCTCTGAGGAAATGTTGCTTGTAGATTTGTAGTGAAAAGGGCATGACTAACAGTACATTTTTGTCTTATTGAAAGTTGGGACAGATACATTGTGGGCTGTGGGACATGCACTTTGTATGCAGGACAGTTGTCATGAAAAAAATCTTTGATTTTTCTTGTGTTTAGGAACTCTGAGGGTCTTAAACAACCATGAGCAACCCGTTTGTACAGATTGTGGAGCCACTGGACCCAAAACAGCCTCAGAAGAAGTTCTTCAATCTGAGCAAATTGGAAGATGTGAGATATGGTATGTTGACAGCATAAGGGAAGCATTTTGTTAATACTGAGCAGAACCTGAACAGACATTGCCCCATTGGATGATATTTGGTCTCTGAAGAGAACTATGAATTCAAAAGATGGTTCTTGAAAACAGAATTTGAGCAAAATTTAATTCTGTAAATTTAGAACTACAAAAACACCGGCAAGATCAGAGTGATATTTTCTCAAGGTACTGTGCACTCAGCAGTCTTGTTTTTCCTGAGCAGGTGAGGAAGGAGAGGCAAAACTAAGAGCACAAGTTTTCTCATGTACTGATAAGCTACTGTGAAAGTCTGGAAAGGATCTAACACTGACATGACTTAATCATGTAGAAAGATAATTCAGTTTTAAAACTAGTGGTGCCTAGAGATTCCTTTCTGAGGAGGCTTTTTCTTTACTTCCTCTGACACTTCCCAAATCTTTCATGTGGCACTGGTAAAAATCTTATAAGCTGTGCCACTGACTTAGATAGTGAGTATCTATAGCTTAGAGCTGTCTATGTCGTGTGTTTTTGGGCTTTCAAAAAAGAAATAGATAATTAAGAAAAATTCAGGAAGCAAGAGGAGGAACATTTCCTTTGAATGTCAGCAATGTATATCCATTACAGGCTTCAGTAAGTGGGAAATCAGTAAGTGAGAAATCAGTTCATGTTGGACTTGATGTGCGAAAAAAAGAGGTGAGTGTTAAGAAGTTGACAAATACATGTATGGCATTACCAATTGCTCCATTCCAGGACTGCAAGACTGATAAAATCCAGATTCTTTAAAAAAAGGATGCAATTCTCACTATTCAGCAGAAGAATGGAATAGCTTAGCAACAGAAAAATGGGGCAGGGAAGGGCAGAAGAATATTTTAAAAAAGCCCCAAACAGTGGCAGCAACAATAATCTGCCAAAACCCCAAGCAAACAAATACCCCCAAAGCAAACAAAAAAACCCAACTGCAAAACTAAACGAAATTATTCTGAATTACTGTGTCCTGAATAATAGTTGGAGTTTTTTTATAATAGCTGTGACGAGGTCTCACTGTGATCTTGGGGGCCCTGTGTAGAAGGTTGGGACAAACTTCTTGACAGATTTTGAAACGTAAAAATATTCTTAGAGACAATCAAGTGGCTATTATTACAGTGGACCACGGGAGCAAGTCTTGAGATACTCATGTTTCTTTAATTCACTCCCATTGCTTGTAGTAAAGTTGTCAGGATTTCTCCAATAGTATTTTGCATCATATTCTATATTTCTAATTTGAAATAGATTAGCAGATGTACGTCTGACTTCCATTTAGTTCTTGAGAAGAGAATGCATAGACCACTCAAACTGTACTTTCCAACATGTTAGGTAGAAAAGTATGTTTTTCTAGTGCATTTATGTCTGTGTTCAGTGGCAAGAGTGAGAGGAAACTGCAGAAGAACAAGGTGAGCATAGCATGTTTTCAGAGTAGCGTTGCTGTGGAGGATAGAAAAGCTGTGAGAAAGTCCTTTCAGCAAAGATTTCTATTGTTGCACAGGAGCTGAGATAATAAATCTGCTCAAAGAATTGAGTGGAAGAGGTCAGTTAGTCCTGACTTCCTGACAACGCTGGAGGCTAGAAAAGAGGGTTTGATGATTTGGGATAAAGCCTTGTGAGAATATGGGGTCAGCACTTGAGAGCTGTCTGCCCCAGGCATGGAGCTTTGCACTTGCTGACATACGCCTTAAGGTAAAAACTGAATTTATTTCTTGCCTCTTACCCATGCAGCACGCCTGCCATTTTCTATTCGAGTCCTCTTGGAAGCTGCGATCCGTAACTGTGACGAGTTCCTAGTGAAGAAGGGAGATGTTGAGAATATTCTCAACTGGAAAGTGATGCAACACAAGAATGTTGAAGTGCCATTTAAACCTGCAAGAGTTATTCTGCAGGACTTCACGTGAGTCTGATGCTCTCCAAAGCTAAGAATATGGGCTTTTGAGAGTGCAGCAATGCTTAGCTTGGGTTGGAGGGGTGAGCTGAGGGAAACGATAGCAGTGAGAGGTTGGGAAAAGCTTTTTTCGGCTTTCCTGGATGTCATGCTACAGGCAGACACTCAAAGTAAAAGCATTGAGTGAAACTCTTCTGGGATGGAGAAGTAAATATCTTTACAAAACTTCAAAACTGAGGGGAAGAAAATGGGATGGATTGCATTCAAATGCATTTGGACTGCATCCAAAAGAGGGAATCCAGAGCTTAGAGATTTTGTTCTTTGAAGGTGAAGGGTATGTTGTGGTTCATTTTTTAAATTTTTTTTGTTGTTTTGTTTGTTGTTTGTTTTTTGTTCCCCAGGATATCTTGCTTTCAATTTCCTACCCATTTCAGTTATTTTATTACCCACATCATTATTTTCCCTTCCAAGACAAAATTATTTCAGATACATTTTTAAAGACTTCTCTGCTATTGAAAACGTGAATGTCTGTTTTTCCCAGAAATTCAAACTGGGAATCCTACCTAATGGACTCAGAAAACTCTGCTTTGTTACTGCAGCATGTTTAGCCTTACATGTCAGTAATAATCACATAATAGTCCTGGTAAATATGGATCGTCAGTTTTCAGGTGGAACAATAGCTTCTAACTGTTTTTAATACTGCATTTGACTTGGAAGTCGATTGTTATTTGTACCTTCATCCTCTTGCTTTATAAAACAGTTTAGTTCATTGATGGTAAGCCAGTTGATTTTCTTTCTCAACAGTAAAATGTCTGGACTGTCATATCTTCTATTTGACATTTTCACAAAGGTTGTCCAAGTGCCAGAGACCCAGTACAGCTCGACTCCTGAAGACATTAGGAAAAATGGGCAAAACCTCAACTAAAAGAAGTGCTGATTTCCTAGCTATTTTTCACCTGCTGGCTGTTAACATTTTGAAAAGCTGGAGCACAAAGAAAGATGAACTTCCAAGCAACTGTTGTTCCCTCTGTTACTGCACTTCTTTTTTGCTCCTGCTGAGTTTTAGAAATTTGCCTATAAGTGTGCAGAGCAGCTGCATTCCTGAAAAATGAGCTCTTGGACAGGCCTCTGAGGAATCTTTTGCAAAAGGCAGCTATGGCAACTTTTCAAAAGCCATACAACAATTACATTCAAGTTGGCCTGGTTTAGAATTATTTAATTTCCTAGTTTGGATCATTCTGTAATTATTTTAAATTCTTCTAAATACTGTAGATGGATGTTGTGTCTGTTGCATTTGAGTTGTATAACATGTGGAAGCTGGCAAAATAATTCTTCCACTGCTTCTTTCCCACTCCTGCCCTCCCTCAAATTCCCCTAGGTAGCACTATATAGTATTTGCTATTTTCCTTGTAATATGTGCATCCTGGGATGTCAAACTGCTTCAGACTACTGAAAACATCAATTAATTGTGTCAAGATTAGATAATGTGGACCCTTTTTCCCATCTGTTCTTTGTAAACATTCATGATTTTCAAGGTAAAATTCTGTGGGAATTACAAAGCCTTTAGTGTTTGTGTTGCTTTCTTTCTGATGTATGCTAAAATGGCAACAGCTTCCTTATAGTCAAAGCTGAAAGCGTAAACTCTTACTGCTTTGGGCTGCTCTTGCAGAAATGGAGTGTTTTCAGCAGGTTGCTGACTGATGCCAGATCCTTGAGTGCACATCAGAGAATTCTTTTTGTCTCAGCAAAATCAGATATGCAGATATGTAAGTGGGTTTCCCAAGCTGATTGAAAGTATCATGATAAAACATACCTCAGTACAAGCTGAGAGTGTGAGAAGCTGAGGAGCATCAGAAGCTTTGTTAAATATTGAAGTGTGTGTGATCCCTTCAGTAAGTCACGTGTTGAAAGGCCAGAAGTTCTGGTTACTTATTCCTTATTTGCTTATGGATAAACTTGCATTGAAAATGGAGAATGAATTAGAGACTATGGTGCATTAGTTTGACCTTTGGTACAGTTTACCAGCCTCACTTAGGAAGAAAGACAGGCATAACTTCGGGATTTAAAAATAATTTTGGTTGAATGAGACACACAAACATATAGAAAAAGGCCTCTTAACCTTTTTCTGAGTTATTTGGAGTTCATGGTGTTGCTGGGTGGTCACAAGATATGTGAGCAGGCAGAAATGTGAATGTTGGCCTGTAGCTTGAGAACATGCTCTTTTGAATGCCATTTGTATTATAAGGTCTATTGTCAGTGGTAAGTATGAGAATTTGTTAGCAGAAATGCATGGTGCACCTTACTTCTGCCTTTTATGTTTTTCCAGTGATCTGCCAGGATAGTTAAATCCACTTCTGAAAATACAGTTATTCTGCAAGGGTGTTTTGCAGTCAAGTGCTTGTAATTTCAGAAATTTCATGCCCTGCTCTGCAATTTTCAGTTGAAGTGTTGAAGGTACCAAACAGCTCTGATTACAGAGAAGATTCTCCTGTGCTTGCAAAACTTAAAAGAGATGACCCTTGCCTTTAAATCAACTAAACAAACCTAGTAAAGAATCAAAGAAGTAACATTATTGTTTTCCTTCTCCCCAGTTCTTGTTTGAACAGACTGAGGAGGAGAGAGTGGAACAGAGCAAAAGAAGAGTAACCAGTTCAAGGTCCCCAAGGAATGCTGTCTAGGAGCAAATTTCCAGATTCCCAGCCAGACATGTTAAACTCCTTCTGTTACGTGATGAATTTTTAGCTTTTTAGTTTAGCTTTTAATTTTTGCAGTGCTCAGAATATAGATACAGTTCTGTCCCTTTTGCTCTTCTGACTTTGTCTTCTCAAGGGTCCCTGCTATAGATAAATGATCCCAATACTCAAGGTATGGCTGCGGTTTGCTTTGCATGTGACAGTAGGTGTCTGTTCTGCATCTCAGGATCTTGGTTGTGGGGTTTTTTTTCTCTTTCCCAAATTGTTTCACCATGCCTATTTATTTTCTGTTTCAGTGGGGTGCCTGCTGTGGTTGACTTTGCTGCAATGCGTGATGCTGTGAAGAAACTTGGTGGAGACCCTGAAAAAATCAATCCTATCTGTCCTGCTGATCTAGTGATAGATCACTCCATCCAGGTTGATTTCAACAGGCAGTAAGAATACAAAATTACTCTTTACTTCTTAGTGGTAGTAAGTGAATTTACTGATCATCAAGATAGTTCCACTGGTGATATTCTTTGCAGTTGTATTATAACATCTTAGACTTTAAGAAGTATTTAAGTTAGACTGTTGTATCAGTTGCTGTGAGTTAGAGGGGGAAATTTTCTTTTTTCTCTGGTACATCTCTCAGCAGCAGAAGCCTGGGCTAATAGAAATTAGAATGTTGATAGGAACAGGCTCAACCCAGACCTGTGGTGACTGTAATGTTCTGTAATAATACTGCATCATTATTAGTTGCTCAGAAATAGCTTTTTTTTCTGTGTGCATCTTTTTGACCTCATAGGCCTTTTTGTAAAGGACAAACAAGAATGTCTCTTTTCTTCCACACTTCTCTAAGAACGAACCCTAGGCCCAGCTCTGAGGAGCTGCTTGCTGCTTCAGTGCTTCTGTGCAGAAGAGCTTGATTCTCTGCTTAATCTGGCCCCTGTAAGCACAGGGAAGGAACATGATGCTGTTCTGCCCTCTGCACCCTAAGAAGAGACACTCACTAGTGGTCACTAGACCCACAGTGAAATACAAGATCTCTGCACAGAGGTCATTCTGCTCTCCAAGGTGCATAAATATGTGCCTACTGAAATAATCTTCCAAATACATTTTGCAAGTATGTGTTTTATGATGGTTTTCTTAAAGTTTTTTTTTTGGTTTGCATTTAACCCTCCTGTTAAAATACACTGTATTTATTGTCCTCCAGAGGAAGTAGTTTTGAAGCTGACTACCTAAGTAATAGCATTGCAAAGAAAATTCCTAGAAGGTGGAAATTAAAGAATATAGGAACCCTTTCTCAGTGCCAGTATTTAGAGATCTCTTTAAAATAAAAATACTGAACTTCTGAGCATCAATGTATTGTGAAGCCTACTTCTTAGAAGAATGTTGCCAGTTTTCAAATATAGCTTTTTTCCTACTTTTTTTAACTGTAGACTAATAAAGACAGAAATTCTCACAGATATCATTTCATAGTTGACAGGGGAAACAAAGGCCAAAAAATTTTTACTTAAGCAACTGTCAAAAATCTACACCCATTAACTGTTTTTCTAGAGGTGCTGCTTCTTAACACAAAGGAGNGCAGGATGTGATTATGTCTTTACTGCAGGACATATTATGATTCTTTTTCTGTATTATTTTAATGACATTAATTTTATGTTATCAGTAGTATCCAGGACTTAATTTAGATCATTATTTCTAATAATTGTTTGTTATCACAGCCTTATTTTATTTCTGCTAGTCTCCTGTATACATAGAGAGAACATCCATCAGCTCTGTGCTTCAGTTCTTTCAAACTCTGCTGACAGGCAGCTGATTCAAGTGAAAAGTTTGTTTATTTACCCTGTCTGCTTTGAAACACAGAGGCTTCAATCAGCACCGTATCATAGTGATAACCTTTTTGACTGAAGTTGCAGGGCAGTTATGTAGTTTCCTTTACTGCCTTGCTGAGTACTTCTGATTTAGGTGTTGGAAAATTCATATTTATCTATCATGTAGTGTTGTTTTTCTCAGATTAAAAGTTTTAGGCCTGCCAGAGATGTAATATGGAGATTAGCACTCACATTTGAAACATTGGTTGCCTGCAGTGATATTAAAAAGATGCAGTTGATCAGCATTCACATTAGCTAATAAACTTTCTTTTATTTCAACCTTTGGGTATATTTAGCCAGACATAAATTTCAAGGGAATATTTTTGGTTCTGACAGCTCATTATTTTTACTTGCAGACCAGACAGCTTGCAAAAAAATCAGGACCTGGAATTTGAAAGGAACAAAGAAAGATTTGAATTCTTAAAGGTACAGAAAAAATAATCTCATTTGCAGGGCGGAAAGTATGGCAAGTGAAAGTTCTTCCAGTGCTCACGTGCATTGAAAATTTTTGACTTCTATTCCTTTTGTTTCAGTGGGGCTCTCGGGCTTTTAAAAACTTGAGGATTATTCCGCCAGGCTCTGGGATCATCCACCAAGTGAACTTGGAGTACTTGGCAAGAGTGGTGATGGATCAGGATGGCTACTACTATCCAGACAGTGTAGTGGGCACTGACTCACACACCACCATGATAGATGGCTTGGGAGTGCTTGGCTGGGGTATGTGCAGAAGTGTATTGTGAATAGAATATCTCTGGACTGAATAAGCTGTGTTTCAGGCTTTGTTTGGCACTGAACTGGCAGGTTAGCCCCCACACAAGGAGGTGTGAGTCTAGGAAAAAGAAATTAAAGAAGTGATGCAAGGACAGTCAGTCACCACCTCCCATCAGCACACCAAAGCCCAGCCAGTCACTGGGCAATGAGTACTTTGGAAAAATTTTGTCCCCATTGCCCCCTCCCAGGTTTTATGCTAAGCATGATGTTTTGTGGTATGGAGTATCTTGTTGTTCAGTTTGAGTCAGCTGTCTGGGCTGTCCCCCCAGTGTCTTGTCCACCCCTTTACTTGCTAAGGGACGGAATGAGAAACAAGATACTCTGTGAGACTGTGTTAGCACTGTTTAGCAATAGTTAAAACATTGGTATGTTATTGACATGAGTTTGGTCACAAATCTAAAACAGGACAGTACATGGGCTTCTGTGAAGAAAAGTTACCTCTGTGCCAGCGAGGCACAGTACATAGACTAACCCCAAACGCAAGTAACCTCATAAGGTCTCTTGTAGTTACTTAAGACTTTTAAAGTCAGCTCCCTGTTCTGGTAATAGCCTCAGATGATTTCTGCAGTGTGTGTTGTTGGGTTTTTGTTTGGTTTTTTTACGTATTTTTTTCTATTCTGCTTTTAAATCACAAGGAAGGAGTTAAGGAAAACATTAAAGGAAGGGAATTGAAGCATCACTGACAATCCAGTTTTTCCTTAGTCACTTCCCTACTTTCGAAGTGTTGACTTATCAAAAAAGTACTGCAAATAACTAATCTATTAGATTGAAGGTGCTGAAAATTGAATCTGAGTGAGTTAAATGTGACTGGAGAGGACATTATGGGAAACAGGACTGTAAAGTATGTTCTCATACCAGTATTCTGCAGAATACTTGCTACAGAAGTAAATAAAAATAATTTATTTTTGCTTGTAGTGATGAACTGCAGTGCTTGAATTATTGAATAAATTAGTACCTATGGAATGAAAGTATTTGCAGTCATCCCACACAGAAACAAAAACAGTTGATCTTTTATTTTCCTGTGATATGGTGATAGGAACCTAACTGAAACAGCTGTTGTACAAATACAGAACACATTATGTTTTTTTAAAAACATTTGCTAGTTGATCACAAATGTGCTTGTGAAATTCCAAGTACCAGATATGATAGCACTGTGTGTTTTTAATATCCCACATATACTACTGTAGCAATATTGATTGATGGAGACTTTCTGTCAAGGGTGAAAGAGTTCCTGCTGGCTTAGAATACAAATGTAAACAAGTTCAATTTATTTAAAGTGTGGTAGCTTTGGGATTAGACACATCTCTTATGCTATATGTGATTGCACCATACACATGGAAACACCATTTAGATGATGTTGCAATACTGATAGCTGCTTGGAAGAGTGTGACTCGGCCTCATTTGTCTCCAGACCTGGAAAAGTACGGCTGGGCATAGTCTGTACCGTATATGCTCAAAGTGCATACTTTTGGATTGAACGTTCCTTGGTAGTGGCTGGTAATGCTGAACTTGCTTTGTGCTTGTCTGTGGTAGCCTATTAGTCGTGTTGACTCACTTGACTGTTTAAAAATGATTCAACACCTAGTGAAAGGAGTCATATGATTGGATCTGTCACACAATGATCTTTTATATTAACACAGATACCTTGTTTTACATAAAATAAACCAGAAATTATTTTTCAGAACCATTCTTAGACTGTGGAAAAGATTGGAGTAGTGAGTGGTTGGGCATACATAAGCAACTGTTACAGGCAATTTGTTCTAGCTTAGTATTAATTAAGCTAAACAAAAGGTAGAATGAGGTTTGAAGGCAGAAGATAAACACAAGAGTGGCTTTCTACAGGCAAAAATTTATATATCTGTTTCATGCCAAATTGCCAGTAAATATCATGGGTTTCTTAGATTGCATATGACTGTGACATCTTGATTAAATTAGCAAAATTAAGTAGTAACTTGATTTACATTCCTCTAATAGTAAAGGTGTGCTTACACAAAGGTTCCCACCTGCAAATGCCCAAATCCTGCTGAAACTTAATAGATGTAAGGGAAGATATTTCTATCTTAGCAAGTAGCTTTTCTGTTAGTATTCTTTAGTAATCTTCCTTTCCTTCAGAATAACTTTTGAGTTTTTGTTTGGTGACCAACAGTCATGGTCTGCATACATTTCACTCACAGCTCATCGTGTTCAATGCCATGTCAGTGGTTCTTGGTTTGTGCATTGCACGCTTAGGATGTTAAATAAAACTTTCACATCTGTTATTGTAAAAGCCAAGCATCCTCAGAATAAGTTACTTAGGTTTACCTAATATCCTATCTAATGACTTAGGAATAAGATGAAAGTATGAAACAAAAAGAAATTAGAAAGCCCAACCTTGCAGAAACTGAAGCAAGATGAGGACTGCCTCTTAGCAGAAGTCTAAGGCTGTCTGCTTTCTCTCCCCTTTCAACCTTAAATAGAATACTCATCAGACAACTGCCTTCATGTGTTTGTTTTTGATATGTTACTGTCTTTCTGAGTAGTTGTGCTGTAAACTCCTGTTCCATACAGGTGTTGGTGGCATTGAAGCAGAAGCAGTGATGTTGGGGCAGCCAATCAGCATGGTGCTTCCTGAGGTGGTTGGCTATAAGCTGGTAGGAAACCCTCAGCCACTGGTAACATCCACTGACATTGTGCTCACCATTACCAAGGTAAATTACCAACGTTTTGTTTTTCTATTACTGCTGAGAGCTGTGTGTGCTCTGTAGGACAGAGCCCCTGTTCTGCAGGCTTAAGAACCCTGTGTGTGCTCCATGTAGTAATTATGGACTTTTTAAAAGCTCTGTCACCCTGTGTAGGTTGGAATCAGCTGTTGAAGGACATTTTTCAAGGCAAATCTTTTTCCCAGAAGCCCAACAAAATGTGTGTGGAGATATTTTAGAATTCAGTAATGTTTTGGGAAAAGTGCTTTCTCTGACTCAAAAGAAACACTGTTACTTGTTGTTGAAGTCCCCACTTAAATAAGGCAATGTAACCCCCCCAAAACAGGCAGTAAGCACTGCAGTCTGATTTCTTTGATGTGCAGGTGTTTGACTCATGTCATATGTCCATGATATGTTTATTCACTCTGCATTGGCACTGAATTAAGAGTATTATTTGGTCAGCATTAATGCTGGAGGTCAGAAATCTGATACACAAGTTCATCATGGGATGCTCTCTCTAGAGAGACCTCCAAATGGGGAAAGCCAACATTTTTTTATTTTTTCATCTGGGTATGTATGTTCAGTTTCATGTAGTTGTGCGGTTGGTTCTCCCTGTTTCCTCATCTTCCTGTTTGCTGGCTGAACATTCCCCACACAGTTCTTCCCTTTTTAGAACATCATGTTGAGAAAAATACAGTTGTAAGATAGAGTCTAGTTTAAATGAGAGGAAGTGCAGGTTTTGGAAGGAATACATCCCTGTGTTGTACCTTATTGTTGAAACTTTACATCTCTGTGTCCTCATCTTCATGATTTAGTTTACCAAAAGCTTCCTGGTTTCAAGTGGCATAAGAAGCCTGCACAAGAGGTTTCTCTAAAGTTGAAAGCTAGATTTCGTAACAGACATGCACAGCTTTTTTTGACTCATAACAGTGACACGGGCATTGTATTTTTGTAACAGCACCTTCGCCAAGTTGGAGTTGTGGGTAAATTCGTGGAGTTTTTTGGCCCTGGTGTAGCCCAGCTCTCAATTGCTGACCGAGCCACCATTGCCAATATGTGTCCAGAGTATGGAGCAACAGCTGCCTATTTCCCAGTGGATGATATTAGCATTGGGTACCTGATGCAAACTGGTGAGTGTAAAAAGAGACAACAAGTTAAAGGTGTAATTGGAAGCAGGACTCTAGGTGTGTATGGTGTAGTCAGCAGTGGGATTGAGTCAGGTGGAGCCTTCTGAGCTTCAGTTAACTTTTATCGATACTTCCTTGTTGAGGCTGTGACTTGCTCTGAGGGTTCATGTTTAGGAAGAGCTGGGTGTTGGACTGTTTGGCAGCTAATGCCTGCTTAGCCCTGCCTGAACCTAGCTTGTCCACGTGACAGAAGTAGAAACCCAAGATTTTGTTCTGCAAAGGTCACTAAGTCTGTTCAAGTGCTTTGTTTTTAGTGAATCTCTAATATTTTTCTTGAAAGTCTTGTAGTGCCATGTACAGTGTGAACAGAGAAATAGCCTGTTACGCTTTTTCTTTTGTTCTGTCAGATGGTAATTCCTCTGTTTCATTTGCATTTTGCTTTTGCTATATCTGACTTTCTTCATAGGCCGTGACAAAGAGAAGGTTATGTGCACAAAAAAGTATCTTGAGACTGTAGGAATGCTAAGAGATTTCAAGAACTCTTCTCAGGATCCAGACTTCACACAGGTTAGAAACTACTCTTATCTTCTGACTCCTTGCTTTATGCCTTGTCCTGTTTTAGTGTGACAATTGTAAGTTTTTCACACAAACTAAGAAATAGTCAAGGGACTCCTTTTCCCTTGGTTTTGGCCTCACAGCTATCTTATCCAAAGGCCCACTGGAATTGGTCGGCTTACTCTTCAGGTGTGAAAACTTGGGCATAGGTGTAGAACGGCTCTCAACTGATCTCAAGCTGGTGCAGATTTAGCAGTTTGTTCTGAGTAGGTTTGAGACATCCTGTCCAGACTCAAGTGTAGCTATGAAAATAATATTGATGTTTTCTGTGTAAGCCTTGTTGCAGTTTGACCCTTTTTCTGTTCAGAAAGTTACATTATGGCATGAATCAGGACACTTGCAAGCTCTGTGGGTTAACTGCAGACCACACAGGTAATTCTGTGGAAGAAGATCAAGATCTTACTCTGTGTCCAGGAAGCTCAAGAATATTCTTGGCTTTCTCTACAGTAAATTTTTGTCCTGTAACTTGTGTTTAGGTTTGCATGATTATTCAGAAACCTTAGTAGATATAGAAGATGCAGCACACTGTAAAAACAAAGTTGGAATGTGGGTGAGGAATGCATGAATAGTCTACTTTGGTTTGTGTCAGTACCAGGATTTCTTCATACCATTGTTTTCCCTGCTGCTAGCTTATAAAAGGATGGATTAAAAAATTCATTTTTATTGCTTAGATGCTTTAGTCACCTTGGGTTTTTCAGTAACTGTAGTACTTTTGATGGCCATACCTGTGAGCTGGCAGCATCTAAAAGCAGAACCGTTCCTTTCCTTCTGATCTTTTCTTTCCTGTGTGTTTTTGATAATTTCTGCAAATAGGCTTAAAGATGTGCAGACTTAGCACTGGTCCAACAGCAGAGGTAAGAATACCTGTGGCTTAGCTGACTTCAGCTTAATGTGCAGTGCTGAACTGCTCTCTATTCATCTTACTTGAATAGGTTGTTGAGCTGGATCTCCATACTGTTGTGCCTTGTTGCAGTGGACCAAAAAGACCTCAGGACAAAGTTGCTGTGTCAGATATGAAAAAGGACTTTGAGACTTGTCTGGGAGCCAAGGTAGGGGCTGGGGACATTTGGGCATACAAACTAATGCATGCTTCTAAAAGCTGTCTGTTATTCAGGAACTACATCTGGGCTTAACTTTTGTGTCGTTTGTTTGGTTTGTTTGTCTATTGAAAAGTAAGTGGGGATGCTTGAATGCAGTTTTGAAGATGACAGCAGCATGGTAGTTTAAAATTGGGGGTTTTGCTTCTCTTGTGGGAAAGTGTTTGTGTACCATTGTAGTAGTAGCTCTTTCTGATCTTAGGCCTAACATGGTTTAGACATACACTAGAGATTTCTGAACTAACCATGATGGGGGGTTATTAGTTGAGGGGACAAAGTACCACTGCACTGATCTCTGAGCAATTCAGCCCAGCTCTTCAGCTTGCTAAGCAGGTTATGTCGTGAGATCAACAGCATAGTTTTGCACTAAGTATTGAATCTATTCAGCAGATCAAAACTGCATTTGTCATTGTGTCTCTTTGATGTTGGTGAAAAAGAGAGAAAACAATGTCTTCCCTCTGCATTATCCAATCAAAAGTGGTTATTGAATAAAGATTTATATTTAAATCATTATTCCAGGACGCCTAAGTTTTCTAAATTAGTTTGAATCCTTACGTCATTCACTAACCACCCTTGTTGAAGGCAGTGCAGAACTTTAGTGATGCATATCAAGAAGCCTAAACTACAGCGAATCCCAGTAGTTCTACTTTTTTTACAGTTTCCAAAGTCATTAAGTGACCTTATGCTTTCACATCTCTAAATATATGCATGTACAGTGCCTTCGTGCTGATTTTTTCCCAACTGTTAGGCTTTTTTTCTCAAATCAGCTCGTGGCATAAGTTTGAGTTGTTTGATAACCATGGCTTAAAATTCTTGTGTTATGGCTATAATTTCAGGACTAGCTTCTGTATTAAGACTGTATGTGATAGGAATCTGGAACATACAGGAGCAAGAAGCACATGAGCAATCTGAAGAAGGATATATTGGTGCAGGAAGAAAAGACAAATACATGCATTAAAGGCTGCCTCCTTTATTAGTAAATAGAGAGTAGGATAAACTCCAGAAATAATAATTTTTATCCATCGCTTTGGTTAAGCAGAGACACAAGTCTTCACCACCAGACCTAAAAGCACAAGCATGGATGTAACTGATAGATGCTTCTCACTGTGAAAAAAATAGCCCGTTCTAATTTTCAGTCAAAGTATTGATGTTAACCACGTCCTTTTGATTATCTTCTCTTCCTACAGCAAGGATTCAAGGGATTCCAAATTGCCCCAGACCGACACAACAGCATAGTCAAGTTTAATTTTGAGGGCTGTGACTATGAGCTTGCTCATGGTTCAGTAGTGATTGCTGCCATTACAAGCTGTACAAACACCAGCAACCCCTCTGTTATGTTGGGTGCAGGTAAGTATTTGCCTAATGTGCAGTAGTTTCTCTATGATTCTGGCTGTGTGTTCTGTGGCTAAAGGCAACGACGACACTGATGTAATTCTACATGCATAGTGCTGGTTTTGTCATTTGGAGTGCTAAAACTGACCTTAGATTCTAAGAGTAGCAGAAGAAGTTCTGGAAATGGTAGCTAGAAATGTACGTTGATCAAAATGTGGTTTTCCTGCACTATGCATATGGCAAGCTGGAACTTAACTAACCAACACTTCTGACTCTTTGTCAAGTGCCCAGAAGTAGTTATATAGAGCTGAGAAGAGGCTGTTGAAAGTCAAAGCTGCAAGAAAATGGACAGTGAAGAACAGTCTATAGGTGCAAGTCTGAAGGTGCTATGAACTCTCAGCAGAGTACAAAACACACTTAGTAGAGGTTGCCCTCTGTAATTGTTACAGGAGTTGTGAGGGCATATTAAGGGTGAGTAGAGGAGGGAAATTGTGTTCTCAGGCATTACCATCTTTCAGAGCCTTTTCATTTGCACCTTAACTTTGTCCACAAAGTGGTTGGAGGTGGGCTTTGTATGTCCCACTACAGAACAGTTACTCTGATTTGGTTGTGTTAAATTTCTGGTCAGGACGTTGTTAATTTTTAACCTGGCTAGTCAAGGCAGAAAATGTCTCATTCCTAATGCATGCTTCTGGCAACAAAATATGAATTAAGAGGTGTCAGCTCAAAGGGTTCAGTTTATACTAGACAGGTTTGGCCCACTTTCCCAGCTGCTTGGCTGCATGTTCACATATTTCCTTCTGTCCTCTGCAAGCATATACATAGATGGTATCTCTCACTGTAGGATCATCACTGCATTAGGATTTACTAGTTTATCAGACTATTTGTGGAATGGAGACTTTTTTCCTACAAGGGTCAGAAGGGATGTGCAATGGGCAATACAAAGGCCCTTGACTAGAGAGGATTATCTCTTGGTTGAAATAATATAGTTTTTCTTCTTTGTTCCTGTGTGGTGCTGGGAAGCTTTTGGCTTGTCAACAGCTGCTGTCAACAGTCACTTTATCTTTGATTTTTTGATGTGATGTTTGTCACCTGTTCTTAGGGTAGCATCTCTCTTTGAGTACTTTACAGTACCAGCAGTTCACTCCCTTTGCTTGCACAAAAGGTCTTCTAAATGCTAGCAACAGGGACAAAGTTCATCATAAACCAAGATGTGGGGTGGAAAGGGAAGCAGAGGAGAGACCTACTTGTTTCTTTACTGCTTTGAGAGGAACTGAATTTAACAAAGTTTCCCAATTCATTTGCCCTTGACAGCCAAATCACCATACCTCTTTCCTCAGGTCTGTTCTGATCCTGATCACAGAAATAGAGCTGTATTTATTTCTTCCAAGGATCAAGAAGTAGTTTTTCTGCAGGCAGATTATCTTTGTTCTGTTCTATTGCCTTAGTTCTAGGTGGGTGTGTCCCTCAGTTTTGCCACCTGTTTAGGATAGTTTCCTGAAGTGTTTGGAACCTATGTTAATGACAGACATTTTTAACCTTCTGTGAGACAGCTTATTATCTTTGAATAGCTTTATAGTTTTGAAGGGTAAAATGCCTGCAGATACATGTAAAGTTGGTACTTTGAGTGCATTCACTACTACAGAATATACAGCAGCATGAAGAATGTAGTCCTTGCGATCTTGTACTGAGATTTAGTGGATGCTCTTTCCTTTGCTGCCTTTCTGTACAGCAGCACTTATGTTTTGATCAGTCTCTGGTAACTGTAAACTACATTGTTGAGAACCTACAAGATACCCACAAGAAACATGATAATTTAGCTTTCAAGGTGAAGTTTGAAATAAAAGCAAATAAAACATAGTGTTCCCACATTAAGTAAGGAAACTAAAAAATCCAAGATACAAGTAGTTGTTTCAAACTATTGCTATATATCCTGTGCACTATCCTGTGCAGTCTGTCTGTGGGGATGTGCCGTAGGAGTCTTGAAAACCTGATCTGACTGTACAAAGTTGTTGGATTAAGGTTGCTCAAAACAATTTAAGGTCTGGCATTTCCTTGCCCATTTTGAGAGTTCAACCTTGCCTTCTTTTCAGACCTGCTATGAGCAAGAAGACAGAATCCAGCACTTTTTAAACAGGCTGTCAAACTGTCAGGTCCTATGATGATCATTTGTTCATGATCACATTTTCAAAAATATCCAAGAGCTCCAGTTTCCACAACTTCCTTTGGTAGCCAAGGAGCCTCAGCAATTTCAGGAATAAGACTGTTTCTATAAATTTATGTGTGTAGAACATTTCACAAAACATTTAAAAATGGAGGTCTCAAGGTCATGTCTAACAGAGGTACCAAAGACAGAACAATCTGATGATATCTTCTTGTTGGAGATCATGTTGGACTAAAGCAGAGCTGATGTATATTTTCTTATCCAATGGATGCAATGTGTGAGAGAGAATGCAGCATGGGAACGTGAACTTTTGCATAGTTTGCATATTTGCTGTTTCTTTTATGTTCATCCTGGAAAAGGCTGGAGTTGACTACTTTTTGGAACATTCATCAATGGACAATTTGTTTCAAAGGAAGGAATTCAGGATTAATGTGTTTCTTGTAAAACGCTCCACTAAAACATCTCTATGTGCATTACAAATCTAGGAGTGGTAAATCAGCACTTGTGCAATAAGCTGTACATTGTGAAATAGCTTGTTTGTGCTAAGGGCCAGCCTCAGTGCTCTTGCAGCCTTCTGCTTCTGAGGGCAGCAAGTCTTATGGTTACTTCAGCACTGGGTTACAAGACCATGGTAAGTTGGAATTTAACAAGTCTTCATTATTTTGTGTGAGACACTTGTGTTACAAATATTGTCCTGAGTTTTGAATGTCTACATGCTGCCCCAGTGTGAGTGCATCTTGTTGAATGCAACTTCTAGCAACTTTCTCATGCAACAGAAATTGCAATTGGATCTACAGTTCAACAGAGCTGTTTAGCTCTAGCTGGTTATTATGTGATTAGTGCTGTTGGCTTTCTGTACCCTTGCATTGCTGGGGCTGGTACCTGTTCTGTTCCCAGTTATTTAATGATACTTCTCTGAACCTGATCTGCTGATCCACCAAACTGTCTCACTTCCAGGGAAACTGCAACTATCCTTTGCATTTTTCAGGATTGCTTGCTAAGAAAGCTGTTGAAGCTGGTTTGACAGTGAAGCCATACATTAAAACTAGCCTGTCCCCAGGAAGCGGGGTCGTCACTTACTATCTGAGGGAGAGCGGAGTTATGAGTTACCTCTCCCAGCTAGGGTAGGTGTGCTTTTCTTACTGTTGTAGCTGCTTAACTAAAAGTATTGTAAACAATTGATGCTATAAAATAACTATTATTCTGTGCAGCTTAAAAGACATTGCAGGTACCTTGTGGTGTGATCCTGCATGAGTTAATGCATTGCGGTTGTGCTGGCTGGCTTTGTAGCAATGATTAAGGAGGCCTTGAATACTTAAGTTTTTAAGCAGGAAAGTGGGTTATTTTCAAGACTAATTGTTTTCAAATAGTATAAGTGACTCTATATTGTTGTTCTTCTTGCTAGGTAACACATTTCCCATTCTGTTTGCATGGACAGTGACTGCAATGATAAAAGTAGAATATATCCTCAAAAATGCTGTTTTCAGCAGCAATTAATTTATTAAAGCAGTAAATCTTCTGAAAGCAGGTGTAACCACCTGCTAAAGGGTTAAATGTGTTGCTCCGAAATATCTTGTTGTTCATTGATGATTTTTGTGCTCTGTCTAGGTTTGATGTGGTGGGTTATGGCTGTATGACATGTATAGGCAATAGTGGACCCCTACCAGAATCTGTTGTTGAGGCCATTACACAGGTATGTTGCTTTTCCTGTCCAGTTTATTTAGGTAAGCTGTTCTCTGCTGTGTGCTCTTCTGAGCTGTATTATACTGTGCACTGACTCTTCTCAGCTCTGTGCAAAATAAATTCAGTCTGTATTCTCTTTCCTGTGGGAAGTGTTTTGGGATTGTCTGGAAAGAGGCAGATCTGTGACTGTCCAGTCTCCGCAGTTGCAGTGCAGTGAGGCTCTGCAGACTTTCTGGATGTGTGGATTCTGCACGCACCTCAGCTATCTTTCTCTCGAACTGTCTTAAAGGGAGACCTTGTTGCAGTGGGAGTGTTGTCTGGCAACAGGAATTTCGAAGGGCGTGTCCATCCCAACACCCGTGCTAACTACCTGGCCTCCCCACCACTGGTAATAGCCTATGCAATTGCAGGGACCATCAGGATTGACTTTGAGAAAGAGCCATTAGGTAAGATGGTATCAGGATGCTTCTTTTGACGGCTTATAAACGAAACTGTTTGGAATTAGGCTCTTCAGAAACATTTGTCCTAGTGAAGTGCTTCAAAGTGCTAAGTGCCTCTGGGAAACAAAAGATGCAGTTGTTAAGAAATAGAGCAACAAGGAGTCTGTAGGATGGAGAAGGTGGGAAGCCAAGCCTGAGCAGTGTTCTGATTCCACTGGGGTATGCTTTTGGTGATAGTCTTTCATAAGCCACTTAACTTAGTAGACTTTCCTTGAGCAGGAAGTTCAACTAGACAACCTTCAAAGGTCCTTTCCTACACAAATGATTCTATAAACTATTCTGAAACACTGTTGGAAGTCTCAGAATAAGGCTTAAGAACTGGCATTATGAAGTTTATGACACACTTTTCTATTAAACCCCTGTAGCCAAAATAAAGTGTATCTTATGATTGTTATAAGGAACACTTAGCTAGAGGACACAATTATAAACTTTTCTTTCTTCTTAATAGAAAATTTATGGAATAAATGTGACAATACCATTTTCTACAGGAATAAATGCTTCAGGGAAGAAGATTTTCCTGAAAGATATCTGGCCAACAAGAAATGAAATTCAGGCTGTTGAGCGTCAGTTTGTTATTCCTGCAATGTTCAAGGAGGTCTACCAAAAAATAGAGGTGAATTAATCCTCTGGGCAGTAATTTGATTGATGTACTGTGCTATTCTGAAGATGTTAACTAAGATGTTCCTGATAATTAAATGAACCTTTTTCTTCTGTTGCTGTTGTTCCTGTTCTAAAAAATACTCAAATTAGCTTTTTTAAAAAAAAGTCTTCTGGATAATTAATTGATTCTTACTGACAGTCATGTTCTGAAAATTGGTCCTTACGATTTTTTTAATGTAACATATAGGTGATGTGTTTTAAACAGTCATCCCAGGCTGATATTAGAAAGTGAGATGTTCCAGCTTCACAGATTCTTGATTTTTTTCAGCTGACATAAAATTAATTTGCATTGACTAAAGCATTCACATTAGCAGAAAAACCTGTACTTGGTCATGTCTTCCTTCAGGTCTGTTTCAAGTGTTAAAACAAAATATTCTAAAATTTTATATATTTGGGAAGCTTCTTAAAGTTATTGATTAATAAACTAAAGAATTTTAAAGTGTTATGTATGTACATAATACAGGTTATTCTCAGAAAACAGGATGAACATCTTCTTTTTGAATGAAGTGAGAGTTTTCCTAACTCCTTTAATAGAATCATTTAAAAAAACCCCTCAAACATAATGTATATTGTTATATATGTTTTCCAAAATGTTTGAAGAAATAGACAGTGCTTTTCCTGAAGTCAAATTTGTAATTTTACCTGGATTCTGAAGTAATTGTGTTGTTTCTGAAAACTTAAAACTCAATGGGAGGATTTTGTTTTTCAGACAGTGAACAAATCTTGGAATGCCTTAGATGCTCCTTCAGATAAACTGTATACTTGGAATCCCAAGTCTACTTATATCAAGTCTCCTCCTTTCTTTGATCATCTGGTAGGTACACGCTTTCGCTTTGAATCAAGGCAAAGTTTGTAGTGACCTTGACTAATTTTAAAGATGAAACAAAGACACTTTGAGAGGCCTGAAAGCATCCATCATAGCCTATTAAGGCCTTTGTTCTTAAATGTTAGCATTGCAATATTGTTTTCATTTTAATACAAAGGCATGAGTCAATCTGAAAATTGTAAGGATTTTCTGTCAATTCAGGGCTTTTGAAAAGTCCCGTTTTCCTTTTAAGTTGAAATTTTCAAATGGTCAGAAAGCAAGTAGAGAAAAAGAATAGGAAAAAACCACACAGTTCTGCCTGTTTGCACTTTGCACCAAATAGTTCAGTGTTCAGATTGCTGTTTTAGTACTAAAAAGAAAATGTAGATGTTAATATGTGCAGATATCTAGGTATCTCAGATTTTCATGCATGTATCACAGGAAGCCTCCGCTAGTTGTCTCATCTATTTCTGTCATGCATGAACCTGATAACAGACAGCCAGGACATCATATTTTGTTCAAGAAAAGGAATATTTTTAATAGGGTTATTTTTTTCTTTCTCCTAACTGTGTAAAAGGGGAGACTTTATTTTACAATTTTCACTTTTTGAGAAGGGTAAAGGAATTATTTTTCATATAATAATTATTGTTTGTGTTTATGATGGCTTAGACTTTGGCTCTTCAGACCCCGAAAACCATAGAAGGTGCTTATGTCCTGTTGAGTTTTGGGGATTCTGTGACAACTGACCACATCTCTCCAGCTGGGAACATAGCAAGAAATAGTCCTGCAGCACGTTATTTGACCAGCAGAGGGTAAGCACTACTTTTTGTTCTTGTTATAAATTGGGCAGAGGAAACAAACTGCAACTACTATACCATGTTACAGGCACACATACCTTGTCTGTTCACATGCACTTGTATACCTTAACGGCTGCCCAGAGAACATATAAATTATGAAAGAAAAGCATTTCTCTTTGTGCTGCTTCAGCAGCTCTCACCAAGTGTAAAAAGTTGAATAGACTGTGCACATCTCTTAGCACTGTAAAGCTGATGACATTTTTAAGAAGAGAGGGGAAGAAGATAACTTACGTGCTAATTTTTGCAGTAAGTCTATTCATAAATAAGGGAATCAGGATTTGTCTCCCTATCAAAGCAAAAGGACCATGGGCCTTAGTGCCAAAAATTGGCTTTATATGCACTTCTAGCATGTGTAGCTATTTCATAGATCAAGGCTCTTAAAAGCTACAGAACATCTAAAAGTTTAGGTTTCAGTGCAGCTGCAAAAACTGACAGATCTATTGTGGTTAGAGTCCAAACTCATGTAAAATATTGGTCTTTTCCTATGGCCAGTCTGTCAGTTTAGTACTTGAGGTTCAACTTAAAGCAGGACTAGGACTTACCAAGTCCTATTCAGTCTTAACAGATAATATAATGCTTTTACTTTCGTGTTTAGTACTTTCTACAATCTCAGTGGTGTTTTGAAGAACAGCACTGACATAAAAAAAAATCAACCCATTAGACCTAATAATTTTGGAGAGAAAAGGGATTAAAAAAAATTACTGAAAACTAACTGCTCTGGACTCTTTGACCCTCTGCTATTGGTCACTTTAAAATCTGAATAGTCCTGCACACATTACAAAACAGATGTCGTGTGTCATAACTGCTGTTTGGATATAGCCCAATGCAAACAACCTAATTTTCTGTCACATTCTGGCACATTTTTTTTTACTGGTTAGGCTGCAGTGTCCCCTCACTCTTATGTCTGTTTGCAAATGAACTTTTTCTTCTGTAGTTTTAACTTTCAGCAGTGGTTCTGGCTGCTTTTAGATATTTAGCACAGTGCTTTGCATTTGTTCTAGATGCTATAATAATATAAACAAGGAGAATCTTCAGTAGCCAGCTATTAAGTATTGTGTGGCATCTTTTGACTTAACATGAATTATATCCTTGCATCACTACTGGATCCTGTTCTCTAGAGCAAGGACTGAGAATACTGTTGAAGCTACTTTTTATGACTAAACTCTAGCTGGTTTTTAATCATTCTTCCTTTCCTTCAAAACATCTTAAAAGTAGAGGTATTAGCTAATTATCAAGCTAGGAGCTATCCACATACCTGCTTCAGAAACACCAGTTAATTACTTTCTTTTTTGAAGCACAGAGTGCTTTAGTTTAAAAACAACACAATTTCCATTCTTCTTTTCCCTTAATAGCTTGACTCCTCGAGAGTTCAATTCTTACGGCTCCCGCAGAGGGAACGATGCTGTCATGGCCAGAGGGACATTTGCAAACATTCGCTTGGTCAACAAATTTATTGATAAACAAGGACCTCAGACTATCCATTTCCCTTCTGGGGAAATTGTAAGTACACGTGCTGCTCTAAACTGGGGCTCATTGACAACAGTGTTAGTGCTGGCTTTTCTCCTTACAGGTTAGGTCATTTACTCAAGTGTCTTTTAGCTAAAGCTCACTGAAGGGACAGGAGCTGTATTGATCTAGGGAAGCAGGTCACATGCACCTATGTCATATGGTGCCTTCAGGCATGTCAGTGGAGGGTATAACCACTGTAGAAGCAGCAGTGTAAGGTGCAGGTTTGTGTTGGGAGTGAGATCAGGCTAGAAGCCACAAAGCTCGTATGGTTAATATCCTTAAAGAGCTGCTTGGCAGAAGATGTGGGCTTCAGCTGTTTATATGGTGACACGTTTATCCTCATTTCTCTGGAACTGTGCTTCTACCCTAAAAAGTTTATAAAGTGTTTAGCATTTTTATTGCAGCTGGACGTGTTTGATGCTGCAGAAAGATACAAACAGGCTGGTCATCCTCTGATTGTGCTGGCTGGGAAGGAGTATGGTGCAGGAAGTTCCAGAGACTGGGCAGCTAAAGGACCATTCCTCTTGGTGAGTGGCTACAATAAACTAGAAGAAAGACAGCACTTGAAAGTGCAATAATTTGCCAGGAAGACTAGCTGATGACCAGCAACCTGGGTAGCTCATTCTCCCTTCAGCTAGCAAGAGGTATTTTGAAATCTCAGCTGTCTCCAAATGCCACAGCAGAGTTTCAAAACCTACTTGAATATTAATAGCTCTGGTTCAGACTGGAAAGCTTGACTGATCTTCAGCTAGAAATCTACAAGCCTATACCAAAATGGCCAGTTTCTTTACTTCTGCTTCCCATAACCCAGTAAACCACAGGTCTGTTTTCAGATGCCTCCTTAAGCTCACTTTGCAGGGAAGCTAGAAAGTGTAAAACAAAAAGTATCAAAAAAAATACATTTAGCATCACTTCACCATGGGAGCCTGATAGAGATCCACATACACTGAAATACCTGTTTCTTTCTTTGTCCAGCCCTACACTGTTTACCAGCCCGAACTCTGATTCAAGCTTTCTTGGTGTGGAAGAATTTGTGTGTATTATTAGAAAAAGTTTTGAGAGTTGGTGTTTAAGATCATCTTAGTTTTTGAATTTTTTTTTCTATGATGCTTGTTTGTGTTAACTGTATTAACATGTAAAATTTTAGAAATTATTTACACTGCACCCTGGAGCTTGTAGTGTAGGAGGGCAACACTGAATTAGGAAGAGTTAAGGAAATGACTACTGGTGCTCTACATAAAACATGTTACAGTAGTGTGCTGGCTTCCTGAGAAAGCCTGTGTAATTCTTTTGATAGTCAGACTTCTTTTAAAGATGTTTGAAAGTTAATATATAATCAAGTCATCTGGACAGTCTGCTGTCAGACAGACCTGCTGATGCTACCAGTAGCTGGTAAAGGAAATGATGGAGTGGACCGATTTTTTTCTTAGCAGTACAGAAAGACTGTCCTGAACCATGAAGATAACTAAACCTGTTGTGTTTACCAGGGTGTCAAGGCTGTGCTTGCTGAAAGCTACGAGAGAATTCATCGAAGCAACCTAGTAGGGATGGGAGTGATTCCTCTGCAGTATTTACCCGGAGAGGATGCAGGGACTTTGGGACTCACTGGACGGGAGCGTTACACAATTATCATTCCTGAAAAACTAAAACCACAGATGAACGTCCAGATTAAGGTATGAGACACCCTAAGAGCTCAATTTTCTGAATCACTGGAATTTCACTCAAAATTAATTGTCTCTTCAAACAACATGCTGTCGTGGCAGTCAGCTTCTCTCACTTGAGAAAGAGAGAAGAGTTGAGATGGTGAAGACAATGAAAAAAGTCATTCTAATAAGAATTAAACTGAAAAGAGGGTAGAATTAGATTAGATATATAAATAATTAGCTATGAGGGACTGGACTACTGCCCAGAGAAGCTGCGAATTCCTTCTCCATGGAAGGGTTCCAGATAGTGTTGGATGAGGCTTTTAGCAACCTTGTCTAGTGGAAGGTTCCTGGCCAGTGGCAGCAGTGGTTGGAACTGAGTGATCCTTAAGGCCCTTTCCAACACAAACTATTCTATGATTTTATTATTCCCTATGAGTGGATATAAAAGCTGAAACTGTTTTATTTAACACAAAAGCATCCTGCATTTTGGACCTGTCTCTCAAAGTCCACTAAAAATTCTTCGGTCTCAGTTATAAATGAGGCAGCAAATACAATGAGACTTCATACTATGTTTATTATGGTTTGTTTTATACCACTTTCCTCTTCAGCAGCTACCTGTAGTCTAGTGTGAAAAGAAATACTCATGCCTGTTCATTTTAGCTTTCTATCACAATTTTTTAAGATGGCAAAACTATCCTAATAGTCCTTATTTTACTATAATGTCAAATAATATGTGGAAGGTTCTGCTGCTTGAATGACTTTCTTTGTCCCCAACAGCTGGATACTGGGAAAACCTTTCATGCCGTCATGAGATTTGACACAGATGTGGAGCTTACTTATTTCCACAACGGCGGCATTCTGAACTACATGATCCGTAAAATGGCATCCTAATAAAAAAAATTAAGCAAAAAGGTCCAGGTACAAGCCTGATTTCTGTGAGCACAATAAACCTATAGTAATCTTGTATTTGAAAGTGTGAACCATAAAGTGAACAATTTTTTTCTTGGATTGTATTACAAGGCTTGTTTACAATGGTGATTTTTTATGTGTATCAGGAAACCGGACAGGCCCATATAAAGAGCAGCATTTATTATTTGTTCTGTATGGCAGTCAGCTGGACTTAGAATACAGTGCAAAAGTCATTAAAATATTGCTGGAATCTGTAGAACTGTTGAAGATAATGTTCTGATTTCATATATTTGGTCCATTTATTTTGACTCTGAAGTTAAGTTTTATGCTTGTATCAGTGATTCAAAAACTAACTGACAGTATAAAACATTTTCATGCCTTCCTGATTACCTGATACTTACTTGCTTTCTTATTCAGTTACCAGAATCTGAATCTAATGCTGAAATTATTTAGCTGTTTATTAATTTTAAAAAATGTGAACTCTTTAAAATCTCAGCCTTTGTGGAAAGGTGGACTTATTGGGGATATTTCTAACAGATAAAATTAAATTTATTTTTACGAAGTTTGGTAGTTTCTGTCATTTTATCCTGAGCACTGAGACGCAGAATAAAACTTTGATTTTAAAATCTTCTCATTGTTCCTGTAGGAACAGAGTCATACAAGCCTTGATTTCTCACGTTTTAATTCTTGTTTCATTAAAGAGTCTGCATAAGACAGGATGAGTACAAATACTGCCAAGATACTGGCAGTCTTCTGTAACCCAACAGAATACTGGTGTGGTCTACTTCCCTCTGTTTTGTACCCTCAAGAAGACAATCTCCATAATTTCAAGATCATTGTCAGCAATTTTTATGGCAGCTAGCAACCAGTAATTACACTAATGCTTTCACTGAAGTCAGTGATTGCCCATTCAATAATAATACATGAATCTATTTACAGTAATAACAAATCTCCTGTTACTTGGAGATAGACAAGTTTATAGTACTAATTCTCACTCTTAACTGTATTTAGAGCAACTGCCACAACAATTAACATAGTGGAGAAAGTCTTTCAAAGGAATATCCTCATGTATTTTTAGTACAGTTAGCTCTGGCTGTTTCTGGACAAAAAATAACTATTAAAAAGTTCTGAAGTCAAGACACTAAAGGAGGGGATAGAGATTGCACCGTACCTTCAGCAGGCTATTCTTTCTTGATTACAACAAAGAGACCTCCACTAAGATGCTGCAGGGTCTGGTGCATCTCTGAAGAGAACAAGCTGAGAGAGCCAGGACTGTTTAATCCAGTGAAGAGAAAGATCAGGGACATTTCCTCTGTTTTTATACAAATATCTGAATGGAGGCCACAAAAAACCATGTTGTCTCCATCCTTGGTGTCTTAGTTTGAGGGAAACTGAAATGTTTACCAAGACCAGAGGAGAGGATTCCTCCTCAGTAACCAGATCACCCCTTATTAAATTTAGGAAAAACAAAACTTTAATTAGAAAATGTATATAAGAAGGATAAATGTTCTTAATTACTATATATAAATATAGATATAACTGTGAACAGACCAGAGCAAACTACTCCCCCAGCACCAAAAAAAAAATCCCCAAAAAC
>VWZD01008578.1:157341-167539 GCA_013396695.1 Sakesphorus luctuosus
GTTTACCAAGACCAGAGGAGAGGATTCCTCCTCAGTAACCAGATCACCCCTTATTAAATTTAGGAAAAACAAAACTTTAATTAGAAAATGTATATAAGAAGGATAAATGTTCTTAATTACTATATATAAATATAGATATAACTGTGAACAGACCAGAGCAAACTACTCCCCCAGCACCAAAAAAAAAAATCCCCAAAAACTGTAGGTTCCTCCTGGAGCAGTTATATTTACAGTCAGTGGCAGTG
The DNA here is from genome assembly GCA_013396695.1 of Sakesphorus luctuosus. Taxonomy (NCBI): domain Eukaryota; kingdom Metazoa; phylum Chordata; class Aves; order Passeriformes; family Thamnophilidae; genus Sakesphorus; species Sakesphorus luctuosus. The sequence continues at coordinate 157,587 of VWZD01008578.1, forward strand.
TCACACCTCAGCTGCTGTGAGGTGCTCTCAGTCTCTTCCCAGCAAGGCAGAGACAAGGGGGGTATATGACTCACGTGGTGCAGGATAGAGCCTTTCCAGTCGGGGGAAGAGCAGACTCTCTCTCTCCTTGTCCTTTGTTCAAAAGAATAAAACACTGTGAGTTGAGGAGTGGTGGTAATTCCCAGAAATCATCTTGCAGTCAAAGTTGGTTCCCAGGAAAATGGTCTGCAGTGTGTCCTGAAGCACTGACACCCTCCTCTCTCTCCTCTCTCCCTGAAGCTCAGGGTGCCCACAGATGGAGGGGGGAAGGCGAGGAGCAGAGCCAGAAGGAGCTCTCACCAGCACAGCAAACTGGCTCTTTCCCAGCAGCTGTCCAAAAGAATGAAGCCAGCATCCAGGAAAAGCCTCTCCCCCTCCCAGGTGCTGGGGGTCTGTTCCTCACCTCTGCCCTACCATTAAGTTGGAATCTAGAGTTGTTAACCACTCCTTTGTTCTCAGTCCTGGCACTTCAACTCCCAAAACTTTTATGCTGGTAGGGTGAGAAAAATTACCTGAAGGAACCCTCCCCCCGCCCTTTTCTTTGTTTGAACCTTTGACACTTGGAGATGCTCAGATGGTGTCTGGACATTTTCCTGGGCAAACTGCCTTGGGTCACAAGATGGCCTCTAGAGATCACTCACAACCTCACCTGTTTTGTGATTCTGTGAAGCGTCTTAACAGAGAGTTGTTCATATGGCCATAATCTTAGTAATAAATATGCAACTTTCGATTCAGTTTAAAAAAATCCAGATATTCTCAAAGGCCAAATAAGAGTGCTGGTGTTCTTCCCCACCATCCCATTTCCACAGTGTACTGAAGGGAATGCTTGTTATATCAATTTAAATTACCCCATCAACTTCTGTTATTCTTTTAGGCTGAACTGCAAAATTGTTTTAGTCTGAAATCCTTATATTCAAAGAATAGGAAAATACCAAAACTTCTCAAATTCTGTAACTTCCCAGTAGTTATTACTATAAGCTGTGAAGTTTAGAGCTGACTAATTTTTTATGTCAAGAATCCCAAAGAATCCTTTGACAGAACAAACTGAGACTTACGGACTGTGATTTTACAAGTACTTTTAATTGAAAGGGCTAAAATGGCCTTTTTCAAAAATCTTTTGTTCTTAGTATTTTTGTAGAGGAGGCATTATCCAAACATAAATAATCTTTATTCATTGTTCTTTGTTTCCAAGATGAAAACTAAGTACAGAGTAAATTAGTGTAGGACTGAGATTCCAGTTTCCTGTATGGTGCATACAGCTTTCACAGTAAAAGGCATGGACTGGGGTGGAACATAAAGCAGTGCTTAAAAAGTTCTTTTGCTTTTGAATGTCACACAACTCTTTAAAAAGAACACCATAAGCCTCACTGACTAGGATTTAGGTACTTTAAATAATTTTTGTACTCTTAAATTAGGTTACTTTTGGTGGGTTTGGGGTTTTTTTCAGAGTTCAAGTGTTTTGGACACATGTTTCTTTACCTACATACCTTACTACATTATCAAATGCATAAAGTGAACTGAATGTCTTTATTCTTGGTTCCAGAAACAGTGAATATTAAGCTCATTGAAGATGTGTAAAATCAGCAGGTGCTTTAAAGGTCTCAAGTATAACATTTAAAGGGTTCAAGGATAGCAATGTTTTGTAACTGTAGCAATTTCTGGTTTCTGTGTAGAGAGCAGGAATTTGAGTGCACTAAGGCCCAGACTTTGTAACAATGGTAAGTCGGTTCTGACAGGAAGCTTGCAGAATTCCAGTGTCGAGAGATTTCAGATGCCAATCCATGAGACAAGGCACCATGGTAAGTGCTAATCCCCATTAAAACTGAGCATACTCCCATTAGGGCTTGTTCAGTTAAGCAACACATAGGAGGGTTACATTCTGCATCTTGAGCAGCAGCAGCGTGACACAGGTGCAGTGATACAAGAATGCTACCATTTTAATCATGAAGATGCATCTACAAAAGAGGGCTCTGTGATGTTCTATTGCATTTCTTAGACTGTTGTAGAAGCATTTTCTATTAAAGATGGATTTGAGAGATGTAGTATCTTCCTTACAGCGTATCAGCATAAAGAACAAAATTTTTTATACATGAAAAATGATCATCCACTATTTCAACTTAGTGCAGTAGGGTGATACATCCCTTAAAATGCTGAGTTCAGCTGGATGTTTCATCAAAATTCTTCAAAGAAGAATTAATATTTTTCCATTTTGGAAAATCCATTTGTGTCCCAGTTTCGACATCCTCTACTACAAAGCTTTTGATTTTGATCACTGGTAGATCATCAAATTTCTTGTACTTCACTGTGATCCCCCAGTCATGCTGGCAGTTTGTTTTCTGGCAAAGCATCTTCTTTTTTTTCTCAAAACCATCAAACACACGTGGTTTATCGTGAGGCTTTGTTATATAACGCTCCTTGAATGCATCTCCTAGGACAGTGTGATGAGAGTCCTGAAAGAACACATACCAGAAGCACTTAACAGTAGAAACAATGTTTCTCATTTTTTCATGATGTTCCCCTTCACTTCTCTAGTATGTTTTCCCTGTTAAGGTGCTTCCTGTCATCCAGCAGGCTAACCTTCCAGCCCCTTTGGCTCTTTTTTTAAACTCCTTCACTGAATACCAGGGTCCAGGCATAGGCTTATCAAAACAAAAAAATGACTATGTATCACAAGTCAAAGCTTATACATACTTGAACTTACTAAGCATTTTAAAAACCATGTTGCAGTATTTGAGCGTTGAGCATAAAACTAAGGGAGTTATCCAGACAATGGACAACTTTTGAGAGACTCCTGCTTCCCATGAGAGGTGATGCAATTACTTTGGAGTGGTAGAAAAAATAACCTCAACAAGATAAAGGAGCTACCGTTGATGCTTATAACATAAAAAATCAAAGATTACAGAAATTAACAACCTTACTTGAAAGCATATTTAAAATTTGAACTGGAGTCTGAAAATGCATATTCCATAAAATATATAGTCTGAACTATGACAGAGCTCAAGTTTGTAGGAATTACTTAAAATACTTTGAGGAGTTATTAGCAGAGTACTAAGCAAAAACTCTCACTAAAGGTTTTTCTGGACTTTTGGATCAATTTGCACAGGTATAGGTAATAAGCCAGCAGCACAAAATGGAGTAAAAAGGTGCTTTAGATATCCACTGATATCTGTCAAAGAAATATAGCCAAGTTTTCACAAAGCTGAGCTATTCCCAGCTTCTTGCCTGTGGATCTTGCCTGTGCAGAAGAGTAGTGAACTCCATCTACATTCCAAAACCAGCTGGTAACATCAAAAATATTTTCTTGATTAATAAGGGAAGTGCCTGAAGGCAAATACTTTAAGCTCAAGCTGTGGCCTGAAGCCCCTTTATCACATCACAACTGCACTTTTCAGAGCAGCACAAATAGAAGCAGCTTCAAAAGAACAAATTGTAGAACTACAGAGGCTCAAAGTGCCCAGAAAAGCCTCTCTCTCCCATGATCACCACTTTCCATGTGTGGAGAGTATTGCCTTCTTTGGTCTACAGTGAAAGTCTTGATGTTCAGAACAGAATGTCTCTATAAGGTACATAGAAACAATGTAAACTACCTAAAGAATGGAAAGCAAAATAATATTGAAGAATTAAAGGGCTCCTCTTTTGAAACCATGGTTCACTTGCTTGTCAACACTGAAAACTGGCCCATAAACCAAGGAGTTAAACAGAGAGTCAAGAGAAATGGTGGGAGAAATCTATTGACTGCTGGGAGACTTTCAATATTATGCTAATCAGCAAAGTAAATATCCAGTAGTAACACTTAACAGGTTATGTAATTGAAGATCACATGTTTTTCACAAAATTTGTCAGTTTCTAGGGTGTTCAGGAAAACTGAAGTGATTCCTGCCATATCACACATTTGCACACCTTGGACATCATCAGCTAAACATCAAACTAAAGAAGTAGTCACACCTGTTCCTGTGGCTTACTGATTTACTCAGAATTTCTTTTCTTGTTCAGTTTGCACAAAATAGCCTACTTCTACACAGATTAACAATGCTGTTAGTTCAATAATTCTGACTTCCCTGATGTTCATTGATGTGGGTTTCCATACCTTTATAATTCTGATGTCATCTGTACAGCAGGCATATGCTTTGCATTTTCCACACAGCAGATTCTTTTTCCCTTCCACTACTTCACGTTTTATAGTTTCTTTCTTCCTACAGTCTCGTAATACCTTTTCATTCATTTGCAGGTCACGCATCTTTATTAAATAAATAAAATTCAAGATCATTATGAAAGGAAGAGAAGTCGCAATGTCAGCCCAAACATGAGTCAGGATATGTAACATTTAGGAACTTAATTTCTTAAAGAAAACAAAATAAAACATGCCTTGTTCTAGCAACTCACAGCAAAGAAAGAATATGATATAGTTGCCAGGTTTAGAATGTAGCGCTAGAAAAAGACTACATAATGCACAGCAATTATGCTGTCTATTCCTCTCTTTCCTCTAGCCCTCTATGGCCTCTCTGCTCCTAAGGGTGTTAAGTTTGTGTGAAGATTAAGCCAAGTGAGACTCCCTACAGCACAAGTAGCACTGCTGCTCTGGGAAGCTCATGGTTTGCGAAGTAAGCCTGAGAAGCCACAGAAACTGCAGGTAGAAAAAGAAGCAACAAGTCACAGCCTGGGGCTGGGAACCAAATGCAGAAACAGAATCCTCTGAGAAGAAGCAGGAGCAGCCACAGCAAGCCTTAGAGGTAGGAGAAAAAAAATTTCACAAAGCCAGAGGGCCTCAGACATCCTTTGTTGCACAGCTCAGTCTGAGAAAGCTTGTCTGGAAACACAGCATGATCTGTAGATTCAAGGGGATATGGCAGAAGTGTGTACAAAGCCTTTTTGTCTGGAGTGGCTGCCACTGGCTTATTCCAGTCTTCCCTGAGCCCTGGGGAACACCACTGGTACTGGCCACCCCTTGTATTTAACTCCATTCACCCCCATTCCCTGGGTCTGGTCATCCAGCCATTTTTTATCCAGTGAACAGTGCACCTATCTAATCCATAAGGAGACAGTGTCTCCAGAAGAAGGCTGTGGGAAATGGTGTCAAAGGCTTTACTAAAGTTCAGGCAGACACCAACCACAGCCTTTCCCTCATCCACCAAGCAGGTCACCCTGTCCTATAAGATCAAGCTGTTCAAGCTTGACCTGTCTTTTCTAAACCCATGCTGTCTGGACCTGATCTCCTGTCCTGTACATGACAGGTCATGGGACTCAAGATGATCTGCTCAATGACCTTCCCTGGCACTGAGGTCAGGCTGACAGGCCTGTATTTCCCTGGATCCTTCTGGTCCTTCGTTTAGATGGCTGGTCACATTGGCCAACCTCCAGACACCTGGGACCCCCCTGGTTATCCAGGACTGGTGATAAATGATGGAAAGTGTCTTGGTGAGCTCTTCCACCAGCTCCCTCCAAAGCTTGGGTGGATCCCAACTGGTCTCATAAACTTCTGTGAGTCTAAGTGGTGTAGCAGGTTGTTAACCAGTTCCATTTGACTTATGGGCACTTCATGCCACTCCCTATCTCTGTCTTGCAGCTCAGGGGGCTGGGTATTCTGAAAACAGCTGGTCTTACTGAGGTAAACAAGGCATTCAGTACCTCAGTCTCTTCTTCATCCTTTGTCACTCTTTCTCCCCACATCCAGTAAAGGATGGGGATTCTTCTCAGTCCTTCTCTGTTGTTTACGTATTTACAGAAACATTGTATTGTCTATTACAGCAGTACCCATATGAAGTTCTAATTGGGCTTTGGCCCTTTTAATTTTTGGCTGCATAACATCACAATATTCTTGCACACTTGCCCAAGATGGCCCCCAGCTGTCACAACACCCACAAGTCCTTCTCTGTTCATTTGCAACAGGTCATAAATTCTACCTCAATTTGTTTTTTGCAGTTACAGTACAGCTGACATTCTGCAAGCTAGCAGTACACACTATGCCTCCTCTGCTGATCTAGCCTTTCTCTGAAAACAGATAAAGTGAACACTTTCCTTGGGTTATCACTTGGCCCTACACAGAGCTCTAGTAGATGAAGACGGATATAGGTTATACCTGTAAGATTTCAGTATGAAAATTGCACAAATCACAAACCTTTCTTGCAAATGTTGTTTCATCCCAGTTCTGTAGGTTTTCAATAGCTGCATTCATCATTTCTTCCTTATAACGGTTCTGTTTTTCATTCTCAACCACTTCTGTTTTGCTTGTCACAAGGATGCATTTGCTGTCTTTTGCCCTTCCACGACCTATACAGCAACATATTTATTCTCTAGTTACTCCTAACAACATGTGCAAATGTGGCAGCTCTGCCGTAAGAGTATTGAGACCCTTATGTGTGGTTGCTTTTGTTTCCAGTATTCAGATTCATGTCATGCTGCTTCTAAAGGGCAGCTCTTTTTTCTTCACTAAAAAAACCACAACAAGCTGCCCCCTTCCAGATATTCTCATGGATATCCTCCAGCCAGTACTGCAGTGCCTGCTTCTATGGCCTCCCTCAGTTAGGTTCAGGCATGCTTTAAAATCCAATTATTGTATAGCATCTTAATTTCTTCTTGTGGTATAAAACGAAAAGGTAAAGGAGAAAAGTTTATCTTAGTTTTCTGCCCTGCTAATTGGTGTCTACTAAAAAGCCCCCAGACCTGTATATCACAAACAACAAGGAACTGGACATACAGTGCTGACCAGAAAAGAGACAACAGTGTCATCTCTTCCTCCTGTCTATGTCTACTGCCTGCATGATTTTTGCTGCTGTTACACAGGCAAATTAAGAACTACAGGGATGTCATACCAGTTTAGAAGTATTTCAGTTACAAAAAGTGTTCTCATTTCATTTTGAGTTCCCATTCCACAAAAGTCATGATTACATGTGCTTTAAAACTGACATAACTCGTTTTTCTTTGCACCCTTAATGGCTTTTTTAAGAATAAACACTATACTTTCACCCATACTAGTGAATTCTGGGCTGATTATTTCATTATAAGACAAAGATAAAATCGCAGGACACAAACCCTGAAAACAGAAGATGGAGATTACTTCCTGTCAAATTACAATGTTAACTGCTTGGGTGATAGGATAAAATACTGCAGATACACTCTTGAAAGACTAGACAGTTTTATGCCATTTAGGAATGTTAAGCAGAAACCAGTATTTAGTGTGGCTCTTCATTCCCCTCTACTGGACGTACTGTAAAATCCCCAAAATTCAAGACCAAATTCTTGACACAGACGTCTTGGGACAAGCCAAGATATTTCCTGTTTTTGGTCTTAAATGTTTAAGATCTGCACATGCAAAGGCCTCAGGGACTTGGGAGTAGCGGGGTTGGTAACAAACCACTGAGCATGGGACAGCCTTCAAAAGCCAAAGGAATACATGAAACTCCATCGCAACAGTCCTTTGTCACAGAATGATTTCCTCTATTTCTGACTACAGCTTGTCCGACCATAGTTCTACTTATATGTAAAATTATCTGCTTGAGGTATCAGCCCTGAACAGTTCGATTCCCTATGCAGCATGGCTAATTTGCCTGCCAAAAGAAAAGTCACATAACATCAAGGACAAATTTGTCATGTCCCATCTTTCATCTGACTTTGCTCTAGGGCACAAAAGACCAACAGCAAGATATTTGTATGTTACTACAGTACTTCCAGTCTGCCATTCAGTAGCACTTCTAGGCCAAAACAGGTTTCTAAAGTAGTAACTCTGAAATTCCATACCTCTGACTTGGATCATTTTGGTGACATTACCAAAGTACTCATAGAGCACAACAAGGTTGCACTCGGAAATATCAATGCCTTCATCGGCAACAGATGTAGCAATTAGCAATCTGCTGTCTTTGTCAGTTTTGAATGCATCCAGTACATTCTTCTGCATTGGCAGGGTCATACCTACAGTAACAAAAAACAGCATCAGGAAATATCTGCATTTGCTCTTACTTAAGTGACTAGAAATTAGTATGTCCTCTTGAACTGGAAAACTACTCTTAAGTTTGCATATGCAGTTGGATGTATATTATACCCACTGAGCAGGGATTCCTGTTGATGTGTCACAGGAATTGTCATTCTGGGAAACACCATTTCAGACACAACATCCAGCTGATCTTTATTGGAGAGCTTAGTTAAAAGCCAAGCCAACTCTTGACTTAAGCTGTAGATAAATCATTTTGGCTGTAGATTCTGTTCTACGTTAAAATGTCTTTGTCCTATCAAACACAAAATAGGAAAGGGAACTATAAAAGGAACAAGGAAAATACTAGAATTAATCACAAGAAGCCATGATAGTGAAATTTCTAAACTGCTTTTTAACTAGCAAAAGAATCCTGTCTAATAGGGCCACTGACAATATTACTGCTGCTTTAACCTAAAACTTTGGATAGAAAACACAAGAATCTACTTAGGATTGGTTAAATGTCTTCTAGATATAGAAGAACACTAGTGCAAACTTTCATGACCTTCCTCTGTTTAAGAGCACAGAAGATGAACACAGGAAAAGCAGAACAATTTTAGCAGTGTAGCCACCATAGGTTTAGCCTGTGCTATATCTCAGCATAAATATGTGTACCTGTTTCATGTCTTCTTCCCTGACCCATTAACACATCTGGCTTGATGTGTCTAAGTAGAGGGTTTGCTTCCAACCACTTCTTCAAAGCCTGGAAAGCAAATCAGGTAGTTAGATCCTCTGTCCAGATTAAATGCTAGCTTGAGATAGATAGGTAGATCTTGCCTATGCTTGCCCAGACAATTAATACTTCCAAAAGAAGAACCAAAAGCAGGAAAAAGGTGGAAATTGTGTGCCAGGACAGAATGTTTATTACTAGGTGAGAAAGCAAGGATCACAGCCTTGAATGTCAAATTTAACCATGCCACAGCTGATTTCCACTTTTCCTACTCCTGCAACTTAAAGACTGGCTACAGGATAAGCAACCTCGCACTGCTAAAAAGTATGTCTTTTTCTGTTATAAACGAACAGATCAGTGAATGCTATACCTCTGGGATCAAAGGACAGGAGTTCCTATTCACAAACTGGACTTTCTCACTACACAGTGAAAGCAGCACCTTCAAACTGCTCTTACAGAAGAACAACATTCAGCCAAGCTACAATAGGCTTTTAAATATAAAATGGAAAACTGCCGGCAGGTGCTTGGTGCTACTAGTCTGAACTTTACCCTGCCTTTAATTTTTTTCTGGTTTGCAATTCATCCAGCATGTCTCTACCCAAGGATAAAACAGGGAGTTGTGTCTCTCAGCTGATAAATCTGTTTACAGTAGCCAGAGACTAATGTTATCTTGCAATAAATGTTTTAAAGCTACTGGAGCTAATGATTAGCAGCACATTTACTTAAAGCATGAACCTTTTCTGGGAACAAGGTATTGGAAGGGAGAAAAAAGGTCATCCAGCCTATATCTTTGATCCTAGCCAAGTATGAAATAAACCAGTGATAAAGAATCCAGAGAACATCTGCTCCACAAAGTCTTTCCTTTTGCTTGATCAAAAACAGGTGCTAGGACACAGACCTCCTTTAGGCCCATATGAATCCTCTCAGATACGTATAAATACCGTCTGATGTGCAGTCAGTAATAGAGCAGAGCTGCTGATTTGTAACACTGCCACATTAAAGCCAAGACCCTTGGTAACACACCTTGTTAAAACTGACTTTAGACCCAAAGTAAAAATCTGATGGCTTAATGATCAACTATGACATGTAGCAAGATGTGATGAAGGACACTACCCCTTCACTGCAGTTTTCAGAAAAAGAAAAAAAAAATCCACTTATCCTGTCTCAGACCATCACAGCTTAGGAAGCTACAGTAAGATAAATTTTGCCACTTCCCACTTTAGAAGCTTTAAAAAGGAATGTCTTACAGCTACTAAGGCTCTTGTCTTGGCAAAGATAATA
>VWZD01008578.1:173083-231241 GCA_013396695.1 Sakesphorus luctuosus
ACCCATGCTGGCTGGGTCTAATCCCCTGTCCATCCTGAAGGTGCTGTGTGATTGCACTCAGGATGATCTGCTCCATAACCCTGCCAGGCACGGAGGTCAGGCTGACAGGTCTGTAGTTGCCAGAGTCAGCCTTGCAGCCCTTTTTGTGGATTGGGGTGACATTTGCCAACTTCCAATCATCTGGATTCATGCAAGAGGAACTGTGATGCAGAAATAAGCTTCAGAAGTGTTTGCTGATTTTAATGTACACTTTGAAATTCTCACTGTATTTGTTCTTTGTTGGGGTTTCTTGGGTTTTGGGTTGTTTTGTTTGGGGTTTTTTGCTCGGGTGAAGTTTTTAATTCTCCCTTCCTGCCCCAGAATACAGTTCACTCTCAAATATCTTGAAAGTGGAAAGAAGGGCAGGGGAGGAAATCTAGAACTGAGATAAACAGGCTTAAGGCACTGTAGCCAGTGTGCTAAAGCCAGTCTAAGCACAGAGAAAGCCCTTTAATTCAGAGCTGGAGAGACCAAGACTGATTCTGAGCACAGCCATCAATGGGTCTCTATCTCAGCCATATCTTCTCTCTGCGTGTTGTTTATGTTCCACAGATCCCACTCAGGAAAGCTAACTAAAATGCTTTTCAATAGAAAATAATGGAGACCTGGTATACAGTGTTATTAGAGGTAATCCAGAGGCATGAAGAGCAGGGAATGCTGACCAGAAAAGGTGGCCAGCGCACACCTAGAAATAACTCCTGAGTGTAACTGAGACGCCAGAAAAAATACAAGAAGTGTCAGAGCAGCAAGTGCAAAAATAAACTTTTGCTAGAAGGAAGAAATTACAACATTTAAAGTAACATCGTAACTGTAATCCTTCTTGTTTTCTAACAGAGACAGACTTAGGCATGAAGCATTTGAAGAAATGTTTAAATAAGAACATACAGGTATTTCTCATCAATGAAATGCAGCTCATTCCATTTTACATGCAAGCCCATTCGTTTCAGACTCTTTAAATTCAGAAGGATTTGACAGTTTCAAAAGCACACCTTGCTAGTTTATGAAACAGAGCTGAAATTCAAGCAAAAATATTTATGATTGCCAAACTAATCACATGTAAAAGGAAAAGAGTTGACTATCCTATCTGTAATCTCTTATTTAGGAAATATTTGTTAAAGGGAAGTTAAAAATTAAGAAGTAGAAAGGAGTGACTGCTCTAGCAGCTATGAGGATTCATACTGATGTAATCAAATGAATTGCAGTACAGGCATATTTCAGAATCTTACCCACTGAGTAAATCTTCCTCATCAATGCCTCTGTCTCAGACATCAGACCTGAGATAATGTCTGCAAAGTGATTCTGTGCTCGCATTTTAACCCATCTGATATCTAGAGACAAGAAATGGAAGTCAGTAACCTGAGTAAGTAAAACATTTCCCTCACGGCAGAACTAAGTCCTGTCTGGAAGAATGGTACATATGGTGCTCTATGCAATCATAATCAAGTTTACTGTCAAGGAGTATTGTACTTGTACAGAAAGAAAAGGCCCCCAGTCTTCACTGATAGAACTGAAAAAAAGCCCAGGGATTGTGAATTACAGCAAAGAGAATATGTGACCAAATGAGCACTGCCTTACTGCAGGGCAACAATGAAATGCAAACCTAAACTCCTTTCAGGGTGGCAGGAAGCCAAGTTCCAGCTTAGTTTTAAGCTTTTACCTTAATCTAAAAAAAGAGGAATTGGATAGCTGCCTTAATCATGGTGCTTTTCCTCTCTGTCCTAGTTCAGCAGGTGGGACCACTTGTCACTGTGTGGGGGTGATCAAAGCTGTGTATTCTACCCCCTCTATTCATTCCCAAGGTCAATGGCCCATTTGCAGCAGCTTCCCAGGGAGTCGTTAGCACCTCCACTCCCAGCCTGAGGAGGCGTAGGTGCTAATGGGCCATCAACAGTCCAAAAATAACCCATAACTCACAGAGTTAATCACCCATTGTGTGAGTCCCCGCCCTGGGGGAGGGACTGAGTGCTCCCTGAGGGTACAAAAAGGGGTAGGTAAGAAGACCTGGGGAACATTTCGTTGGATCCAGAGGAGCAGCAGGACCTTGACAGGAGGAGACCACCACTCTGGACCAGACTACAGCCATCACCTGCACCAACGGGTTTTTTCACTTCCTTTTGCTTTGGACTTGGGGGAACCACACGGGTCTCAGCACAAGGCTAACAAACCCCTTTGGGTTTGTACCCCAGGGCACTGGGTTATACTGCTGGGGCTTGGGAGTTGAAAGCAATTTCCCTTTGCGTCAGGGTATTTACTGTATTATTACTATTAAATTGTAGCTCTGACTTATAATCTCTCTCGTGTTGAGTTCATTTCTCCTGCTGGTTTACCTCTAAACCAGCACACTCTCCCAGGAAAGTAAAAAGGAAGTTGCTTACGTGATTCTGGCTTGTTTCTGAACCTCTGCAGATCCTGTTTGTTCTCTCTGACAGTGGATATGGCCTGTATGTCAAGGCAGGAGCAGAGGGTACATATGTGCTCTACAGCTTCCCTGATGGTCTTGGCATTACCAACTCCTACAGAAGCAGTTAAACCTACAATCTGAGCACACATGAGTAACAGTGGTTGGTCTTCTGACGTGAATGGAATAAAACTAGGAAAGACTGCTACCAATCACCAAAAAGCCACCATCTTCAAATAAAAGAAGATGAAACAGGCAACAAAAGTAAACAAGAAGCAAGCATGAAACCTTAGGAGCTAAATCTTGTCTAGCGCCATCTCCAAGGCAGTCAAACTTAATTTAAACTTAAAATAAATTATTCAGCAACTTGAATACAAAACCAGCTGTATTTGTCAGTTCTTACCACACAGAGAAACAGCAAACCCAGCCCCAGAACCATCCTTTGTACTCATTAAGAGCTATCTTCTCAGCTGAACGGAATCCTCCTGCCAGGAGAGGTACTAACCCCATTTTATTTTCACAAAAGAGTGCAACAGAAAAGTGACAAGAAGATTACTAAATTACATGCTTCCTTCTTAATTCAGCTTTCCTGTTTGCTCTAAAGTTCTCCAGTTTCTGTCATGTTTGATCACTCCTTCTTGACAGTTGCAGGGAGGATGTAACATGGGAAAAAAGCCTAGAGATGTCCAAGAATGAAAAAGTGTTCCAGATGCTACTGTTTCAGTTCACAGAAATTGTTAAATGGAAGTTTGAACTGGATAGCACAAAAGGCAAGATTCAAAGCTTTGCTGACTGCATTGCAAAATACTTCTCTTTAATATTTCCACCACTGACAGGGTGGGCCTTACCTGAGGCAGTTGGTTTGCAGAAGAGTCAAACTTCTGTTCCAGGTATTTGGTCATTAACACATTGTATGGGTGGTTGCCTGTGGTGTTGTGACACTCATCAAATATCATCAGAGTGAAAATGGAGAGAGAGCTAAGGATCCCAGTTTCGATGCTATTCACAAGAATCTGGGGTGTTAGCACAATGATGTCACTGTCCTGTATAACACGTTCTACAGGGACCTTTGCAACTGTTTCACCACATATTCCTTGAACAGAATATCTAGGAAGAAAATGCAAAATAGAGTATGAAAAAAGATGTCTTGCAGGGAAAATAAAGCTAGAAGAACGGACTTTTCAGCAAGCCTGAAAGGCAGTTAGTAAGTTCTAAATGTTAAATATTTAGAGCAGGCAGTTTGACCACAGAAGCTGAGAAAGAAAAGTTCTGAGGGTAAACAATTGGATTTGCAACTACCATTAACTTAAATGTATTAGATTTGAGGAGTGATGAATTTGTGCATTTAAGCTGCATCTGTCAGTTTTCATCCTTTTCTGTCTATGTCTGGCATCATGGGACTGTTTTCTGTTCAGCAATCTCATTTTCTTACAGCTATAAGGATATATATCTGGATGTTCAGTAATCAGGTCCTTCAAAATCAGAAGCTACAGGCTATTGATGCCCCTCTAAGCAATTTTTTGTCCCATTGTTTTTTCTGACTAGAGGCTGAAAAAACAAAGCGGTTTGGTTCGTTCTGTTTGGAAAATACAGAAGAGACTCTGAGACAAGAGGAATCCCACTGCTGCTGTCTGGAGCTGCCTCATCTTTGGAAGCAGGGATGAAAGGAATCTCAACACAGAACACACTTCACCTTTTCCCAGAGACAAGCATAGATATACCTTCACTTTGCTCTTCCCATAGACATGAAACAACCAGTGCTTAAGCTTTCCAAAAGCAGACTTGAGATTCTCCAAACAAAGTCTGCCATGGCAATGCCATTCTTGCAGCTAGGCATCATCCTTTTGCTCATGTCCAACTCTTGTCCACCAGTAAATATATTTGTCCTTAGTCAACAGTGACCTAAAGTGAAGTTTCTTTTCTGTGGAGGAAGACACTAGGTAGAATTACACTTACCCACTTCTTTCAAAATGCTGCCTGAATACATTTTTCTGTTGTTCATACACTGGCACTTTGGTTGCAAGAAATACAACTTTTGCCTTCTGTCCTGAGGGCATGTTTTGCAAATGATGTTCACAAATTAGAAGTGCCACAAAAGTTTTTCCAGATCCTTTAAACAGAAAACATGAAAGGTAAAGCACTAATATGAAAGCGTGCATCTGTTACATTTCCAAACCCTCTCTTTTCTGAATATATGCTTGCTGCTCTCTCATTCACAGTCTCAGTCTCTAAAGGCCATTAAGCAGAGGGAAATAAATATCAGTTTCCAGTTGTATTTTAGTTCTTTAAAATCACTGAATCTAGTTTTGCTCTTAGAACACGCTCTCACATCAAATCAGACTATGATACAGACACTGGGCACTTTCAGCTTCCATCCTTCCTTATGCAGGCTTGCTCCCCTCACACTTCTTTTCCTTTGGCATTCAGGCTCACTGTGCAGGCTCTCCAGAGCTCTTCTGTGTCCCTGCCTCTCAAGTGTTTGGGGAAAATAAGGCTAGCAACATGGAAAACACAGGTGAAATGAAAGGTGACTGATCTCTCTTTTCTTGCTAAACTTCAATCTTCTTCTCAGCCCTGAGGCACTGCAAAATGTCTGTGCTATCTTGATGCTGTAGGCATTACAATACAGAAGACAGGAGAGCTTCAGACTAACTCATCCTATTTTTCCTTTGACTTGCAAGTAAAACATCTTAAATATCTGCAAAGATCAGTGATGGATTTTACCTCAAAAATCCACATCAGGGAGTGAGAAAGCCAAAGTCAGAACACGGAAATCTGAATACAAGCAAGTGCCAAGAGAAACTTCTGTCTTGTTCAGTCTCTCTGCTGCCCATGGTCATTAATTTCAGATTAGATAAAGATCTACTGCTAGAAAGACTGCTCTTAAATATAATAGCTGAAAAAGTTTGACTCAACCTTTATCCTTCCCTATCTTTCATCGCCATCTACACCAAGAGAATCTTTCCAGGAAATGTCTGTTTTTTTACCTGTGGGGGCGCATATCAATGTGTTTTTCCCATTGATAGCAGGCTGTGCAAGTTCAGTCTGATAGCTCCGAGCCTTCTTTGGTTCATAAACAGATGAAGACTGATGGACCATTTCTAGGAGAGAATCATGTTTTTGTGAAGAGTGCGCCAACAGAAATGCATAAAATACATTGTTCCCCATACAACTGCTATGTAAAACAATAGAGGTAGTAGAGTCCTTGCAATCTACACAAACCATTCTCTGATTGCCTTTAAACAGGACAGATGCACCAAACAAGAATTCTGTGTAGGTTTGATGGCATATTTTCACTACCCCTCAACTGTTCTTCTTAAAAAGAGCTTGTTTCAATGTCTTGGCTAACAACTCTCACTTAAACAGGAACTAAAAACCACTGGTGGTGCAAAATTTGCCATACAAGACATGACAGCCACTGCACAGATCCTTTGCAGCCACAGTCATCTCTGTAAATTGTTTACTATCTCATCATGTGTGAACTAGTTATGTCAGAGAAGAGGTGCAGCATAACACTCTGGTGTTTGGAGACCTTTTCGATAATGTGCTGACAAAAGAACTTTTCACTAGAAATATGATAAATGAGGGGCCACCCCTAACATTTGCAATGCCCAGCATGAGATCCTTGAAACATTAAGACAGCTAAATCAAGTTAAGAGTTTTGTACCAGTTCCTCAGTACCTTACTTTGTGGCACATTGCATCTGTGTCCTTCAGGAGTCTAAGGAAAAGGAGAATATCACAAAACTGCTTTAAGTTCTTAAGTCTTACCTGAAACTGAAGAAAGATTTTCACTGAGATTATTATCACACTCTGCTTCTTCAGAAAATGTCATCATGGTTTCAACACAGGTCTCAGAAGTACCTGTCATTTCATCATCAACATCTTTGCCATTACCTGTGTAATCTGGAAAAAAAAGAAAGGATGTTATTGATCCTATTGATTTTAAAATGCTGTATTTGGTGTGATGACATGGTGAAGGAGTTGACTGCTGGCATGGAAAGGCTACATAAAATGATGCTGCAGAAAGATGGATAGCATGGAGAATCTTGGGTTTGGAAGAACCATATATGCAATGCATGCATAGATATCCATTAAAAATCAATGGAGGTAATTTGGGAGTGAAGTGATATCCTGTGTTTATTGACAAGATGACATTATGCAACATGGATGAAAAACACTTAGGAGTTCAAAGCTGCTTTGGAAATTCAAGACTCTGTTCTCCATTTCTGCAAGGACGTAGAAATTGTAAGACTACCTCCACACTATAATTGAAGGACATTACAAAGATGCTAAATTTTCTTTGGCCTCGTAATTTACCTTCTCAAAGAACCATCCCTGGGCTTTGCATGAAGAGTTTCTTTGCAAACAGAACACGTGATCAAAACGTGCTGCTTTTGGAGAGGAAGAAAGAGCACATTTGCACCCCAATCCAGCTCCAGAAAGCACACAGTATCTGCAACTAACTTCTATTAGCAACTCTTCTTAACTGCTAGCAGTAAAATGCTTCCAGTATGGACAATGTTTCTTCAGTAGGCCGACTTTGAGTGTTGAATTGGATGTTAGAGGAAGGTGGCCCAAAAGACAGTGATAACTTTAACTTATAAAATACAATTGGTAATCAAATAATATCTATAGCCAGCAGCTACATAAAATAATATCTATATACATATATGTATTATTCTTATCTATTATTTTACATATAATCATTTTAAAATACATTAAGTATGTATATAACTTTATACATATGTAATAATCAAATCTCCAGATAATACGTTACACCCTTTGACTACCACAATAAAACAATTTCAGAAGAAGACATTATTTAAGAAACCACTTAAATATAGCCACTTGCTGAATAAAAGCAATTCAAAAAAGCACTTAGGGTTTGGGAAACAGCAAATGTAGGTATGAAGAAATACAGTCTAGTTTATCTAAAATAACTTACTTTGTAGCAAAATAATGCATTCTGCTCTAAACTCTGGCATGCTGCAGGGTACCATATCAGTATTTTTCAAGTAGGGAAAGGTAAATTCAATGACAAAAGCAAAATCTTGTGAGAGGCAATTCTGCATTTTTACAAAATATGAATACAGTCACTTGGTAAGGGCTGCTTATCAATTTGCCAAAGAAAAAAGGGTATGATCTGCTCTGTGGATCATAGAAGCATATCACTCTCTAGACTACAAAATTAATAAGGAAATTTTATCAGAAAATATTGCATCTATCACAACTCAAGCAACCAAAAAGATAGCAAATGGTGAAATACAGAAGAATAGAAGGAAGTAAATAATGGTTCTGCTAGTTTTATGTCTTCAGAGCCTGTGCTGTCTGATTCTGTTTACCAAAAAAAGGCATTATTCCTATTCATATGGGAGGAAAAATATGCAAAAACCTGATTTCTGACTGTTCATAGGATAATACTTGTGTTTCATTTTATATAAAAGACATTTTAAATAAATTTTAAAAAGGTTTTATTTTTACGCAACAATAAGTAAGGTAGCCTGATGATATCCTTTTTAATTGGTCTTATTCTCCTGAAAAAATATTATTCTATCTGGTACAAGAACAGGAAAAGAGCATCATAAAAATAATTCACAGTTTACCTTCTCTTAAATCCCACAGTTCACTTGCATTGTAATATCCTGCCTTATCCAATGCCAGCTGAAGACTTTTCGGCCAGTTTTCCTTATCCGAGCGACAGAGACATTCAATAAGTTTAGTTATCCCGGCTGCTTTGCTTCTGTACTCACTAATCTGCACATACGACAAACAGAAATTGCTGTAGGTTCTGAGGGATCAAAACCACTGTTCTTTGCTTCACAGTTCACTTGTTATGTTTGATGTTCAGTTGAAAATTGCATTCCGTTCTCACTGAATAAAACGTTTTCCAATAAAATTCAGTCATAGACCTAATACTGCTTCAATTCTCCCAGCTTAGCTATATACTGAATTTACCTGGACTACATCAATAGTTAGGCTATTTGCTTAAATATTGACAAGGTCTGAAACATCCCAGAGCTATTCAGTGAATTTTCATCTAGCAAGGTCCGTGTAATAAGCTGCATCTGCCATAAACATACCATTCCAGAACAGGGAAAGCCGAAAATACAAAATTTGTGACAGACCTGACATTTGGTCAAATGCAATAACTTTCCAAACGTTACATACCTCCATAAAGAAATACCACTTTAAAGATAAAAGAGTCCCAAGACCAAGAACACCTAATAGACTCCTTCACAGAGCATCCATACTTATTATTGACTAGTTGCAAAAGATGAGTCATTGGTAACATCACTCCTTATCATTCATTGATAACAGCACTGAGTTAGAACTGTATAGCAGTGCAGCAGCTTCACATCCAAAGGCAATGAAAACACTATCGGCTTCTGTGACATAGCATTTAGCTCATGACTTCAGACCAGAAGTTCCATTTCACTCTACCTTTGGGTGCTGACAAAACTCAAAAAAGCTACACAAATTTCCTAGTAGTTGCTACAGTTAAGGTAATAGCATATGTTAAATTCCATGACAAGCAAGAATCAATTCAGGTCACACCTAAATGACACTTTAGCTACTTCCATCTGTAATTTTAGGAGCATTAATGCAGTATGAATGCTCTAGAAAGGGGTCTATTTCAAAGACATAGTTAGGCACTCATTCTCCTGCAATGTGGCACCTTCTAGAGCCCCTGAGGTGTCTTCATGTGAGACTGAACTCCACAAGGATGTACACCTGAGCACTGTCAGTGACAAAACCTCACCAGCTTGCTTCCCTGCCTGCAACCCTTTTGCATGCCTCCTAGTCCTCTGAGCCAGAACGGTGAAGAATGAGAAGTGTAGTTGTTCCAGACATCACTGCTGTTGGATGTTGCAGCCACACAGCAAGGCCTCCTTTAAGGAGAAGAAAGCACAGTCCTTCCCCAGGGCACTGTGGCCAGCCAACCTCCTCACCCAGTCAGCTGTCACATGGGCACCAGGATTTTACCATACCTGCAGGATCTCATCACATTCCCTCTCTATCAGGCATGTGTTTATGTAAGGCATGAGTGCTACTGGATCAATTTCTAGCATTGTTGCTTCTATCCGTTTCAACAGCTGTCTGTGCAGCTCCAGTTTCTCCAGTTTGCTGAAGTCCCAGTTTTCTATTGCTTCTGCCAGTCCAGTGTAACCTTTCAGAAAACAAGACAAATTGTTACAATGAATTCAATACCTAGCTAGAATAGGTAGAAACAAGCTGAAAAAAAAACACTTTCTCAGCCACAATCGAGAAATTAAAATTATTAAAATCTAGGTAAACCACAAAGAATTTTACTCTAACAAGTGACTATTTTCCTTTAGAAAAAGCAGACACAAGTTTCCTTCTGCATCTTACATGAAAAGCCCTATGCTAAAGGAGTGGTAAGACCTGCAAAGAGGAAAAAGAACTACATGTTACAGGTCACATCATCCAAGCAACCATAACCACTCCCATCTTTGGATCATACAATCCTTAGATCCTTCAGTTCATTATACTCTTCCAAAGGATTTCCCACAGGACACTGTTCAGAACAACAAGCTGCTTGGGTACCCCTTTCTTTTACTTACCAGCCCTTTGTCTTCCAGTCCTGTCCTTGTTTTCACCTTCCTTCAAAACTCCCTACTGTATTAGATTGAAGTGAGTCCGTAACTGAAAGCAGTGCAGACACCTGCAACCTAGACAGTCATCAAACAGCTGAAAATACTGTACTGGAGCAGAGTGCCAGGGAGGCATATTTTAAGGACTTGTGTGATCTACTGTGTAGGCTTCAGGGGTGGAAAAAGGCATGTCTGGGGCCCAGAGGAACTTGTGGGTTCACAGAAGGAATTTGCCTAACTTATTTTGTTTTAGAGCAGCAGGAGAATGGTGTTTATACTTATTACCATGTCTTTAGTCTAATTATGACCTATCCCTGCATCTGCCAAAAAAGAAGAGTAATCCCAAATTCTAGTCTTGAGCCCAATTAACAAGTACTTGGGATCCCACTTGGAGTTAGCAAGTAAACTTTTTCAGTTTCCTGCTGAATACACACCAAACTGAACACTGTCAGCATGTTCAAAGAAGAATTTTCTGCAGTTCAGAAAGTAGGACTGTCACAGGCTGGTAAAAAGTTGCTCTGGACCTTTCTTTAAGGGAAGAGTGGGCTACATCCAAATGATATGAAATTTTGTAATATTTGTTCACTGAGATACTGTAACAATTAATAGTTAATGGTGAGGACACTAAAATATAAGTGGCCTATGGCATGAGAGTGTGTGGTCTAAGATAACTAATATATCACCAACAAGAATCTATGATAGAATATACATGTGTAGAGGAAAGCTAGTAAATCCTGCTGATTTTATACCTTTACACCATCTTCTGTCTCTTTTTGAAAAAGAAATTGGATTAGGACCTCACACATCAAGTAGTCATGGCTACTGAGGAATGATCAATTCCTTTATAAACTACTAATGGTTACTTACATCTTGAAACAGAACACTTTCAAGACCACTGAATAATTTTTAAAAATCACTTCCTAATTTAAGATCCTGTCCTTGAATGAAGTTATCCCACGCTACCAGTTAACCCACACACACATCCTGAAACCCATTTAGCTTTCTCTTTCAGAGGACTTAGCTTCCTTTCATAGCATTTGGTGAGAACAATCGCAGTACTGTTTCTTCTCTGAAGGCTTTCAGACAGACAAGTCTCCTGCCAATGAGGCTTTCTCCATAAGCAAAATTATTTCAGCTGCTTCACACACGGGCTTCTCCCCATACCTTACAATAGTCTTATTTCCAGCTTCTGTCAACCTGCATTTTCCTACCGCATCTCACCTGGCGTGGCAAGACCCGACAGCAGAAGCCCATGGCCGGCGTGCCGCTCCCCTGTCCCGGGGGCGCTGGGCGGCTCTGCCCTGCTCCCAGCCGAGCGCGGGCAGAGCTGCAGCTCTGGCAGGGCAGGGAGAAGCGGACAGGGCCACGCTCGCGAGTGGGAACCCACCTGCTGCAACAAGGGCATCCAGGAAGCCTCGGAGCCAGCCCTCCGTCTCCAGCAGCAGCATGGTATCAAGGAACAGCGCGGCGGCCGCCGTCACCCCCTTCTCCTCCTCCTTTCGGACCTTCTCCTTTGTCTCTAGCAAGAACCCAGCACAGGCAGCGAGTGAGGAACGTGGGAAGGGGGTGGGGGTGGCGGCAGGGAGCGTGGACCTCCCACCCACGGGGCCGCGGGCAGCGGCTGCTGCCGCTCTCACCGTCCGACAGCCAGTCCGTCATGTTGCTCAGAATGTAGACGGGGTTCAGGCTCCTCTCGATGTATCGCCTGTAGCACTGCAGGTTCCTCTTCTCCTCCGCCGTCATGGCGAGGCCGGCTGCGCACCGCCGGCGGCGGCCGTCCCAGTCTCGGTCCCGGTCCCGGCTGCGTTTGCCAAACGCGCCCCAGCCCTCGAGCAAGAAGGGACGGCGGGGAACAACTGGAAGCCGCCCCGAACTACGGAGCGACGGGAAAAAGAAACTTCAGGGTGGGTGGAGAATCGAAAGTGAAAGCGGGTCAGAAAGGAGGCTTTCCTTTTCGCTTGTGTCTGTCCTTAGCGTAAGAAAAAGGGGGAAACCCCCCCCCCACTAATCATTTGCGCGTGCACATACTTGAAAAGTTTGAGACTAGCCCCATTTACGGTTGTCTGTGAGGGAAAGCACAAAGAGGAAAGAGTAAAGGCATCACTCTATCCCATCTTCCATTTGCCTCTGGAAAACCCTGTACGGGTTTTTATGAGCTGTAACCCAGTTATTAAAAGATTGAAGCACTTAAGGTTTTCAAAAAGTGAGCGTCAATGGAGAAGGCTCACAAAGGGGGCCATCACGTTACAGAGCAGAAATCACAACAGCATGACAACTCGATATGCACACCTCCAGTTCAAAATAAATAATATCCACAACTACAGAATTTGTCCACTAATGAGACTGGGATTATGGTTTGACTTTACACCTTTCAGGTCTTTATCTGGTATGGAAAGGAAAGGCACTAACTGT
This sequence comes from Sakesphorus luctuosus, assembly GCA_013396695.1. Classification (NCBI taxonomy): domain Eukaryota; kingdom Metazoa; phylum Chordata; class Aves; order Passeriformes; family Thamnophilidae; genus Sakesphorus; species Sakesphorus luctuosus. The sequence continues at coordinate 185,548 of VWZD01008578.1, forward strand.
TTCCACTCACTTCTATAAAAAATGAAGTTTAATTTGCAGCCTAGTGATATGGCAAACAGCCTGCTTTGACTTCTCAGGGATTACTTTTGGTTTTGTTTATCCAGTCTGCTATAGCAGAAGATCCCTCAGGACTTAATTTTCTTGTGTGTAACAAGGTGGAAGTGTCAGCCTTTGGGATATCTCCCCATCTCAGACTGCAGAGCACGGCTGTCAGATGGGCTAGAGATAGACACAGCAGGGGGCATTTCCTGCTCAGCCCCTGGCTTCACAAGTGCCTGTTACAGCTTTCAGTCTACTAGTGACAAGTGATTTTTGTACTCAGGCTCGATCTAGCAGAGGGAAAGTGTGTTCAGGGACTCAAAAATCAGTGTTGCAACTGGGTAGGAAAGACCTTGCCATGCTGAAACCCAGTCTCATGTTATGAGAACAAGTGGGAAACAAGCTCCTTGCCTGATGCTTCTCCAGTGTTGTATCACAGGTGGAAGTCTTAGACGGAATTTGTTAAAAAGAGCCCTGCTGCTGAGTCATGAAGTGCAGAAAGGACTCCTTTGCTTTCCAGACTTCTCAGAGAGGAGTCCAGGTGTAGCTGAATCCAATCTCTTAGCCTCCAATTATGTCAACAGTTTTAATATAAAGAATTACAAAGGTGTGATTGAACCACTTTTGTCCTGCAGGTTTTAATGATTGGCAAAAATGAGAATATTTATATTAAATTAATCATTTAGTGTTATAAATGGTCAGATATAAGATCTTAGTCAGACATTTACTACACAATATAAACACTAAAACTACTTGTAGTATAAGATAGGATAGTGCACTATATTGAAGCAATTATTGAAGCAAATATATTAAAGCTAGCAAAAATAAATAATTATTAAGTAGAGATTTGATGGAACTTGGCCCTACCTACCCTCACGGAGTGATCTCTTTTGCTCAGCCTCGAGGAATAGCATTGGAGGGCATTCCTAACCAAGGGAGGAATGTCCACACATACACCCCAAGAAGGGTCATGTCAGAAGAACCTGACTGTATGAAAGGAGTCTGGAATATAAAGGGATTGACTGCTAGTCACAAATTGACAGGCCAGCTACCAGCTTATCTGTCACACCCAGCCTCAAAAAGCAGGATGTCTTTTTGGAGTTTGATGAGCCAGGCTGGTTTATCATAATTCAACACCAAATGTGTTACCATGGTGCCACTGGTAACTCATCACAGAGAGCTTGTAGTTGTAATCAAGCAAACTTGCAACCTGTGGTACAGTTCAGTACTAGAAGGTGTTAAGTAAACTCTGAAAGTCTTTCCCTTGTTGCTTGAAATGGAGAAAAAAATCCATCTTGATTTATTAATTTCTAGATCAAGTGGGTTTAAACAATGAAGGAATTGGTTCTGTTCAAAAATTGTATATACAAAGGCATTGATGTATTCTCTGAGCAAAAAATACTTAAAGTGCCATGAAAGAACTGCTTGTTTGGAAATAAGCTTTTATAATTTTATACATTTTAAAAAGTTCACAGAGAGACCATACTAGGAATCCATCACAGAAAAGAGAAATAAAATGCCATTTTCTAAATTAGAGGCTTCAGAATGTTTTTTCCTGATACTTCAGACTGAACAAACTAAACAGAATCTGGATCCAGATGTTCAAAAAATGCATCCACAGCTTTGTGAAATCTTTTGTAACAGACACCCAAATCAAGGCACCCAGTTTCTAAGATTGTCATGATTTTTTTAATTTTTTTTTTCCTAGTGGACACTTGGTACTCTTTTCACATTGATATTTGTTAGATGATAGATCTTGACATTCCTGTTTTGTTTTGATGGATTAAAACCTGCCAGATTTCCAGGACTGCCCAGCAAAGACAGCCTTGCAGCCCCTGTTTCTGTGAACAGATTAGTATCTGCATAGCCCAGCAGCCTCCCACCAATTTGCTAGGGCTGCCGATATGTATGATGGTCTTCAGAGAGGCAGCTGCATTGCTCAGACCTACTTTTTTGAGTGATGCTAAAGGCTAGTAAATTGGGACTGGTAGCTGGCCTGTCAATTTGTGACTAGCAGTCAATCCCTTTATATTCCAGACTCCTTTCATACAGTCAGGTTCTTCTGACATGACCCTTCTTGGGGTGTATGCGTGGACATTCCTCCCTTGGTTAGGAATGCCCTCCAATGCTACTCCTCGAGGCTGAGCAAGTGAGATCACTCCGTGAGGGTAGGTAGGGCCAAGTTCCATCAATACCAAAACTGTATGGGAATGTCAAGGCTTAGAAACTAGCAGTTGTCAGTCTACTGATCAACCCCATTTCCCTTTGGGCTAAGCAGAAACAAAAGACTTAGAATACAGTCCAGCTATTACGCTGAGAAAACACAACCTTTATATAAACCTCCATCTTCTTCTAAGATTTTATGTGACATCATTATACATTAATTATTTCTAAAGACCTCTCCCTCATTCCTTGCAAGCTTAAACAAACATGTAATCATAGCAGCAGGTGGAGAACCTGCTGTTTGAAACAAAGGCAGACAAAAGCAGGAGGAGAGATGTGTTCTTGCACAGTTCATTTATGAAAATGGGTCAAAGTATGCTTTCCAAAGAATATTGTCATTTCATAAGCACTCACTCCCAAGATATTAAGAAATATGATCAAGAGAATGTCTCTACTGTCAGTAACATCCACTTAATTATTGTCTGTATAACTGCCAGAGGGGAAATTCCAGTCCACAGCAAATGTTAGTGACATTAAAATGCTAAAGTTTCTTTTTCTTATGGGTTTTCACCTGCTGGGAAAGTACCCTGTTTTCTGTACAGTACCTGCAAAGTGTAAATAAGCTTTATGTATACCAGGAACAGTTGATTGTTTTTTTTTCCTCTGTGGGGTCTGAAAAATACTGAAGCGTGCAGTTCAAGACAAATCCCTAATTGAGAGAGAGGATTGTTACCTTCAGCTGCAGTATTACTTTTAATGCTGTGGCATCCTTTTTCCCAATTGACCAAGCAGCCACACACATCTCATGGTAATTTCAGCAGGAATCGTAATTGTTCCATTGACTATTTTTTTAATATTCAGCCAGATTTTCATAGATAGAAAAAAATACTGTTTCAGACACATGGTCTAGCTGACATGGTGATATTTGGTCATAGGTTAGAGTTGATGATCTCAGAGATATTTTCCAACTTATTTGATTTGGTAATTTTTTTATTTCAGAGTAAGTAAGGAAAGTGCTGTTCTTCTAAATTGAAACCTCAAATAGGAGTAACTAATTAGAATACCTGAGAGATTGTTTTCTAATACCATAGGACACAACAACGGAAGAGGCAACATGGGGTCATGGTCAGAAGTAAAAGAGAGACCTCTGAACATAGCTGGTTGCTGCCTATATCGAGGAAAGCATTTTTGTGGCAGGTAGGAAAATACTCCTTTCTTAGGTGGAATATATCCTGTCTGTGAATACTGCTCTATGGCTTAATACATATGCTTACAGCTTGTGAAAAGGTTATGAGATAATGTCATGTATGTTCTCCATTGCTGTTCCTCCCCCATCTTCTTTCCTGAGAGAAATTGGACACCAACTCCTTTCAGAAAGTGCCCTCTTAATGCAGGGGTAAGCCAGGGACAACAACAAGCAGGTATCTGAAACATTTTACAGTTAAGCATTAAAACAAGTTGTAAAATTTGTATACCTGACCTAATTTCCATGATTCGTCTGCCTGTTTTCAAACAGTACAGCTGATAATGGGCATTTCAGCATACTGTCAGAGATCTATGCCACAGAAAACATGGAAAACCTCAATTTGCCTCCAGAAAGAGATGAAAGATTCATAGGGAACAGTTTTCCCCTCTCTGATAGCTCCCTGGAAAAGGCTATAAAGGTCTCTAGGGAGCTTTGTAAAAGCATTGGCATTGTTTGTTTTGTAAACTTAATGCTGGACAGCATGAGCCAGAGCAGCACATGGATTGCTGCAACAGGGTAGACAAGGGGCATCAGGACTTCCATGGGTAATTGCATTTACCTTCTGTAAATCAAGAGGACATTAATATATCCCCATAAGAAACCCCAGGAATTTCAGGGGCCTTCTTTCCATCATAGTAGCCTTATGCAAGAGGGCTGCTTGTGGGTCGATGCCTCTGTTTAAGGGCTAGACTTCCTTAGCACAGGAGCAGAGCTGCAGAGGGCAAGGGGATCTGGCAGCAAATGAGGTCCCTGTGGGAGCCAGAGTGCCCTTTTCTCAGCATGGCTCTTTGCATGCATCCCTACCTGACTAACTACTTAGGGATCCTACATTCCTCACACTGGCCTTGACTGCAACATGCACAGACTTCTGTCTGAGCTTTTCTGTACCTAATGACAGTGAAAATAAAATACAAAGGAGAAGACTTGCTTTGGCATTGAGACCCGAAAGAGCTCTTGATGGTCCTGAGAGCATAGCATCATTTGTATTGCGAGCAGTTAAGACACACTGACTATGAATAGTAATAAAAAGTTAGATTTGTTAAGCCTCTTGTGTTTGGTGTGAAAGACTTGAACTGACTGTATGCTTGCCTGAGAAATGTTTTAATAAGTTAGGCTGTAACTCCCTCTGGTGATCAAGACTTGTATCGAATTTGACTAAAAGTCAAGTGTACAGCAGCTTTCTGACTGTAGCTTTAGTCCTACAAAAGGAATTTAAAGTGATCTTTAAAACTGCCCATTTCCACAAGTTCCTCAGTAATCACTCACTATACGCAGAATAATAAATTAGGAAGAAATTAAATAAATGTCAGTATCAAATTGTAATTAATGTCATGTGAGACCAGATGGTATGTTCTGTTGTGGCATGAGAAATGCATAAAGTTTCGATAGAGAACAGCAGACAAGAAGGGCTACAAGTCCTAATCCTTTCTTTACTGCAGAACATATAGATATGCTTCAACACAATATGCAGCACTGGATTAGTTGCATTGTGGCATTGTCTTTGTCTCTCTGGCAGCCTCAACTTGCAAGATTTTAACAGCTCTAAACCAAGATTCCAGAACACTTTTTGGACAAACACTGTTGTCCTCCTTCCTTCATGACTCCTCCATGTGATCCCATGGAACCTCCCCTTGAGTTAAACTGTAAGAGCAGGAAATATCTTTTGAAAGTGGCATTTGACATGACATTTTATGTCTCATGGGAAAAACCATGGTGTCAGTGGTTTAAAATTGTTTTCTCCACCCTAAAACGTTGTTTCTCTTTTCTCGAGATTTTTGTATCCTATCGTTCATGAAGGCACGAGAAGGCACACTTGCAGAGATCTCAGAGGAGAGTAAATTATGCTAGTTTACTGCTATTCTTGGTAAGTCAAAAGAGAAGAAATAGAAGAAAGATTATTCCCTGTCAGGAACTCAGCACAGCTCATAAGTAATTTTCTAACAGACTGTCATTTGAAGAAGACTTGAGTTTCCTCTAATGCTTTCAGCCTTCATCTGTGAAATTAACGTGAGTTTTTATTGCAATATATTTTGTCTCTAGCCCTTGGGGTCCTGAGAGACGGAAGCTACACCTGAACCCAAGAGCTAAACATATAAAAAAACAGAGGGAAGAGCACAGGGACTGACAACTGTTAATGTTTTGTGTCTCATGGAGCAGAGCCGATGAGTGTTGCCAGCAGGGCTGTTCAGTGCTGCTAACTGAAAAACTCTGCCCATCTGTGAGCTAAATTTAATTTTCACATGATTTCTAAAACATCTGTGTCAACCAATGTGTATGACATGTCACTCTTGTTTTCAACAGGCATTTGGTACTCCACAGTCCTCTGCTCCAAAATACTGCAGGAGCCAATGGTCCAAGGATCCTGATGTACAGACATGCATATTTTCAAGTCTCAGTCTTGTGTCCCTTCAGCACAGTCTTGCTGACCACATAGGTGCGTTTAGGTTCAGTTTCTTCCAGATCAAGTGTTTCATGATACTGAAGCCCACCTGCACCCATGCAAATATTTGGTTCCTACAGACACCATAAGTAGGGCAGGTAGTCGGCTGAAAAACAAAGACTTTGGGTGCACTTCAATGCCACAGCCATTGGAGTCATGTACAGCTATGGTTTTGTTTTCACCGAACTATTGGTCACATGATAAACCAGTTGGATTCAGGGGGTAAAATCTGCTGCTATGGAATTCAGTGGGAGCTCCACTACCCTTCTCAAGGGCAGCAATACTCACACAATAAGACCGTCTATGTCTGTGTATCAACATAACTGTGTATGGTTGACTCACCTGTGGGTTCCTCTTTGAGTGAATGAATGAAAAATGCTTACATTGAGCAAGCATACTATATGTTTGCTCAAACAAACCAAAGGTTTCAGGAAAATCAAGATGTCTTCGATTGCTGCCAAAGTCAAAATGAAAGAAATGTTGGCAAATATATTACTAACTGCATAATTGATTTCTTGTATAGCCTTATTTAAAAAATTGCATGACATGCAACTCTTGTCCTATAAATATATAATTTTTAAATAGTTAAAATCAATGATGACTTGATTTGATTGTGGAGTTCATGGAAAACCCTGTTTTTTTTCTCCATTTCCTGACTTGTATCCTTCAATGAAGTAGTTGGTTAATTAGAATGTAATTATACATTTACACATAGGGACACAAAAGGACATAGCTTTGACATAACAAGAACAAACCCTACAGCTTTGTTAGAAGTTGGAAACAGAAAATTGCAACTGTCAGTGTAGTCAGTTTCTTTCATTATGCAAATGGAGAAGGTATTTTTCACTTCCATTTCAAGGTTGGAGACATTTTTTTAGTCTGAGATCAAATATCTTTAGAGTGCTGGGAGTATTTAAAACTGAAAGAAAGCTGGTCATATGTAAATAACTGGTTTTGTCCTTTTATTTTAGTACTACACCCTAAACTGTGAAATTCACTCTTTTATGTTCTGCTCAGTGAGATATGCATACACGTATTTTAGTATCAGAATATAGTTTTCCTCTTACAGAAAAAAAGGAAACAGTTTACATTGCTGATTTTTTGCAGGAAACTACTAATTCCAATTCACAGATTACAATATAGTAATATTTTTCTTAGACTCACCAAATATCCCAATTTTGAAGGGACTCATAAGGATCACTGAGTCCAACTTCCTGCTCCTTGAAGGATTAAAATTTAAACCATGTGACTAAGAAGCATTGTCCAGACATTCCTTGAACTCTGTCAGTCTTAATGCCCTGACTTCTTCCCTGGAGGGCCTGTTCCAGTAAAGAACCTTTTCCTATTGTCCAGTTTGAACTTCCCTTGATGTAGCTTCATTCTCTCTTTCCTTAGATCCTATCACTGGTCATCAGAAAAAGATCAACACCTTTCCTGCTGCTGCCCACCTTGAGAAATGTGTAGACTGTGATGAGATCACACCTCAACCTCCTCTTCTCCATGGTGAAAAAACCAAGTGACCCCAGCCTCTCCTCCGAAGTCTTTTTAATTCCTTAGTCAGTGGGCTAAGCACAGGATGACTCACATGGTTCTCACAAGTCCTTTAACCTCTGATTATCCTTGCAGGTGGTTTCCACTAATGTGATACCACTGACCTCAATCCAAGCAGCAGGTGGAAAAGCAGTCCCAAAGTCCATCAGCAATGAACAGCTCTGTGTTGTACTACCCTGAGAGCGTATGTTAGTATCATCCAATAAAATTTCTCACTGTAAGCATAAATGCACTGTTCTCATTAAGTGAACATACCCAGGAGCTTCTCACATTTCCTGAATTCCCATGTGACCCTACTACTCAGTCACTAAAAGGTGGCTTACAGAAGTGCCACAGCATGCAAACTAATTACTCTGTGAAACAGCAAGGCGTCGTTCTATTAAAATGTGGAATTTGGATTTTGTTGATATTAACTTATAATTGCTAACTTCTGTTTGCTAGTGCATTTCAGAAATAACTAATAATTTCATTCATATTCCCAATGGTCTGCTGGACAGAAGTCTGTGCTGTGACGTGCATTATGGACACTAGGAAACCAATGGAATGTGCTGGTGTCCATGGCTTGTACACAGTTGGTATTAACACATCGCCTAGATAAGGTCCTCCCCACAGAAAACAGGTCAAGAAATTGGCTGTGAGCATGGAAGACTTCAAAGACCTGTGAGGGAAGAGAAGGCAACAGTTCCCATGTTCCCTGTTCCCATGGTGCAGGCACTGCTTGCCTGTGTCACAGTGGGGGTGTGGGCCAAAGCATACCTGCACTATTTGACAAAGGATGTGCCTGCCCATAGGTGACTGAACTCCGTCCACTGGAAGCATGAATTAAACAATGAAAGATATTTTCATGTGTAAGGTACGATGTTACCCACATTGACACTGATGAATGAGTCTGTATCTCATGGCATTGAAACATGTCTTCTTCGAACGTAGTACTTCTAACCACACACACACAAAAAAAAGTCATAACTTATTTTCCAGCCACCAAAAATACTTTGAACTTGGAATCCTTGACATCATTGCACAGTGCTCTTTCTCAATCGCACAATTATACATTGGAAAGTACCCCTTGTTTTGTAATAGTATAATCACAAGAATTATTAATGTGCTGAGTGATTATTGTTGAGTTTTTAATGGAAAATGAAATTAAGGATTCAGTTTGTCACTCTTCTGAAAAAGTACATCTAGAAGAAAACACTGAAATACACTGTCTGACCCTTTTGACTGAGTTTGTGGCTGTAAAAACTCTTCTGAACAAATTACAAAGCACAAAGTAATCAGCTAATTATTTCAAGCATTTTAAGCGTCACAGCATCTGGTGATAAAGTAGCGTGAGGAGAACTAGTTTCAGTCAGAGTTAGGGTTGAATCAAGTAGCAGCTCATACATGTTGGCACCAGGCCAAGCTATTAGAGTGTGCCCAAAAAATGTGCACAATAGTTCAAAGCAGAACTTCATTGTAAAGCTCAATTTCTATGCAACTGCAGAAAAACAGCAGTTTGAAGTATGTTTTTCAAAATAAGGCAAGTGATCAAGGACCTGAAGTCCAGATCTGTAAGTTGTTCTGGAACCTAATGGGGCATAGGTTGAGCTTTCAAAACAGACTTCTGACAATTAGACCTTAAAACCTCAGTCGTATATTCTTAAATTTTTTACGTTCCCAATTCTCTTGTCAATTTACTATTACTGTATTGAGAGTTCTTCTTTTTCTATTACTGTAGTTAATTTGAAATCATAAAAGTGAACAAGTATTTAATGAAATGACAGAATGGCTGAGGTTGGAAGCACCTCTGGAAATTACCTAGTTCAGTTCTCNATTTTACTTAGTGTCCATTGCCTCTTGCCTTTTTACTGGGTACTGTTGGGCAGAATCTGGCTCTTTACTTACATATCTAACAAGCTATACCTCTGATTATTTTCTTTATTTCTCTTAAAATCACACAGAGCAGCAAAACGTAAGTTATGGGACCTTTTTCTATGAAACGTCACCTTTTCCTAGTTGGATATTTTTCCATTTGAGAATACAGTGTAACAAATGCAGAATACTTAGTATTTCTATTTTATTCCCTTCTTTGTTCATCTAACTCTTGGAAATCCAGATGGTAGGGTCTTTCAGGCCTTTAAACAAATTTGCATGTTTGTATTTAGAGACACACACACAACTTCTAGCAGGTCTTCAGTGAATTTTCAAAATATACATCTATCCTCTGTTATTAAATCACACATGGATAAGACCAATCTGCAACAAGAGGGCTTAAAAGATAGAAAATTAATGTGAACCCTACTTCATTCAACAAAATAAGGAGACCATCTCTGTCATGCAGGAGAAATGTAAAGCTAGGAACATTTCACTCATTACTTTGGTTTGTCTGTGGCTGATAAGCCTGTCCTTTTGGACCTTCACAGAAGCACCAAAAACATTCCAAGAGCTCAAAAGACAAGAAGTAAAGTTATTTTTGGTTACTAAGGCTTGGAATTGCATTTTCCAGGATGTCAGGGAAATACACAGAGAAATTTTCAGCATAGCAAAGGAGATCAATTTTATAGCAAAGGAGATCAATTTTACAGACATGCCATCCCTTTCTTGCACATCCCCATAATCCTCTCTTTCAAAAGAGAAATAGTTCACCCATAATGAGCTATTTTATCCCACATCTGGCTTTGCTCAGTGTTCTTAACTCAAAGTAGTCCTGAATTAGAGTTGCCTCTACTTTTCAGAGTACTTTAGTAACCCTGACTGTAATCTCAGCCTTAGAGTTTACCTACTTCGTTGGAAGAGAGGACTGCAAAGAAACAGGTTTTAGTAATAAATGTAAATGATTCCTGCTCTTCTATTTATTCCTTCTCTCTCCCTAAGGCAGCTGCCAGTCCTTACCAACACCTTGGTGACCAGCATAGTCACTGCCTCTAAGACATGAGCACCTTCTATTCCCATGTATGCTATGATCAAAATGCATTGTTTTCCCAAGACTTCTAAACTAAACTAACCCTTCCCACCTTCTAAAACTAAAATAAATTGCCCAGATTTACACTTTCTATCTTCACAAAAATCTAATCCTAAAGCTCACCTTGTCCTTAACCTTACAGATATAAATTGGTTGTATTTGCTAATATCAACAGTGAATGCTGCCACAGGAAGCAGCTGCACAGCTTGTTAGCATCCTCTCCTAGCAGTTACTTCACCTCCCCTTGAGGTCCAGAACAATTATCTCATTCAAGTAGCCCTCAGGGATGAAGTTTAACCTCAGAGCACCAAGCATTAGGCTGTATGAACAGTGGAACTGCTAAAACCAGATGGCACCACCCCTGGCCTCAGCATGGCTTATCATTTGACCACAAGCAGTTGAGGAATTAACCACTCTTTGAAGCTCCTGCCACAGGCATGCAAAGGGCTTGTGTGGACTGTGGTGCACGTCAATGGGGAAGGGAGCCCTCAGCATGCCAACCACACATACGGGCAGGAACTGAACCAAAACACACTGACCCAACCACTGACTGCTGTTTTTCATGGGCACTCGAAGCACAACTACAGCCTTGCATCTAGGGATGTCACCCAGCCAGGCCACTGCACCATCAGCAAAGAACTCTCTGCAGTTTACAAAAACACAACTGCAGACAAGCCTGTGAAGATGTTAAGGAACATCTTTCTGCAGAAAAGCCTGTGAAGAGGTGCCATCTACTGTGTTGGTCACAGCAAGCCACAGTTCAGGACCAGTCTGTTCTCTAGCTTCTGTCACTCTCTTCCCATTGCTTCCTTCAGGGCTGTACAGGCAACAGAGAGAGCTCCTAGATGAACAAGCCAGACTCACAACAAAGTCCTGTGCTGGTCCAGACTTGGGACAAGAGCTTGTAGGGTGCTGCAGGAGGAGTTCAGTATGTTGCTTCCTCATTTAACCACACTGTCTTCTGGCAATTTCTGTGCTTCTAGTAGAAATAAAAACAAACCCCACAAAACCCCACAAAACCAAACCAAACAACAAAAAACCCCAAAACATCCTTAAAACTCTAAAACAAAAGTGAAAAGTCCTTCATGTCCATATTTTCAAACTGGATTTTTCTCTCACAAATTAATTTCTGTATGATTTTCTCAGGTATAAGCAGATTCAAGTCTTTAGCTCATATTGTCACTAGATTCAGCAAAGCATGCAGAAAACATCTTATTAGAGAAACGTTTGTGGACATGCAGCTCACATTCTGACAGAGATACACTGCATTGAAATTCAAGTTAACTTGCATTAGGAGAGCTGTGCCTTACACAGGGAGCATTCTCTTGACTGGGACCAGAACCACTAACATTTGTCCTGTCTACTGGAAATATCATTAACATGTCCTCAAATCATCTGTCCTCTGGTTGTATGTGTGTGTCTGGGGAAAATAGGAAAGGAAAAACATGCTGGGCCTAAAATTATTACCAGGAATTAACAGAGAAAATAGTTTCACATTACATTAACTAAGCACATCGTGTGTGAGGATTAAATCACTGAGACACTCTCACCTAACACAGTGCATCACTCCAGTTTTCACTCTTTCTGAGATCTCCAAGCTGAGACTAGGCTGTGTGATTTTTCACGAGGTTTGGGGACACCATGGAGTGTTGCCATTTGGAAAAAGCACAGTGTATATCCCAGCCTCTTAAACCCTTGTCCCACCACTGTGGCACAACTAGAAAGGTGACTGGAAGAGTTGCCGAGTCTGTAGCAATGTCCTTCATCAGGATAAAGTAAAGTGAACAACCTGTACGACCTTAAGTGACATATACCAGAGTGTATGTTTCCAGGAATGAGATACAAGGCCTTGACAATTTTAGTTCTCACCTTTCAGCAAAGCAGGCAGTTGCCAGGCTTGGACCTGACTTGCTTTCTTAAGCTTTGAGCTTACTGTCTAAACTGGTCTCTATTAAGTCTTTGTCTTAAGGATAAGAGTTTTTGTCACAACTTTAATTCTATTACTGAAAAGAAATGAGTTTTGCTTTCATAATTTCTGAAGTCTAAGAATTATAATGACATCTGAATGCATGCAAATTTTAGAGCTAACTCTGACATGACTAGTGTAATTTTTATGTGCATTTGTGCATAGAGCAACCATCACCAGAGCAAGAAAGAGGTTTCTTACCAGCTTCAACCCCCTCACAGCACAGAACAAGTCTGGGAATATCACTGCTGTTCAGTATACTGACCTCAGAGGGTACCACCAAGGAGAAGCAGCTCTGCAGCCTCATTACTTTTTTAGCACAGATGTCTGAGAGTGTAAATGACCCTGTTAGGAAGGGAAATGAGATGAAGCAGAGAGCCCCCTGCTCCTGCAGCAGTTCTGGGTAAAGGTAGCTTATTGCAGCATCTCTCCACAGCCTGGAAATACGCTGTGTAGTTAGATTTCTTAGACATCTCTGTCCCAAATCCACTCCATTATTCATGTCCTCCTTGGTTTTGTTTCCTTTGTTGATAGGTGTGCACCAGGCCATCTCCTTCAATCCATACTAGAAAGAAAAATGCTGATGATCAGGTAATTAAAAAAAAACTCCAAACATAAAGGCCTAAATTAAAAAATCATAAGTATTATGCATTATTATATCTTTCCACAAGAATTTTTGAACTCTTTCCAGGCACTCTGATACCATCCATTGTCCAAAGCCCAGCAGTCAAAGACATATAGGCTTGGGAAAAAGTCTTGCTCAACAGGTATCTCCATAGGACGTCAGCCTAGTTTGCTTTGCATCCACAGAAATCTATTGAGGGGGTTCAATCCTGCAAGCACAGGGCCAAGGAGACTGGACCATGCACAAACGAGATGACAACATCAAGCCAAATAGGAAAATCAATGACAGATGTTTGAACAATAATTCCTTGTGGCTAAGTTAAATAATTAATTAATGAATTGATATAATTGTAAGCCCTCACATTCTGTAGATATGTACACTTAGGTCCTGTGGAATTCCATTAATACTTGAGCACAGAACTATAATCTTTTTGTTATTTATACATATGGAACTCAGCAGAATCAAACTTAAGAGGGAAAAGCTTGTCAAAGCTATGATTAACTACAATAAAATCTGACTTACTAAGGTTGACTTGGCCAATTACTCTCAAAATGTGCCAAACCCCATTTATTTATTTATTTATTCTGAATATGTAAATGACCATTGCTGTTCTCAAATTTAACTCGATATATTTCAAGTAGACTGCAGTGAATGTCAGCCCATAGGAGGACAGATTTTCATTTAGAGTCAAAGTTGTTTTCTGTCTTCCACTTCGAAAACTTCATGTTTTAAAAAGCTAGGTGTGATTACAGGCACATATATGTTATTCAAGAGCAAACAAAGGTGGTTTTGCACACTTCTCAGATGAAAAAACAAACAATAATGATTATGATCAGTTGTGCATGTACACAGGCTTCCTGACTTTGAACTTGATACTAAAATATGTTGAGTCATTGAAAAAAAGGGCAAGTTTGAAATTAGCAGAGAGTAAAAACACCATAATGCTAAACAGAGATGTCCATCCTACTCACATCAAACTTTGCCAGAGACTTACTTTTTTGATCATGATTTTATATTTTTTCGAAACACATGAGCAAATAAGTTGTACACCTACAATGAGTTCTCACCCCCAATACACTGTAAAAGCACTGATACGTTTAATTATGTATATATTTCAATATTCATTTATTCTCACTGTAACTAATACCTGTGTCAATACAAGGTTGAACTGGTAAATAATTTGAAATTCTAAGCTGTCCGAGACTGATTAATGGTATGCAAGATTTGTTCTGGCAAAGTTTGTGTCTGTTTCTTTTTCCACCTAGTATTTCTAAGACAGAAAAACTGTTGTTTGGCAATTATCAAAAGTCAGCATTTTCAACATTGTTGCTGTTGGAAAACAAGATATAGATTACTCACTAGATTTGAAAATATCTTTTCTGAGTCCTTCATTCTTTTCTACAACATTAAAGGGAAGTGTATTTATGAATTAAACATGCCATTTATTTAACCAGCTTGGTAAGCTGTAGGAGGCAGGGCCAGGCACCCTGGATGCATAGGTGAGAGATCTGTGATTCCTGAAACCCAGAGCAACCCTGGGCTGTTGTCCTTCTGTATTTACAAACAAAGCAGACACAAATCCACAGTGTAGCCTTGTGCCCTCTTCGGCTTGAACTATCTATTTTGATGAATATCTTGTCCTTAAATAGGCTGATCAAAGAGACAGATCTCAAACAGCACACATTGGTGTGTCTTAATGCATTTTGTTTTAGGACATCTTCCTATTTCCATTGTCTCCCTCCTACTTGTTTTTGCTAAAAAAAGAAAAGTAGCACACTTATAAAACTACAGATCTACTTTCTTTTGTTTCCCAGTACTCCCTGTAGTATATATAAAAATATATATATAAAAAATAAAGCCTTAAACTATTTTAAGAATGCTATTTTAATAAAACAGTTTGTAAAATATGCTTGTGTTCCTCCTACTTCTACTGTTTCAATAATTCCATTTTTGGCCACTCACCTCCTTAAGCATTTCAATGAGATGAAGAATCTGGAGACATGGGACAGCATGTAAAACACTTTGATCCTTGTTTTTCTGCAGCAGCAGGGAAATCCCCATGAATAATAAGGAAGGAAATCTAGGGGTTTCCCTGAGGATCAACAGACTGGCTGAGAACCTTCTAAAGCACAGTGCAGGAGGAATCAAGCTGGAAATAGTATATACAAGTAAGAGAGGTTTGGTGGATATGCTTAGACTACACTTTTACAGGAAATTAATAGTAACTAACACACAGCTCTTCAAGTAAGATGATTTCTCTTTTCTTGCTTTGCACCACATCCAAGGAACAAGGAACCACAGATAATAACTGAAGTGTCTTTCAGCTTTGCATGTGGCAAGCAAGTGGGTGGAACAAAGCTGGACTAAACAGTCAAATAAATTATCTCTTCATTGGAAAAAGTAGCACAGGGAGAAAACTGTTCACAAATCATGCACAAATTTATCAAAACTTGTCTTTAAGAAGAGGACACAATGATTTTTAAAACTTCAAAACAGTCTGCTTCTCAGCATGTACTTAATTTAGAAAAGTTCTGCATTTGTTACCCCTTTTCAAAAAAACACCACTTTTAGTTTTGAAAATGCCTTTTTTTAAACTTGAAAATAGGAGATAATTTAAGAAAAAGTTTTTGAAAAAAGAAAAAAGAACAGTGTTAAATAATCTAGAAATAAGGAAGAGGTGTTAGTAGAAATATGCAAAATATTTGGTTTGAGGTAAAACCCAGATAAATCTGGGGCAGTTTCTGGTTTGCTTTGCAGAAAGTAGTTCTGTTTCGGTCAGATTTTAGTTAGTTTCTGTTCCTTGTCCAATCAGCATTTCTTCCCATTCAGTCAGCAAGACAAAAGAGAATTAAACCCCCAACCCTTACCTGGAATAACTTTTCTAATTATGATTGAATTTTTTGGTCACGCCCAGTGCAGGTATCTGCCTCAAAACAATTCTGGTGGAAAATAAAGAGTATTTAGCTGGCCTTTAAAAACTCTTTGTCTCAGCCCTAACTCAATTTATCTTTTTCTTATTCTACATTAAACAGACTTGGATTAAAATGAGTAATTTTTGGAAGAAGATTATTCTTTCTTATTCTCTTTGAAGGCCACAGTCATCATGTCCCTTTCCCTCTCTGTCTTTGTACATGCCCTTTTGTGCAACAGCACATGTTCCAGTGCTTTTTAAGTGAAGCTTCTGAATTGGGATGCCCCAGAGAAGTAGACAAGGCACATTTCTGGACTTGAGTGAGGTATGAAATACATGGAAAACAGCCCACTTCACAGTAGGGTTTGTCTTGGACTGCTCAGAGATGCAACCACTGATTCCAAATAACTTTCAGGTAAAAATATACAAGAAACTTGGAGGCTGGGTGCTAGAGGACAGGACAGAGTATGTAATTGACCTGTAGTTCCCATTTTAGCTTTGAAAATAATTCTTGTAAACCTAGCGCCAATTTCCAACTACAAAGTCATCCTCCTTTGCCTGAGGGAGTTGGTCACTGAAAATGCAGAGACTAAAAATGGAAGAACAGCAGAATCTAAAGCCAGAGACATTCAAGAATATTGAAGGTTTAATGTTTGTTGATCATTGAACTCAGTCTTTCTTTTCACCCCGCAAAATTTAGCTCTTCAAGACACAATAAGAATGATAAAGTTATACGGTTTTTAGATTAACACAAGAGAAAACAGTCAATGGTTATTAATCTAACACTAACATTTAATAATCTTATTTTTTATGCTACCCTCCTAAAATGTTTTTCACGAACTATTTCCTTTGTTCTTTTCCCTTGAGTGTATCTGCATCTGAGGTTATCTTCAGGGAAGTCATCTGTATTTTACGAATATCTAAGCAATGCAGTCACTAACACCTGTTAACAACAAGATTTTAAACCTCCTGAAATGTACTCAGTCATCTGTTGCACCAGTTAACACAGCATTAATAGAAATACTGTATGGTATTGTGAGTCTTAGAATTTCGACTTTTAAAGGATATGCCCCATATTTTTAAACCAAGTAACTGATTTAACTGTAATAATGTTTATATATTTCAAACCTTTCTCATAGATACCTTTCATGTTTGTTATTCACAAGCATTATATTCCACAAAAATCTACTGCCATTTACCAAGCAAGCCACAGTAATTCATTGTCACGGTCACCAGACTGTATATTAATTTCTCTCTCAGCCATTTGCTCTCTCACATAACCTTTTCGATCCTGCTTTATAAGGAAGTTGATCCATGATTTCAAGGCATGTACATCCATATGTGCAGAAATAAGCTTGCCTTGATCTTGCTGTTTGGCTTCCTCAGTGTGGAGGAATTCAGGGCCTGGAGTGTTGTTATCTTACACTATAGAGTGGGAATTTACAAACTAACCGCAACAGACTCTGATTCATCTGTCTGTTGCTGAGTATCACATTCCTCTCACTAACACCTGAAAAGAACATTCTTATTCATAAACCAAACTGATTTCCACTCAGACATCCAGGGTGAAATTGGAAACTTAACTCTTTACTTTCCTTCACATTGACTGTATTTACTTGGTTTTGCTCCTCGCATTTTGCTTGTACTTTGCTGAATAACCTTGGTTCCCTCCTATGCTCTTGCAGAGAGCCCATGGTTCTGTCTCTGCTCATCTTTCTGGACATTGCATGTCTTATTCAGTAGTTAACTGCAAGCCCTGCTCTTGTTCTGTCTAATGCACAAATGAACAGGTTGGAGACAGGAAGGCTGGTGCTTTTTGAAGACGAGCCTGGAGAAACAATTCATGCAGTGCAAAGGAGGGATATGTTCTGCTGAGGAAACTGGTCAGACACCTAGCAAGAAGTGTGGGGAAAGACAGGGAAAGGAATCTATAAACTCTTGAATTTGGTATGTTTAGTTGGATTAAAGAAGATTTGAAGGTCGTAAGGAGGACAGCTGATGGAAATGCAAGGCAGAGATATTCATGACCCTGGCTGTAGCAAGACTTTCTGTATTTAACAGAGGTACAAAAGGCTGAGAGCCATTAAGAGATTCTCAGAGGATCATTACCAAAGATAGATGAATGATTACTCTATGAATGAAGCTAAATGGCTGTAAAAAGGAGTTCAGCAAAGTCTGAAAAAAAATTTCATTGGTTTTGCTTTGGTTGTTGACAGAACTGTCAGACATTCAACTTGTAGCAGGCAACCAGATATATAAATATATACGCCATGATTCATTTTTGCTGTGGTTGAGATTCTTTCAAAATTAGTGGGATTTTCTTGCTCCTACCTGCTGTAATTTTTAAAAACAGAAGAAAATTAGTTTTCAAGCAACACTTTCTATATGCAAGGCATGTTAAGAAAAAACACTTTTATTGATAGGAGGAATCTTACTGTGAGGGAAATCTTCCAAAAGAAATGGTACTTAGCATGCTATGGGACCACAAAATGGTGTACATAAAAGTGAGTATATTACAGCTACCAAAAAATGTACTCTATTGTCCTTCTAAGCACCTTCTAAATACAAGGCATCTTCAGAAGCTCTGCATCAGCTGGCAGTTAGTGGGAGTTTTCAATTGCTAACATTAAAACCCTCAATGGTGGGTTGCACCATCTTGTCACCAACAGGCCTGTGTAATTGTGCCATTCACTACAGGCATCTTTTGTGCTTTATGTTACCTTGCTTGTAAGGAAGGAGAGAGCTTGGAGTCAAATCTCACTTCTCCAGTTTCAGCAAGACACTTGATGTCTGTGACTTGCCTTCTAAGGTTTTCCACTAGGAGATAATTTACAGAACACAAATATATTCTTCATGAATATTCTTTCTGTGTGGAATACAAAGTTGTAAAAATATTAGGCTGGTAGAGTTGTGGACAAAGAACCCCACCAATATATGTCTACTGTTTTGGAGGATCCAGAAGTGAAGTAGCTCTGACTAATCTTTGAGACTCTGAACATGTTGCCCAGAGTTGATAGAACACCATGACTTATTGCAGTATTTATGGAATCTGAGTCTAACATGTCTGCACATTCAAATCAGCACACAAACCGGTTTTCTAATTCTTTTGAGTATTCTGTTATTTAATTTCCTACAATGAAACAAGTTCCATGTAGAGATGAAAACATTTATTATGCTTCCCTTCTAACTTCACTCAGTACGGGAAATAGAGTGTAGGAAGAAACTCTGTGTTTTGCAATTCAGAATTAATTAATTGGCAGTAAAATATGATAGGATCAAACACAATTGTTTACAGCCATATCAAAGGCCTTTATTTTCTAGAGCTGCCATTTAGCTTATAACTTCAAATTTCTGCAAAATATACAATAGACTACAAACCACTTCATGCCAAATTCCTCATGAGTGCATGTGATGTAGGTAATTAACAATTTCACAATATTTCCAAATAGTTTATAAGACTGCAAAAATGAGTTTTACATGTTTGGAAGAATGATGAACAACTAAGCCACTGCAAATGTTGACGTACATTCTGAGCGCTTCGGTCTCTGTGTAAGAAATCAAGTGTTAAGTTACAGAATCTAAGGTTAATGAAGAAGACCAACTCATCATGTGACTGGTTTTCTGTGTATGCCTTGGAAGGTTTATGGAGAGTCCCTATCAAATTCAAGAATGAACGAATATCCTATAGAAAACTGTTCAGTCCTCTCTAAAGGAATTCCAGTTACACAAGATCCCGGGTTAAACAGAGTTCATTTTCATCCTCCTGAGTAATGCTTCATGCAACTTTTTGCCATTTTCCAAATCAACCACCTTTTAAGTTTCACTTCTCTAAATTGCTGGGTTCAGAATTAAAGTGAAACACTGCCCAAATGAAAATTAAAGGGTAGTCTGCCATTTTTACCTCATCTGAGAAGAATTTCACCAACTGTACCTAACTTAGTTATTACTAGTATTTTATTGGCTGCAATTCCCTTCATGTAATTCTGTTTAACCAAAGACTTTGGATGTCATCCAGACGTTCACATAAATTATATTTTACTTGACTTTTAAGTACAAGAAAAGAATACTAAGGACATCAGTTCAAGTTCAGCCTACAGATTCTGCAAATCATCCTTCAAATATTATATATGTCTTGGAGTTCCAGACATTTCCTAGAATTTGTATTTTCTCTAAATTTTTAGGTCTCCTTCTGGGGTATGAAGGATATTTGGAAAGGTTATGAGATCTTTATTTTCCTAAAGAAACTCATGTAACGCTGTTCTCCTACATGTTGTTCAGCTGCACAAGCTTGCTGAACTAGTCAGCACTGAGTAGTTCCACAGCATTATTTTATGTATCTTTTCTTCCTCTTCCCGGAAGAGAAGAGTTTTCTTGAAAGGCACTTCTGTTGCTTCAATGAACTGCCCCTCAGGCAAACACACCCAAAACATGTCTGTGAGAGAGCTCTCCTAATGGTTGTCTGTGAAAGAGTTTTGCAAAAAGGTGGAGATTCCACCTTGTGATAGCTTCACTCTGGACATAACAGAAGATTGAAAAAATCCAAAATGCTTAATTCTTCATCCCATTTGAATTCTTTGTTAGTGTGTTCTGTCACCACAATCCAACGCAGTGACAGGACCCTGATTTTAGCAGGATGTAAAGACAAAGAAATCAATGGGAATTGCTGAGAACCATCTTGAGAAACACAACAAGAAATCCACATCACTTTGGGGAATCGTATTTGGTTTAGTCCACTTACGTGTCATTGGGACACTAACAGAAAGTAACAATGGGCATCTTTCCCATCATGTCTTGTAAGATAAGATGCACCTTGACAGCTACTGAAGCGCATCACACAGTGGAACAGATCTGCACATGGGTTCAGCAATTAGACCACCATTCAGGATGGCTCCCTAGTTTCAAGAAGCCTAAATTTGTAAATCTTTTCAAAATCTTTTCTTCAGCTCACAAGGAAAGCCCCCTTATATCAACCACTAGCACTTCTGAAAAGTAATATGTGCCTCTGAAGCCAAACAACAAACGGCCTTGTGCACTCACAAGATGTCCACACAAGACAGTAAACCTACAGAATAAATAAAAAGAAAGCCATTACTAGACATTTCCTATTAAATAATGAACTTCCTTATCATTTTATTTTCAAATTGCTATTTTTCATGGTGTCTGATAATCATAGACTCCTCTCAGGATACACAAACCACAGGATTCCGATGACTCACACTGAAAGAGCTTTCACACACATAGAGGACGGAAGGGCATGCTGTTTATGCATTAAAGCTTCCTGCCAAAGCCCCAGACTAAGCATACATGAATATATTTGGACAAAGTTTTAGCAACAATGGTAAATTCACCTCACTGTAACCGTTCCGGTGAGACAGTGTTGCCCACGTTATGAACTGTCTGATTGCATCCTGTTTGCCATACACTTCCTTTTTGACAATCACAGCTGAAATAAAAAGTACTTGTGAAACATTATTTGCACAGAAAGCTGCAATACTGGCTTTTTGATGCAAGGATATAATGCCCCTCTTGACTGATGGTCAGCAGAAAAGGTGATTGGGCTGAAATTTTGAGTGTTCTTTGGACAGGACCTATAATTTGTTATGACTTTATTTGATCCTTATCATAATAAGCTCCTTACTTGTCAAGCTTTTGGTCTAACACCAATGGCGTATTAAAAATTAAAGTGAAGTTCTGTCTTCTTGGAACTGCAAAGATAAATTTTACAGCTATGGCATCCTCCAAAATAGAAATACTAACCTAAATGCTCTGCAGTGTATAGGAGTCCATATGGGAAAGCTTCAAAGGAAAGACATCTGGTCAGACCAAATATATACCTATTGAAAATACAGCCTGGTGCTGTTACTGTCAGTAAAGCCATTTGGCCTTTCCTTAGTGCTTCTCTGGAGACATTCCATTGCACTCACCTGCTGTTTAATGCCTAGATAGCATTTCAGGGAAATAATGAAGCCTGTTTAGCCACATCTTTCTCAAAACAAAAATTGAATATCCCTGAAGTAACTGTTCAGTTGAATTTAGGTAGTTTCTCAGGCCATGGCTTGTATTTCAATGGAATGTGTCAGTGGAAGCTCAAGAAAACAGAGCAGATAAGTGCAAATGGTTTGCAAAACAATAAATTTTGGATTCAAATGAACACCAAGGGCCAGAAAAAGACCTGCATTCTTAAATGTCCTTTGCAGAGTGAATGCCTGCCTTGAGAAAAGGGTGTGAATCAGTCATGCAAAATCTTGAGCAGATGAGCTAGTTTCAGAAGTACAGAGTGAGATACTCTCTTGAGGGCCTCAATTCTTCCTACCTGAATTTCATCCTCTCTGGCTGCAAGTGCACTGTTTTCAGTAATTTGTAGTTAATTTGTGTATACTATAATCCCCAGATCCCACATACCAGCCCCTTGCTGACTGCAGCTTCATTACTGAGGATAGGGATAGGTGCTATAGCAACCAGACTGCACCCCACAGTATTGGTAGAATTTTGTAATAGGAATGGACCATTTGAGATCCCAAGCAAGGGGGATTGGTCAATTGTGGGGTAGGATGACACATGTTTGTTGGGAACCCCTGTGTGATTGACAGGAAAACTAGGAGGGTGGAGTACAAGCTTTGCAAGGGTTCAGTGAGGGCAAGAGGTCTCATGCCTTTTATGTATGGTTAGGCTTCGTAAACAAAGATTTGGGAAGGGCTCTGCCTACGTGGGTGTGTCCTTTGAGCCTGCGTAGTGGATTTTTAGGTGAGGCACAGCGTGCACAGAACTGGCCCCACCGTTTAACTCCTAAGGTCCATTTGCCATGGCCGAGCGAGCTTGGATGGTGACAGTGAAGTCCTCAGGACTAGAACCTACAGACCCCCCTGTTCCCAGGAGGTCTCCCATCCAAGTACTGACCAGGGCTGACCCTGCTGAGCTTCCGAGATCTGACGTGTCAGGGTGGCATTTAACTGCCAGATATCCACCCCATTAACAACAACTTCTCTGGAGTGATGAGTACCTCTTGCAGTCTGTGCTTTTCACACTCCCACAGATAATTACTGCACTAATTCTCTTGCTTCTATCAGTTGCATTTGCAGCCAATGGAAATGCAACTGATACAGCTTTTTACTATTACTCTCCTGAGGTATCAATGTAAAATTCAGGGTAGATAGAACACCATGCATGAAAGATTTAAAAGGGTTTTCCTGTTGCCATTCTTGCCTTTAAATATTTTCATCCCATTCAAAGTTATTAGAATTGTTCTTTATCCATTCAGGCATATTTTGCTACAATTATTACATGAGACCTATAAAGGGCCTTGAAGAAACCAATATTACAAATGCACAGTATTATTACTGGAACACTGAGTTTCTTTACCCTATTTGTGTTAAAGTCCCATGCAAACTATTCCCTACATGAAAGTTTTCCTAAGAAACCCAAATCATAACCTGCTTTTCATGTAGATAACAAAAAGGAATGGTTGCAGAGCCAGTTGTTAGTCCCCTCTCTTCTGTGTCCTATTTAGAAGTTCAAAATCTGCATCATTCTAGATATTTGAAGGTAGCATGAACTTAATATCAAAGCAAAAGTGGGTATGTGCATGAAATAAGAGAACATTAGGTTCTGGAAATAAATAAAAAGCATCCTAGATGTACTCTGGCATGCAGTCCAGTTTTTTTAGAGGTCTGGATTTAAATAAGCCTTTTGAAACTCAGTCCTATATGACATTCTTTTAAGTGAACATGGTTTGGATTGTACTATTCTAGGATGGTTGCTAAACATTTAGTTGGAAATTGGAGAGCACAATTCAAGAAAAGATAATACAAATGCCAAACAGGATGTAGCTATAAAGTAAGTTTTCCTTGGGTCTGTCCCAGACAGGTATTCAACAGTCTTGTTAACCACTTAAATGATGAAAGAGTGGATGTGTTTCTTACACCGTCACTGTGATCTTAGCTGCAAGGTTAGATGTGCTGGAAAGTAAGGTTAGAGTTCAGTGTAATTTTTAAACATTGAACAAAAGGTCAGGAAACACTGGGTTCAGTATTCAGTGGTGAGAAACATGAAACTCTAGACAAACAATGGCAATCAAATAAGGGTGGGAAGTGATAGGAGAGTTTTGCTCTGCCAAAAGGCATCTGGAGGGAGGTAGTTTTGATATCATGAGGTAATGTGACCAGGTGACCAGCTTGAGACCTAGGGAGAAATTGCTTGTGCTCCACTGATAAATCTTCAGGTTATTTTTGTGCTCAGCTTTAGGCATCCTGTCTTAAGAAAGGTGAATACATACAATTGCATACATTACAGCTGGAGATCCAAAAAAGAAAAATTAAGGTGATCAGAGGGCTAGAAAATAAAGCTGATAAACAAAGACTTAGAGATGTAGAGTCATCTCTGCTTGAGAAGATTTAAGGAAGGCTAGGACAACAGTAGGAGAGACAAGCTTAGGAAAACTGCACTAAGGGACATGAAGACCAGATAGGTCTGGATGTCTCACGTCCCTTAGGGAATCTGTGAAGGCTCTCCACCCAACATCATTGTAAACACAACCAACAGATAATTTTCAGGAGGAAGGAGATGATCGTGATTCATGTTTGAACTTGCTAGACCTTACAAAATGTCACATGGACACCACATAGTAGAGAAGCAATATAAAGGTTTTTAGTACTTCTGAAAGGGTTGGGGGCATTAAACAACAACAACAAAAAGGATAAGATGCCAGGATATAATAATTTGCTCAGTCTTGAAGGCCATGTGCCTAGACCATCATCCAAAATTAGGTCCTCAAAAACAGCAAAAATCAATTATAGTGAGAAAAGCTTAGTTTTAATGGAAGTAGAATTAGGACTCTTTATTTTATTAATTGGGCAACACTAAGCAGCTAAGTCAGATGGTCTAGAAACAGAAAGGTGTATGCATTTCTTCCTCAGCCCACTGTGTTTCTGCAGGCAGATCTGTATGTCCGTGGGTTGTTGCAGCCAACTTCATGACTTTTTGAGTAGCTGTAGATTTTTCCCAGTACTCTCTAGGATATTCTGTCTTCTTTTCCAACCCTTCAATTCTCAGACATCTGGCCTACCCCTAGACAACAACAACTTAGACTTCTTTTCTTTCCAAAGATTTGAAGTCAACCTCTTCACTTTTTAAAGGAACACAGTGCATCACTGAAAACATCCAAGCAACACATACACAATCCATCACACCTTCAAGCTGGAAAACATAAAAAATTAAAATGACAGTAAAATAAGACAAAGAATTTCTTCAGTGTAACACCAAAAGGAATGACTTCTGACATCTGAGTTAGCCTCTTAAATTTTATAGATCACCAAATTTCTCTGCAATATTTTTTATCTGAAAAAATATTTTTTCTTTAAATACCAAAATTGCAAAATAAAATTTTCAGCTGAAAAACCTATGGCATTTTAAAACATTGAAAATCTGTACTTTATTTGTAATCTTCACCAGTCTTGCTTCCGTTGTCATTCTCTGGTTCCCGTGATATTTTTATCTGCCAGGTTTAAGAGATAAAGTCAAAGGCTTACTCATTATCTTAGTTCTGACAGTCTGGGATCAGATCATCTCCTAACTTCCTCTTTGGTAAACCAACTATTTTGAGGCTGCTAGCATGGGACATGTTTTTCAAGCCACTACTCATTCCTGTGGCTCCTCCATGAACCCTTTGTACTTTACCAACATCTTTAGTAGCATTGCAGAAAAAGTTCCATTGGTGGCACAAATTAAATACAAGGAAAAAAAAAAGAAAAGTTTCATTTCAACTTAATACTTTCCAATGCATTTCTTAACTTATTTAGGCACTGACAGTACAGGGGGAGCTTACATACAACCCCACAAAAATCTTGTCACTGGCTCCTATTTTGACTATGTTGCCTACCTTCTGACCCTGAGATAACAAACACTATTGCACTTTTCTATATATTTAGATCTGATTGCTAAATCCATAATGCAGTCTTTTCATGGTTCAGCAATTCTCCAATATTTGTCTTATGAAGAATTCCATTTTATTTTTTTTTCCTAATTAATTGACAAAGTGTCAAATGTTTCAGATTTAAGCTTAATGGAATGGAAATGGGAAAAGCACGTCAAAACTTGCTTAAAAATGTATAAAACTCTGGTAATTTTCAATTTGAATGATTATGTTTCTGAATTTTCATCTTCTGTTTCTGACAAACTTTTGTGTTTGCAAGTCTCTGCCTGTATGCAATTGTATGTTGATTGATCCTTTTGACAGAAATCATGGGGATTTTTTTGTCAAAATCACACTTAAAAACAGGGTCCATATTGTTAGGATTTTGTAAGTGTTGTGTTTTGGTAGTGTCAAAACTGGCTATCGACATTTTAAAGGAAACTCCATTTTTTCAGTTCAAGCAATTTTCATTGTTTACTTAGGAGAGGTTCAGAAACACCTAGTATCAGAAGATCTTTTACTATCAAAAGGCCAAAAAATTTATAAAAACCCCAGTCAACCAGAGGTGCTTTCAAAGTGTTAATTCCTGCGGGTTATTTCAAAGGTTTATTTTGTTTCATTCTCCTTTGAAACAGACTGTAAGTGTCAGACTTCCTACAAAACAGAAAATACTGTACCCATCCAACTCTTATATTTGAACCTCTGTCAGTTTTCAAAGTACTGCAGGCTGGTCACAAGGACAACAAACACCCAGATGCTGCAAAACAGGAAGGAATTGTAATACATGGTAGAAAAACAATGACTCACACGGATGCCAAACATTTGGGATGGTGTGATTCACATGCCTTATCATGCCTGCTTGTGGAACAGCACCACCTCATCCGAGCAGAGAAACCCAGCCAGCCAGATGAACACTTCCACTTGCAAACAGGATGTGTCCGCTACTAGCAAGTGCAAGTAACTCTTGTAGAAGAAAAGCAACACTAAATGCATAGCCCTGTACGACCTGTACCCCCACTCCCACCATGTCTCCCTGAGGAGCATTTCTGGCACCTTGTAGTGGCACTACCATACAGCACAGTGCTGCTCCCTCAACACCAAGTGCTGTGGAGACCCCATGAGATTCTTTTCCTCTTTCTTGCCTGACACCTGCAGGCAGAGCCCACAGCTCGCTCAGATAAACAAAAGTAAACCAAAAAAAGCGAAGAAGTTAAGCACATCTGCACATCTGCAGCCAGCATTTTGTGTGGGTGAAAAAGAAAGCCAGGAAGCCAAGGGCCACGGTCTAGATGGGAAAATCTGAACTGCTCCCAGCACTGTGTGTACTTTCTGTTATCTCCAGAATAGCAGATAGGGGTTTTTGTTTGATTTTCACCTTTCTTATTTCGAAACTCTCTTTTCCACCTCTCAGAGGCACCACAGTCATCTAAATCTTCCCACGGATTCACTCCTTCAGCAAAACAGGAGATGTGGACTCCTTCCTCTACCTCTTGTGTCTCCAAAGCAAAGGAAATTGTTGCCAAGGAGTGGTGAGGCAGTGGGAGTTTGGTAGGAAAGTTCCGGGGGCAAAGCACATATTCATGGAGTTTGCAGAGCTCAGTGGTGGATAGGGAGTACATGCTGTTATCAGCAAGGGGAAGGGAAGACAGCAGTCTCTTCTTACACATCATGTTATCAAGTTCACTGCTGATGAGGAAGTTTGTGGGTGTCAGGGGATGGCAAAAGTTCCTCTTTTCACAGTTGGCCAATCCCACCAACCTCATGAAGACAGAACTGCCCCATTGATTTCATATTTACCACAGAAGACCTACTTGGTGCAATACTGCTCAATGGCAACACTCCTCTGTGAAAGTTGTTCTCACTAGATCCTTAAACATCTCACTTGAAAATTTTAAGTCCACAACACACCAAAGTAGCCAAAACGACTAATTTTTTTTTTATGGTGATATAATTTCTTGTGTTCTCCACTGTCTTCAGACTGTGCTTCCTCCTCTTTCTTTCAAGGTTCCTGTGTCCAGAGCTATGTGAGAATGACTTGCATTAGTATTGTCACCTGCTTGAAGCAATTTCAAAGAAATTACACAATAGGCACCTCCAAGAACTATTATACCAGATACAAGCAGCAAACCTAGAGACCCACTTTTAAGACTCTCCCCTGTTTGTCTTCTGATGCATGTTTTTCAGCTCAAAGGAAAGAGATCCTGAAATAAGTAACTAAAATTAAACTGTCAAAGCATACACCTGTTTACACATGCAAATAATTGCTAAACATTAGCAATATTTGCTAAGTCACAAAAGCACCATCCTTCATGTAATTATTTATAAGCATCCTTAGAGACTCTTTCCTTTTTTTCCTCCTATACATTTTGTATATTTATCCAAATATTTGAGGGAAACTCCTCCCATTGTGAAGTTTTTCTTTAGGCAGAAAAAATTACTGATTCAGATAAATTTTGCAACAGTACTTTGGCTTGAGATTCAGACAACACTTGCATTATAACAACAACTGACATTATAAATCTAGTGGAAACAGAAAATAGCACAATAAAAGATATTAAAGAAAATTTAAAAATATCTCTAAAAACACTGGGTTTCAATCACTTTGAGTTACGCTGGTCATCTGGCTTTATGCAAATATCTGAAGAGTTTCCTAATTAGTAATGACTATTTTCAAAATAAATGTCTTGCAGTAATCTTTTCCATTAATAGATGGGGCTTTGGGCAATATCAAGTGCTCTATTCCAAGGAAATAGCCCATGCATTTCAGAACACAGGTGGTTTCAGAAGCATTACAGATTATGTTAAGGTCTACCCCTTGTCTCTCATTGTAATATTCAAAGAATGACCTCAATAATTCAGACACAGAGGAAAGCAAGGGCAATGCCAAAGAAGTCCACTTAATGCACATAATTTATACTTAGAGATGAGTCTAGCTTCTTGTGGACTTTTTTTGTTTTACAACTACACTTCTGTCAGAGCAACAGATACAGGAATATGTTGGATGTTTTGAGCAGTCAGCAAAATTTATTAAAAAGCATTATCTTGAGATTGCCAGGTGAAAACAAATTTATGCCTCTCTTGGCAATTTGTGCTGAGATATTCTCATAATGTAAGTCTATTTATTTGTTAACTATCTGTATCTACTTTTTAGTAACGGCATGGAAGCACTGTGTGCCCTGTAGAAAGTGCAGGTATAAAAAAACCCCTCACATACTTAGACTGGCATAAAACCAGTACAACAGCACCAGCATCTTAGCAGATCTCTATTGGATTCATTTCTGAACCGAAAAACATTTTATACTATCTCACTCACTCTTGTGATCAGACAAGGTGAGTATCTTAAGGAATGTCTTTAATCATGATCATGTTTGGTGTGTAGCATGGCAGCCTCTCACTCCAACTGTGCCTTTTCCTTAGAAAGTCAGGATTTACAGGCTGTTGAAGGTGAATGGGCTCACTGAGAAAGGACTTAATTTTTTTATAAAACACAAACATAAGCCAGTCAGATAACTGGCTCATTGTGGTCTGCACCAGGCTTTCCACAGCCCTTAGCCTTCTGATTGCCCCTCATTTCTCCTTCTTCTCCCTTAGTATTTGCACCCTGTAGTAAAAGCTGCCTCCTCTTCTAACCAAGTCCCGTGTTAGACTCCATCACTTCTTTGAAACTATAGTGTCTCCTCCCATGGAGAAGAGGGGCAGCAGATGGAGATGAGAGCTTTCATCTGGACATAGTTTCCAATGTCTGTGTGCCTATTGCTGGTACAATTATGGGTGTGCTGACTTGTGGCCAAGAGTCAGACAGTGCCTTGCCCTTGGCATTCACTTTACACTGTATCTGAGATTTTGTAAATTTAGCTTTGTTGAATTTGCAAGGTTATCATATCTGCAATCAACCCACAAAAATCAATATTCTAAGAGCCTGGAGTAAATGACAATCAGTATAATCAGTAACCACAACAACTACTTTCCTGACTAACCACACATATGAAAACTTATTTATCAAATACCTGCCTGTTTCTAGCTGCTGAAATACATGCAATGCTCTTTCCTCCACCGTGGATTTTCAGAAGAGTTGTATGTTGCTACTACTACACAAAGGGTGTGTCATTTTGAACACCTGTGTTTGAGCTGCGTTTGGCTGTCTGCTGCCAGCTAGCTTTCCTTGAATGAAACTCAGAGTGGAACATAGACATGGACAGACACAAAGACAATCAAGAATAGGTCAAGATATGACAACAATGCACAGAATTTCTGTTGCTTGTAAGTCTTGTGTGAGCAGACAGCAAGTACAGCAGGGAGGAAAGTCAAGACAACACTAGCTAGTGAGACTGAACAGAAAGTACAATATGCATTATCCATATTTAATTCATTCAAACAAATGCCTTGTTGCACTCAATGTATCTCATGGGTCCAGTTTTTATGGCTTTAGGAAACAATATTGTACATGCTTTCTTCCTCTTCCTATGTTTTGGATTTACAGCCTATTTTGGATTTAAAGAGAGTCCGGGGATTTTTCTTCCTGTTACTCACTATAATTAAACACTGTTTATGTACTTCTGAGTGGAAAGCTTTCCAAGTAACTTTTTCCTTTGGTTATCAATCATTACCTACTGCAGCTTTCTTTTCTTTTCTTTTCTTTTCTTTTCTTTTCTTTTCTTTTCTTTTCTTTTCTTTTCTTTTCTTTTCTTTTCTTTTCTTTTCTTTTCTTTTCTTTTCTTTTCTTTTCTTTTCTTTTCTTTTCTTTTCTTTTTCTTTTCTTTTCTTTTCTTTTCTTTTCTTTTCTTTTCTTTTCTTTTTCCCTTTTCCCTTTTCCCTTTTCCCTTTTCCCTTTTCCCTTTTCCCTTTTCCCTTTTCCCTTTTCTTTTTTGACTTTCATGTCTCAGTCCTTTGTGTACGCGTTACTGCTCCTTCATATCTTGCATGACAGACCTATCTTTCACACCTACAACTTTTGGCACTAGTCCCTTAGAGCTGGGTTGCTGATTTTTGCCCCACTCTATGCAGCTGCCTTCTCCTTAGTTGTAGATTCTACCCATAAACAAATCTGGCAGCCTCTGTTCCAGATAGATTAAATTTTGGTTTCTTTTTCATCTTCTGAAATGCCTGACATCCTTCTCCACTATTGTTATTATCTTTATCCCCACCCATATCATATCCTATGTCTTTGGCTTATTCTGCCCTGAATATACAAGCCATTGCTTCCTTTTTTCTCTTTTCATTTAGTCCATCGACCTCCGTCCTCTGCCTCTTGTTGGGGTCTAAAGTGTTAATTTGAATACTGAAATCTATCCTGTCTGTTTTTCTCTCAGTCTTCAGGGCCAATCAAAATGCCAAGTCAAGGCAACATTCCAAACTTACAATTTTCTCCAAGTCTCTGGTGTCGTGTTGTCCTGTTCTGAGAGTTTTCCCAGCATTATTGTTATTCTGCCATAGAGGTACAGAGCATCCATTTACACACTACATGGATTTGGGGCTGCGATTACCTGTCTGTTGCCATTCAGTTCTGCAGTATCAGGCACAGATGTTCCACCACTGTATGGAACTATTTTAATACAGCTAAGAAAGAATAAATACAAATAGCTCAGATTACTTAACAACTCTGCAATTCAAACCTGTATGCATTTTGCTTAGGTGTCATTATATCCTATAATGTGATGCAAATTCTAGGCAACTCCAGCAGTAAAGAGTTTTTGCTTAAGTCCTTCAGTCATTAAATGTTCAGGTTTCCAGATTTGTATGATCTTCTCATTCTCACGTGTTAGAAGAGAATGTAAGACTGGGGATCATGATCCAAGCATTCTTCTTGCTTATCTTCAATGGCCAACTGGAAAACATTGTTTAATTATGGGGTATGGGAACACATCTTTAACTGAACTATTGAACAGAGGTGATTTGGCTGTTTGTACCCATTCATACAACCCTAAGCCTAAGTTCAACACATGGGGAAAGGGCTTCCTTGAGATTTGAGACACCAGAATCCCAGTGTAAAGGGTGATCTATCAGAAAATGTCTTGAATCTTGTGTCCTTCCTAAAAGATCGTTCACTCAGAGACAGAATCAAGGAAACTCACATGCATCAATAAAAGCTTTATGA
This sequence comes from Sakesphorus luctuosus, assembly GCA_013396695.1. NCBI lineage: Eukaryota > Metazoa > Chordata > Aves > Passeriformes > Thamnophilidae > Sakesphorus > Sakesphorus luctuosus. The sequence continues at coordinate 217,431 of VWZD01008578.1, forward strand.
AGTCAGAGATAGACAAAAACTTTTTATATATCATAGAGAAAAACATAAATTGAAATTACCTAAAATTGAATGTTTGACAAGATAAACTACAGGATACCACTTAAAATTCCCAAACTATGCTCATTTCCCCCTATACTAGCTGTTTGTAAAATCATTCCTTTAAAATTTTTGAGTACTTAGCAGCTCTTTTAAGTACATTGAACTTCCTCTCTTCCTGACTTCCCTCCCACACCCCCGCCCCCCACTCCCTCACCCGGATATTTGCAATTCAATAATGATACAAATGGATTTAGCCACCCGCAGCCTTGTGTGAGTCCTTCAGAGTAATTCTTGTTGTTTATAAATGGCTCCTTTCCAATCAAATTTGCCAATTGACAGCAATTTCTCATTAGTGGGGCTCGTGTTAGCCAAGGACAAATTATGCAACATGCAAGCCATAGAAAAACTGTTGTTGACACTAAAAGTTAGAAGTTGCAACACTGATAGCTGAAGAATCAGTGTTAACAGGAGAAAAAAGGCTTTGTCTACAGATTTGCTGTATGCAAATATCTGTCTTCTTTGGCCTTACGTATCTCAGCATCACATTGCTCAGAAGTTTAGGCTGCGTAACCTACCAGTGGAAGGCTTCATTAGTTCGTCTAATGGCAATAGATATCCCATCTATTAACAACAACCAAAAATGTGCTTGGGTCCACCAACACACATGGCAGTAGCAAGTTAAGCTTTTAGTTCCTTTGAAAGAGAGGTCCACCTACCCGAAACTAATAGATCTACAAAGACTGATACTTTAATCATGGCCATTATCTACATGCTGATTAATTTTGTACTTACTTGAGTAATTAAAGAGCATAAATAACTAGAAATGGCTGGGGGAAATAGAGGCATAGGGGCTGTCTTTCCAAACCCAACAGTCTTTGGTCAAGGCAAATGTGGGCAGGCTTTGGTAGCTCATGCTGATGTGGTATCTGTGCACTGCACAAATGCTGTTGACAATGTTGGAATGACACTGCAAAGAGAAGAAGTGAGAGTGCCATGTACTCTTTACCACCTCACAATAGCTGCCAGTCACTCTTCAATTCAATATTATTTTGACCTAGGCTTCTGCCACCATAGCAGCAGAGTGCTCCCCTCCAGAAGTTTCTGTTGAAAATTCCTGACTTCCTACAGAAAAGAGGTCCCAGTTGTAGAGTTTAATACTGAAATCTTCGTGCTCCTAGACGAAACCAGAATATTGAATCAGAAAGTTTCTTATAGTGCAATGTTCACCTCAAATACTTGAAGACACAAAGTTGCCCAAACCACTTCATAGGTCCTCATTTTGAACAAACTCTCTCCACTTCAGCCACTCTACCCTCTGCCAGATGAAACACAGCAGATGCAGGAAGACTCAGTTGTCCTGTTTTTCCCAGCTCACTCATCATCATCATGGCTAGGCTTCGCGAATGAAGATTTGGGAAGGGCACTACCCACGCTTGCTGCAAGCACGCTGGTGGCTAAATAGGCCGATACGGGATAGGCAGGTCCGGTCGCAAAAGGCACAGCGGAATGTTTCTTTAGGTGATATTGGTGAGGAACGGTTCTTCCTGCGTTGTCTTTTTTCCTTGAGACTGACTCTGCGTGCATTCTCAAAGGAAGCAGCAGCGTCGTGAATGGTGTGTCTCTATGAATCCCTGTTGGAGGCCAGAGTGGACCATTGATGGCAGTCAATATGGCCAAGGCTGAGGTGTTCTTTCAGAGAGTCCTTGAATCTTTTCTTCGGGGCTCCTCTCTTGCAGCAGCCGGTGGCGAGTTCACCATACCTTTCTTGACTGAGATCATGAGACTGAGACAACTATTGTGAGAATTCCTGTTTGCTGCCAAGAATTGTCATGTTCCCACCAGAAGCACTGCAAACCTAGCGGATGAAATGTGTGCTGAGGGAATTTGGAAAATCCTTACTCTCCTACCCAAAGGCAGTATGATACCTAGGTGGCAGGGGGAAGGGTCAGGGCTGCGGGTGGAGGGTGTCTTCTGCAGAAGTAGCAGCATGCTCAAAGACTGTCTTTTCTAGAGAAGCAGACTTTGCTGGAGTGAGGATGGTATTTTTAATGTTGAAAAGAGCTGAGAAGCAGCTTATGTGTATTTCATAGGAGATCATAAAAGCATCTGGAAGAGGATTTGAACTGGCACTTACTCATGAAGACACAGACGAAACAGAGCTGGCAGGAATTCAGGTTGTGCATGGTTGGAGGCATTATCACTGATTGCATATTAATCTTATTATTTGTGTTACAAAACCATGTAGCAGTCATGGTTGGCATTAATTTACCTTTGCTCTGGATGTTACTACATATTCTCTGGATACTATTACATATTCTGGGCCAAAAGTCTCTGTCTTAGAGAGATCATAGTACTGTTAATGTATCCTTGTTGGATGAGTAGTTGGCCAAAAGCATGCAAAAACATAGTGAATATAAGAAGTGTTTGTTCAAATAAACTTTGTAGTTTCATTCTTGTGTCATTCTTAACATCTTGAAGTTTCTATCTGAAACATAAGAGAAGGAATTTCCTTTTTTTCTGTGTGAAAGCATTACGGTCAAAATAAATGTCTGTGAATTCACCATGGATTCAGCTTTAGATGGCTTGCAATCTACATTTTATGTATTATCTATTCCAGTAGAATGTGTTTAGGTGGTTAGGCAATTTCAAAGTATTGTAAATTATTCTTTTCCTGTAAATAATTAATAAATTTTTAACACCAATTTGGATATAGTAAGTTTTCTGTACATTTCATTACTTGTGATGAACTGCTGCTATGTCATGTATCAGCACTGGATTCAGAGAAGACAGAAATGAAACTGATGCACAGGATTGTATTTATAATTTTTTTTATCCACATGCCATATGGAAGAGTTAATGCAATGTTTTGGTTATGTTTTCTGAAGTATCCTACCTCTTCATCTCCTTTCTGATTGTTGATGTCCCATTAGAGTTCCGTATGAATATCTGTGGCCTTAACTTCTGTTATTTTTCTTTGTTTTATAGAAAGAAAAGGAATAGCCACTTTAAAGACTGTGGTTATACAGGTCCACAAAACATCCATGCTTACAGGTCATCAATTTTGTACCATTGGTCGGAGGTGAAACACCTGAGGTGATAAAGGCTCAGCATTCTTCAAAAAGCAAAGAGGGAGTGCTTTGTTATGCAAGAACTAGTACTACTTCTATTTTGCACCTTTATAGTTTGTTCTTCATGCCTTTAAAATTATCTTCATTTTGGCACTCTGAAATCCAATTATCTATGTCTAGTCAGGCAATTTGAAATCCCAGGTTATTCCCACATGTTGCGGCTTAGTTTTTTAATAACTTCAAATTGCTTGAACAATAATTTCTCTGAGTACTTCAGATGAATTCCGACTTTCTGAAAAAGAACTCTTACTTCTAAAAGGATTTTTTGGTTTTGGATTTTTTTGTTGTTGTTGTTGTTTATTTGGGGGGGTTGTTTGGTTTTTCGTGTTGTTTTTTTTTCTTGTTTGTTTGTTTTTTTAAAATTTTGTAAAGATACATCTATCTATGAGAAAAGTTATGCTCAGTTTGCAGTGTTGTTATTTTCTGCTTCCCCACCGGCAGGCATGGGTTTAACCACAGTTACTCATACTATACCTCCTGTGACTCTCCCCGCTCTGGCTTGGAAACAACTGCTGCATACATGCTCTGATGGCTCATTTCAACAGACCAAATGAGCAACCTGGGCCAGTGTAGGAATACCATATCTCCTCCAGGAGCAACTTCCTTTTCCCAGGAACTCTGCACACAATCCTAGTCCCATCAAACGAAGGTCTTGGCTTTGGTGAGACCACTGCATTCCACAATCCCATCATGCTTCCAGAGTTGACAGCTGGGACTTCTGCCAATTAAAGGATACTGCCACTGCTCTTGGAGATGGAAAAATGAGACCAAAGATGCAGCTTGCTTCAATGGGCCATCACAGATGGCTTAAAATTCACTGGATTCTTCTCAAGAGTCAGCCTCCCCAAAAATTAATTGTCTTTTTTTCTCCTGAGCAACCATTAGTTTATGTAAAACAGGGCAAGTCTCCAGAGGAAAAGGGCTGAGATGTTGGAAGAAATTCAGGATCTGCAAGATGTTTTGAGTCATTTTTCTGATTGCTTACTACTGTTCTGTGTATCTTTTTGAGCAGTTATCAAGTAAATATCTCCTTTTTAAACTTGAAATCTCAAGATGAAAATAGTTCCTGCCTCCAAATCAAATTTTCGATATGGAATACAAAATCCCAAACCTAGTTAGGGCAAAAGATCAAAAAGAAAAAAAAATAAATGAGAAAAGTTGGAAATTCTAAATGTCTTGATGAATTTTCTCTTCAAAAGCCACCAACCAGGTCAATTTACTGATAACATTAGTCTTGAGTAAAGGCACTGTGTAGACTTTCACAGTGCATAAGGAGTGTGAAACATCTTCTGACACAAATCCTTCCCCTTGATGGGGAACTGGGGCTTTGTAGTGACTCAAAATAACATCCTCTGCTGTGGTGAAATAGGAAGAATAGTATTAGCCAGCTTGTTCTCAATACTGGTGTCTTTCACCCAAGAGCATTATAGAAATTACTTACTGAGAGAGCAGGGAGGAGAGAGAGACAGAAATATTAACTGTGGAAGTTCTTGGGATGACAGTTTGAAGAATCTTTGTGGGGTTTGGTTGTTGAGTGAAAACAGTTCTGAGCAGCACACTGTGACTGCAATATACGTATAGATCTGTATTCCAGGACATGCCTGTCTTTAGAGTGCTGTTTGATATAAAACCAGATATATACCCTTTAAAACTCTTATCTACTCATTTCTTGGTTATAATTACACATTTCTGTGTCACTGAGGCCGTGTCACACAATTCACAAGGAATCAGATGCAGAAAGATTAGATAAACATTTTTATTTATTACAATAACCTTTAATTGCATTGAACTTTATGACAAATTAAATAATAAAATGTACTCACCTTTGTCCTTTTACTCACTGATTTAGAGACTACTTTTTAGCCTACAGCAAATATTTCCTGGAGAAATTTCTTTTACAGCTCTGCACACCAACCTGAGTGCCAAGCTTTGGTATTTACCATGGTGCTCTGCTGCCAGCAGCACTGGTGATTTGCATGAGTGCAGACTCTGGGTGGGTAGTGGAGGATGACTTTCTCAATCCACTGCTGAGGACAAGCCAGAGTATTTGGAGACAAATCTGCCAGAGCAGGACATAGGGAGTTTCGATGAGAGAGGGGAAATCCCCTGTGTAAGGTCATTTGGCACTGTGTGCAGTTACCTTTCACTGGGCTCCTCCCAGCGCGTTGTTGCTCCTTGGTCCATTTGCTCACACCACAGGCACCTGCCTAGGAGCAAGCTGCTCCCAGTGTTCATGCTGAGGGTTGAACGAGCTGCTCCTACACAGCACACAGGGGCTCAGTTTTAACAAAAGCCAGAGAAGTTCATTTCTTTGTCGTGTGCTACAGAGTGGTGGAGGGCAAGGACATTGAGGAATTTTGCTCTTTATTTTAAAAGCATATATTAGGTTTCCCACCGCTGAGAGACATGTAACAACTTCTGTAGCAGTTTCCCTCAGGTTTTGGTGCTCTGTGTTTGTGTAAATGGAAGAGGAAAGAGGAAATCTAGGAGTCATTCTCTCCTCAGCTGTTTGATTTCTAAAACTTCAGATTCTGCTCTCCAAAGAGAGAATTAGTCAGGTCAAGCAGAGGCACATTGCCATCCACCCACACAGGCTTCTTTTGGNATAGCACTAACTGTGCTTTGAGCCAGAGGAAAGAGCAAAGGGAACAGGCTAAGTAAAAGTTTATTCAGAAGTTTCAAAAGACTTTTAAAAACTTGAATTTAAAATTCCACTCCCTTATCTTTGACATGAAACAATTCATGTGAGTTAGAGTAGCTCTTCTTTTGCAATTAAAATGAAACACTATAGTGAACTCCCCATAAAAGACATTGAGAATTCTCTACTTGATAACTGTAGAAACATTGAAATTCCAGATAAAAAAAGTATCTGTTTTCACTCAGTCTCGAGTTCAGGCCCACTAGGAAGTAAAATTTCCCCTTACGCAGGATAAAATAAGGAAATCATCAGTTACCTTAGCAACCCTTCAAAAAAAAAGCTTGTGCACCTAACCAAAGGGCAACTGATCTGATTATAAATTATTGTAAAAGTTACGTGAATAGCAGCAGCAAGGGGAAGCCATGATTCATTATTTTAGTCTATGGGAAACAGTATTGCCATTGTACTCCTGCATGGGCTGTTATACCACTGCATTCTGCAAACCATCTGCCAAGAGCTCCTATTTATCTCCCAGGGCTGATCAAAACACATCTACTGAAAAATATGGCCTGGGCATGCTGGGAGTCCAACTTTTTACCTCTTCTAGCTTGCAAATTTCTCACTGGGGAGGCTGGTGCCCAATGCAGGCATTTTCTTGTTCAATCTTGTGTATTGCTCCTAGAATGAAGCTTTTCAAAAACATTTAAAGTGCCTGTTCTCAAGAAGTACTCAGGGCCGTACACTTTTAAAATCACCATCTGCCTTTTAATAAACATACAGATGATGGGCAATGATATGTATGTGTATAATAACTGCCATTTAATAGCACTTCACTTACGGTGTGGTCTTAACTAACACTTCATGGCAGACTGGACACATGGTACCAAGGAAACTTTCTTGTGCCCCAACACTTTTCTGAAAATAACATATGGTCCTCCTGAACAATTTTACCATCAATTTACCCAGAAGTCTCTATCTGCGCTTTGAAAGTTGTGTCTCATAGAGCAGAAAAGTTCTTACTGCAGACTTTAGCTTTCATCTTTGCTATGTATTTTAGCAGAAAGCTGAAGACTTCACAAATGGCACCATTTGAGCAGCAGAGAGCAGACATGATGAAACACTGGGATTGCTGACAAAGTGAGAGAATGCCAGGTTTCATTGATGATCTCTGTGGCACACAAAAAGATCTGTTGCCTTTGGCAGGAACATGGTTTATAATGGGTGAATCAGAACTTCATTGTTTTCTAAACATGATCCTTACTTAAGAGGAAGAAACACAGGAACTTACAGGTTGTGTCTTCCTTAAACTGCTTCCTGTAGTCATAAATTAATGCAAAAAATCCTTCCTTTGCCAGTCTGTTTAAAACAGCTAAGAAACACTGTAAAATGAACTCAACATCTTCACCCAGTTTGTCAGCCTGTTGTTCCTGAAAAGTCAAGAACACAAACTGTGACCCTGATGGAGGGGTGGTGGGCTTGAGTGATGGCTTAGGTTTCATTTATAATGCCATGACCTTCTGTTCTCCTGGGACAGTGCAAGCTGTGTGAACAGCCCTTAGCTTCCAGGGTACTCAGGAGCACCTGCCTTTCCCTAAAGCAAACAGCAGCTGTGCCCATCCCTCAGACTTGGGACCTGCCCAATCCTGCTGAGCATGAGGACCATCCCAGCCACGTCCCAGTGGGATGTTGGATGTACTCACCAACCTCCACACAGCCTGCTGTGCTCTAGAGGGAAATCCAAGGGCATATGAGATGCAATGCACATTGGATGTGTTGAGTGTCACTTGAAATCTGCCGTTTTGTAGTCTTTGGTACATATGACATAGATTTCTGGACTTGCTTCAGGAGATTCTGCCTAGATTCAGACTGGGAAAAACTTTCTGGGAAATCTGTGGAATTCCAAGAGGTCTTCTGTATTGCATAAGTACAGCTATGTACAGACCTTGGTTAGAAGCTGTGAGAACATCTGGTGAGATGGAGAATGTGAGAGGATGACTTTCCATTGCCTTCATAAGGAAGTCAACTGTTTTTACCTGAGCAAAATGAAAACTTGTGCAATGAGGTAGAATTTTGTGGTCATGAAGTAGAATCTTACACTGGTTTTCACAGGTCTGTATATGGACGGCAGAAGAATGAGACTAAACCAGACACAGAGGCAGTATGTTCATCTGTCTCTAGGAAAATACAGAAAAGTGTGTCAGTAAGAGCCTGAAAAAAGAAACCTGGGCTGTTAAGGACCCATGAATTTTCAGTTTCAGTTGCTTGAGGACTACTCCTTTCATTCAATTCCCACTCTGAAAAGTCAATTTCGACACCTTCTCCCACCTCTGGATTTCCCTAGCACCCCAAGGGACCAGAAAGGCCACACTCCCCCCAAAACAGCCTCACACATGTCAATGAAAAAGAGAGTAACATACTCCTCCTTGTGCAGCACAAGCAAAGATCCCCCTGTTATTACCCCTCAGCTCTGGAGCCATCCAAGTCATTAAAGGAAACTTCAGACTTTTCTGGCGCTGTCTGAACAAAGAGCTGCAAATAGTTTTTGTGAAGGAGAGTATCAGCTTTGCTTTGCCAAGATATTTCTTATCCAGCATTAAAAATGGGAAACGGAGGTATGGGGGAGTTGCAAGGTCACACAGGAAATGTGCAGCTCAGCTGGAAATAAAAACACAGGTCTCCTGACTACTGTGACCAACAAGTTCTTTCCTTTTGGCAATAACAAAGGCTACTCTGAAAAATATCTTTCATTTCTCTGACAGCACAAGAGTATTTTGTCTGAAGAAACTTCAGTGATTTTTATTATTATTATTATTATTGCTGTTGTTGTCATTGTCATCGCCATTATTCTATTTTTCTAGGAAAGCTGTTCACAAAGTGCTCAAAAAGGGAATATCTCAGTCCTGTGTAATTTTCTTCCTGCTTTAATTTTCTGTGCAAGTAAGAAGCTGTTAAATCTGCTTTGGAGATGGGTTTCAGTACTTCTCAGTTATACTTCAAACCATCAGATCTCAGTTCTTTCCAACTGTTTTAACCCTGTGTAGTGTCATCACAGTATCAGCAGTAATTCAACTGATGGCCACCAGGAGGAGAAACAGACCAATGTGTGATCCTCCACATACGAAATACCCGTAAAATGGTTTATGAGGAAAGATGACATTAATGGGAGCTTGAGGTGAAGTGGGAACATGTGGAATCACTCTTGCCAGCACTGCTGTTTGAGCTTCAGGGATCTGCTGGTATCTCCACCACTCCTCTAACGCACAGTTAGAGGAGGTTCATTGTATCCATGGCTGTCAGACCTGTCAGACTGCATGTGCATCCTCCACTTGACCCCTCTGTGTTTGCCAAGTACATGTTAAGCAGCAAATATATACAAGTGTCACCACACCTTGATGCACAAGTTTTATTTTGCTGTTCTTAGGCCCGGTTTGCAGTGCTGCAATGCCTCTGGTGGTATGTCATAATTCCTGATCTTCCTCAACCCAAGTGTCATGAGACAAAAGGACCCATGGGGAAGAAAGCTGCAGGAAACTACATGTGTTTTCAAGTGCATAGAAGACCCTTAGGAGCTGAAGGACTTAGGAATTTCACTGAGACTGGCATCCTTGGGTTTGCGTAGGTTGTTATGATTCAACCATCAATGCCAGTGGTTGTACAATCTGCTGCTATATAGGAATACACAACAAATTCCTTTAAAAGGGTGCGGCCAGGCAACAGGGATGGAGGTTGACTGTTTGCCTTGTCAGGCCTGCAGCAGCTAGGGCCAGGTAAAACCCTGCAGAGGCACAGAAAGCCCTCACCTTTTCTGGCAGCTACCAAGCATGGCTGGGATGGAAAAACCCAGCAGCCTGTGAGATAGGGGTGAGAAGTCCCATCCAGAAGGAGCCAGTAGTGAGTCAACAGCACCACTACTCCCATTCAACATCCTTGAAAATCTCAAATGTGCACAAAGCAGTGCATCTCTTCACAGAAACAGTACCTTTTTCATTTGTCACAACCATTTTCCATCAGCATAGCTTGGTCTTAAAAGTAGATGTTCCATTTAGGGTTAATATTTTCCTTTAATGTAGGATTGGGGAGTTTTTTCAGTTGTTCCACATTGGGCTAACTTTCTGGAGCAAGAAAAAAATTAAATAAGACAAGGAGATGTATCTTTGTTAAATCAGTCTGGAGAGTTTAGCATAGAAGTGCTTCATCATAGAAGTACACCCTGGAACTGCTGTGTAAGATCAAAATGAGAACATGAACTGGGATGAAAAATCAGATTTTCACTTATGAACCTAGCAGTGAAACATTTCTTCCAAATTGTAATAAAGAAAGTGGGATGCTAGAATGTGAGAGTAAGTATGAACTGATGTTCACAATGCCTTTTCTGACTCATTGACACTCTCCTCGAGTATTTTTTGCAGAAGAGTATTTATACTAAAATAGTTTTGAGACAGTGTGCCTTTCACACTATGCAGTAATATGCAGCACTATGCCAACAAATGACTTTTAAAGACAAGAATAATGGAGCAATGTCATGTGAAAGGAAATGAGAAAAAGCATACGCCTCAATCCACATCTAAAGGCTTTGCTGCAAGACAGACTTGGACTCTAACAGGGAGTGGTACAGTCCTTTTATGTAGATGAATTTCAAACAATTTCTAAACATTGATAAGGAATTTGTTCATTGCTCCTTCTTATGTGGCTGGTATATATTCAGTGTGTGATTTGAAGAAAGAGAAATGTGAATGGAACTTAAGACAAATTATTCTTTTTCTTTTATGAAGTCTATTTGACATTTTCCATTCAGCTAGGCAGGTGAATCAGCTTTTCTTAAGAGGTGTCATTTACGTTAAAATCAAAAATCCAGTATCATTATGATGATAAATGTGTGTATGTAGGTAAAATATGTGCCTTCTTCTGTCTACCTGGCTGCATTCTCAAAGGTTGATTTTCTAGGTGTCTATGTGCAGCAGACTCTAGTGTTAGTTGCTGTTAGCTGAAGAGAAAATGACCCTGCTAGCAAAAAGTATGATTCCAACAACAGCATGAATTTCTGCACCTGTAAGTATAATCAAACTCATTTAGTCTGAAACATTTAAAACAGTTCTGTCAAAACCTTTATCAACTTTATACTTACCAGATGAAACTTGCACTAAAGAATTTATTTTCTTCTAAATTTATTCTCCAAAGAAGTTGAACTGCTTTAGCTGAAGTAATCCAGCATTAAGAAGTAATTACAGGATAATTTAGATTGGGAGGCTTTATAGGTAGTTTGCTCCAACTCCCACTTTGAAACAGATCCAGTTAGATCAGGTTGTGCCAGGACTTTGTCCATTTTAAGGTCTGAATATCTCCAGGTACTACCCTGGACTTTGTTCCAAAGTTGTTAGTATCAGAATGTTACAGAAGATTTTCCTCATGCCTAATGATGTTTCCCCACATTCCAACATATGCCTGTTAGCTCTCAACCTGTGTGTCTTTGAGCAGAACCTGTCTTCCTCTCTGCTGTACCTTCCCATATGGTCTCCTGGTCCTCTCCTCTTCCCAAGCTTATTGATCTCCACTTCTTCTCATATGCCCTGTGTTCCAGCCATCACAGTGACCTTCCATAGTACTCATTCCTGGATGTCAGCATTTGTTCTCTGCTGTGAGCCTGGGATAGCACACCAGGAGTGGCCTCAGCAATGCTGAGAACCTGTGAAGGATCCCTTCCCCTTGCTGTGCAACCTTTTGCTGCATGGGTGCACTTCTGCCTCCTGGCCACATTGTGTCCCACCAGGATCCCAGCAACTTTTCTGCAGAACTGTTGTCAGCTTGTTGGCACCAGCCTGTCCTATTGCAGGGCTTTGTCCATCCCCAGAAGACCACTTTTACATTTATATTTATTCAGCAAATCCTGTGTGAGGTTCCCTTCAGCCAATTTCTCCAGCCTGTCCTGTTTGAACAGCAGCCCTACCTTCCAGCACATTGAGCCCAACCCCACATTTTGTTTCATCTGCAAATACACCGAGAGTGCTGCAGTCCAAATATCATCTGGATCATTAATGAAGGAAATAAAAAGCACTGGTCACACTGCTAGTACTTGAAACATACTACTTCTAACTGGATCTCTTACCACCATTGCCACACTTTGAACCCGGCAGTCCAACCAGTTTTCCACCCATTTAATGGTCTACATATCCAGCCTATATATCACAGGTTTGGTTCGAAGTAGTCTATAGGAGATCATGCCAAAGGCCTTGCTTAAGTCAATGCTGCTTTCCACTCTTCCTCAGACTCTTAGGTCACTGTAGAAAGTAATCAAACCGGTCAGGCAGGATTTGCCCCATACCTCTGTCTGACTGGGCTATTCCCAGTCACATTTTTCTCCTTTCCATGGCTGGAAGTAGTTTCCAAGAGGATTTTACTGTGCCAGGAACTGCGCTGTGGCTGACCAGCCTGTGGACCCCTGAATCCCTCATCTTGCCCATCTTGAAGATGCATCTAGCCTTTCTGTCATCATCAGGAATCAAAGTAATCTAAGATGGCAGAGATGAAGTTGGTAGAGATGAAGATGATAGAGAGCACTCCTTGTAATGCCACTGGCCAACTCATTCTATACCCTTGGGTGCATCCCACCTGGTCCCATGGATCTGTGTGATTTTAACTGCTTAAGGCTTCACTCCTATGGCTTGTGCTAGTATGCTCAGGGGACTGCCTGGCTTGACAACAAACCTTTCTGGTGAAAAGTGAGCCTAATCCTCCAGGGGGTATAGGGGAGGATGGAAAATGTAATACGAAATAGTTGCAGTTTGGTCAAATAGCCGGCTGCCAAGCTCCTCTAATAAGAGCTTGACTACTGAATGGGGTTAAACATCTGTGTACAAGAGAGAATTTTTTCTTCTTTTAAAGATTGCTCAAGTTAGAGATTTTCCAGGAATATAACTGATTTAAAGACTCTTGAAGTCAATATGTTGGTAGCAATGTGACCTGTGTACACACAGTTGGATTTACCATTTCACCTAGCAAGCTCCTGTGAAAAAATTTTTGAGCTTGATTTGTGAAGTCTTTGCTTTTTAAAGGCTATAGGAAGGCATTTTACTTGATCTAGAAATGACAAATACATTATGTATAATGTAACATGGTCCTTGTCTGTTGGGATGTCTTCTGTTTTAGTCTTCTGTTTGGAAGAATAGCAGGGGTAAAATCTTAATGTATCAGCCCTTGTTGTTCCCAAATACTCACTCTGGGAACAAATGAGTTCCAGAAGCACACATACCTACATGTACTTTGAAAGTAGAGCAACAATAAAACAGGCATATGAGCCACACCTATACAATTGCCTGTCATTAAATCAACTAATGGCCATCTGAAGTTGAACACTGAAAATTCATCTGGTTTTCTGATTTCTTTTGTGTTATCAAGTTAAGATTTTAGAAACTTTATTTGATTTTTAGCATAAGCATAGCTGTGAAAAGGATATATGGCTTGTTATTCCAGGCAACAAAACTGAAAAAATGATTTCTTTTCTTCTTGAAAATACTTCATACATTCCTGAAATTTCTCTCTTCTAATCACAGTGTTCTAACAGTTCGTCTGGATACATGTCCAGAACAAAGCTAATCACAGTCATAAAATACCACAAACAGCATTTATTGCAATAGCAACTACCAAAAGAGAATAAAAAGGATAAAACACTTAATACAAAAGAGAATAAAAAGAATAAAATACTTAAAACTTAATAAAAGGCTACAAAAGGATACAAGATAGTTGAAACATAGTTGATGCTGAAGCAGTTTCTTCCTGTCTCTGATGCTGACTTGTGCAGACAGGCCAGGATTACCAGGATTGGCAGCAGCTGGACAGCACTCATGCTTAGTGGGCGTCCCTGCGGAACTAACACAGGCTTGGTGTTGCTCCGCTCCCCCACTCTTGGTGCTCCTATTTATCAGCTATCCATTACACTACATAGGGCCAGGACGCAGTATAAGGTGATGCCTGAGAGGCAGCCAAACACCGCCTATGAATTACATAAGTGG
>VWZD01008578.1:231324-285839 GCA_013396695.1 Sakesphorus luctuosus
TGGGTAGTGGTTGTACGACCCCTGCCCACCTATTCTTCCTCCCATCATCAGCTTACTCGCCCCTTTGTACAACCTTCACCATTGTGTTCCCATGCTTGCAGCCAAGCCAGAGAGGAGCAAGGCCTTGATAATGAAGAACATCTAGTGTTATATAGTCACTTTGTATAGTACTCTGTCTAGTTTCCTAGCATGTACTTTCTCACCCTTCTATGCTCCATTGATCATCTCAATTAAAAGTATCCCACTTACAAGTGTTTTATTTAGCAATTGAGAGGTATGAAGAGAATGCTTATAAAGCCGTAGCTTATCAAGCAGGAAGCCAATGGATCTTAATAAATTTCTTTAAAAGGTATCCTAAATTCTAAATGTAGAAGATCGTCAAATAAACACTGTTACTAGTTTACAAGGTTAACAAAACTGGTCAAATATTGCTAGTAATTTTAGTAACTAAAGGGGAATAATTTCAATGGATGAAATGTTAGGAAAATTTAAAAAAAATTGATAAAACAGCCTTCACTTGGGAAAGAGGACTTTTCTTGTCATAAAACTTGCTGTGAGATGCAGCCAAGTTCTATTCTATGAAACTCTGTTGTCATATCACAGAAGACCAATGCAATTTGGTTTGTTTATCTTGTTATCCATCAAAACAAAGATACAGCATGATCTCCACCTTGATCTTATGTCTCTTAGGTGTGAGAAATAAGGAGAAGTGTGGAAGCTTACAAGAATATCTGAGGCAAAGTGCTGAACTGAGCCCTACTCTTGTAATTCCCAAAACAGTGCTTTAAATGATCTGTCCCAGTACACACTAGAGGAGTTGCACTGCAGGAAGGAGGCTGGCTTTAAAATGATTGTGAACACTGAATGTTTATGACAAAGTGAGTTTTAAAATACTACCCTGTCCATAAACCTATCTGATTGTACTTTTTTCTCACATATCTGAGACATAAATTGCTGGTAAACTCGATGCAGAGTCAATATCCAAAAGCTCATGGACTGTCGACACACTTGGCTCTACCTCTCTGCCTGGCCCTTATCAAACACTTTTACAGTCCTGTCCAAACCCCATTTAAGTTATCAAGGTTAAATAACACTGAATTATTGCACCACACACTTAGCTATGAAGCCTGGAGTTGGGCTTTGCTGATCCCTGTGGGTCCCTTCCAGCTCAAGATATTCTATAATGCTGTGATCTCTAGACAACACAGTTGTCTCTTCTAAGGTATCTCAGAGATAAAAACTACAAATGGCTTTCTCTATCTAATGTGAGATCAGGCAAAATTCAGTACTTCAGAACAAGTATGGGTGTTTAACCGCCCCTTTCACTATGTGAATCATGAAATCAGTTATGAACTCCCTTTGATAAGAGTGGGCTAGAATGGTATCATAGGGAAAATTTCCTAAATCATTAGGACATAATTTTACCCACTGGCATAAAGTACACTGCCTCCCTTATGGTACTCAGCCATCTTCAAATGTGTGCAAATTTATTGCAGAACTTGATACATAGCTGTAATCATTGCTGGAGTTTTACATATTTCTACATGTTGAAGAAAGAGTCTGTCTTGACTTAGCTGTCTCCTGGTCCACTTTTACAGGAATTAACCTTAAAAATACTTTGCTTGTCATAAGTCAAGCTTAGTTTGCAAAGTAATTGTCAAAACAGTAAATACTGAGATCTAGGATAGACTCTTTTCTAAACAGTAAATTTATATAAGAAGAAGAATCCAGTCTCTGACTAAAATCTAAAGATAAATAGTTACTGCCTGTCTCATTTTTAAAGTGCTAAACTTAACATATAATTGTTTAACCCTATTTTCCCCTTGATAAAAAAAAAATGATAAAACATTTACATGATCTTGATAATGGAGTTTATGCAAGGACATGTAAGATTTCAGAACACCTGAGAGATTCATGGGGTTTTTGTAGAAAGCATATAAAAAGTTGTTATGTCTTAATATAGGAAGAAAACAAAAATTAATTTAAATTTTTTACAGTTCGTATTAAACCAGAAGACATTTTCAAGAACAAAAACTGGGAGTGGGGAAGTGGGAGTGGGTGAGCTCTGGGATCCTTCAGAACAGAGCTATTGAATACTGTATCACAAAGAGACAGGTAAATATGTTATTTCATGCTACACTCATCTTTCCTTTGGCATATCAGTCCTACAGATAATTTAACTCTTGATTAGATTCTAAAGCAGCGAGATGCACACACAAATGCTGGCATGACACTACATTAAGAGTATCAACGCACTTGCAAATTTTTTTTGCTAGACTTGGAGTTAAAAAAGTGGGGAAAAAATTATTTGCTCTTTTAAAAGTTTAACTGCTAACTGTGCAGCCTTTGAAATATTGCATTCAGAAAATGAACAAGAAGAAACTTATTTAGAATTAAATATGTAATGTGTAGTGCAAAAGATGGTTAATTAATTTTGACAACATTCTGTCATAGCTTTGCTACGATGCCTAGTTTTTTATGAGATTCTAATTCTCGGAGTCACCTCCCAGTTTGCTTGGAGTACAGGATAATTATGTTATTATATAATAATCTGAATGCTTAAAAAATGTATTCTCAAGAATTTTCATAACACACTTGTCTGTTGAAAACTTCTATTACCCAGGTGTTCCTATTTTGCCCCATACATAAGGCACATTTTAAATAGAATATCAGGTGTTAGGAGAATAATATTAATCCATTTAAGTCCACTACATGCTGTCTTTCTGAAGATAATCATCACATTGCAGGACAGGGTGTAAGAGTAAGAACGAACCAGCTCTTGCCCATGAAAAAGTCACTGAGTTGTCAACATGGAGCATGAAGTGGAGCATTGCCTTCTCTCTCACGCATCATTAGCCTACTATCTTCTTACAGTCAGATTAGTAGTGCCCTCCTTCCTTATGTCCATACACAACGTGAACATATCCACTAGTTGCCAGCTGTCTCCCCCTTTGTTGCTTTCCCTAATCCTTAGCATTTTAATGTATCTCCACAGTTCCTCCTTGACGATAGGAAAGGCCTGTTGTTTTATCTGTCCCCATGAAGAAAAACTGGTTTAGTATTTTATTCCATGGGACATACGGAGAAAGGTCACAAAGAAAACTTTTGCCACTTCAGTGACAGTATCTCTGGCAAACATACTGACATCTCTATTGAGTGCCAAGCCACAGGGTATTTTAGCTAAAAGAAGTGCACCTACCCATCCTCAAAGGATCAGCAAGAGAAATTCTGTCTTCATTGCTGATAAATACATAGCAATCTCCTCTCTGAGATTAGGGAGTGTGTAACTAAGGAACAAGTGCAGTCCTCAGCTATGCACTGTTACTCCTTGCTCTTACCAGCTGCAGGCACCTACTACTGAAGCTAAGCAGCACTCATGCTGGTAAAAACTAGACTGCATTACTGCTCTTCATTGACTCAGTTGTTAAATACCTTTGCTTTGGAGAAGGTAATAATGGGACAGAGGGAGTCTCAGAGCCTCTCTGCTTGTTGGGAGGGAAAACAATCTCAACACAGTGAAGCAACATACTGCTGTATAGCCATGCTTTTATCCTTAAAGTCTTCAGAAGAGCCATTGTCATGCCTCTGCTCTTCCTGCTTCCAGCCTTACATAGGATCCTTGTGGAGCCTGTGGCTCTGATCCCGGCATGTCATAGGACAGACATTTCTTTGCTGCAAGCAAACAGGGAAGGTGCTTTGTACAGCTGAGCTGCACTGCTCTTTCTGACAGTGGTGGTGTATTCCCTGTTATTTCACAGATTACAATGCAGCAAGTATTAAATATATTCTGACATTTATTACCATAGTCCACTGACTGTTCACAACAGGAAATGGGCACTTCAGTGTCCGTAGGCTGGACAGAAGTTACCTGTTTACACTAGGGATCTGTCTGATGACTGTAATGCAGGCTGATCTGTGGTTTCTGGCCTGTCTAATGGACACATTTTTATTGTCTTTTAGAAATCATTTACCAAATTGTTATTGGCTTCCTCCCTCCTTGCAACCAGATGTCACACTTGTACACTAACCTCAGCTGTTCAGTCACAACTCCAATCAAAACAACTCTTAAATGGTTAATTTCAAAATCTTCTGCCTTCAGACACTGCCTTTCTTTGGCTGACAATCTCTGTTCCTTGTAATTAGCTGCTTTGTGTCAAGCTATTTCCCATTTAAACTTTACCTTTAAACATTGATGGTTCAACTCCTGTCCTGACATCCTCCAAGACACTGGTAAGACCCTGGAGAATTCTGTGTTAACAGCCACCATGGGCTACATTAAGACAAGCTCATCTTTGCTTTTTAAACAAAGATCAATCATAAGCCTCTGTCTCCAAAAGGAATCAGCCAATGCCATTTGCATTGACATCCCAGGCTTTCCCTCATCCCTGTGCAAAACAGGTGTGAGGACCCTTCAAACTGCACACCAGCTGGGTGCATGCTCCCAAGAGCTCACTCAAGATCCCTTTACCACCCAAAGCCAGAGAAAATGATAATGGTAGACAGATGCTGGATGTATTCCAAAAATGGAGAACAGGGGTGTTATGGGTTTAGCCAGGTAGGCCTAAATTTAGGCTTTAAAACTCAGATTTGGGCCTGAAATTGTCAGCTGCCTTGAGCTGGGCCGGGCTAGCTGGCAGCTGACCTCTTCTAGCCAATAGTATTTTATTCCACCCCATCTTACATCATCTCAATAGCAGTAAAGTCCAGTGTGTGGGTGTGGCTGGGGCAGTTCCACCATGGCTGAGGTGCAGGGAAGACGTGCTACCGGTATGATGCCCTGTTAGGCCTCGCTCCTGCTATTGCCACTCCTTGCCTTTTGTTTAAGTTCAGGGAAGTAGAAATATTTTGTTGTTACTCTTTCTGTTTCTTGCTGGGTGTCTTTTGGCTTCGGAGTGCTTATGAATCTAGAGTAATACACTTTGTATTAATTGGGGAGTGGGAGGTTATTTCTTGTTACGTATAACTTGTGTGTGTGTTATATTGTAGTTTTCTTTTAATTTTCTCTTTTCTGTATAAATATATGTAGTAAGTTTCAGCATAAACCGGGCTTTTGAAGTTTTTTTTCTCTCTCCCTCTTTCTTCTCCCTTTGGCTGGTTGGTGGGGAAGAACTTTTTCTCTGTACTTGGGCAGTTGGCGTTTTGCCAGCTCAACCCAAGACGAGGGGAAAAGAGGTCTAGTAGACTATATAAAAATGATGCAGGAAATAGGCCTGTTGAAATGTGCCTGTTGAAATCTAGTCAATATAAACCATTTTTCATAAGTGAGTATAGACTTCAAATCTTTAAATCTTAAAATGGATTGTTCTAGAGTTGTACTACTTAGTCTGTCTTACAGTTTTACTGCAGACAGTAAGGCAGCTGTCTTCCTTGTTAAGACACAAAAAGACAGATTCCCCGATACTGTTTCTGGTAGGACATGTCCAGGAGTATTTTAGGAAATTCTGAAAGGAGGTATGCAGTCCATGCGTGGGTGAGAAACTGACAGTTCTCATCAGGTTATGCGTTATAACCAAGAGCATGTGACACCTGAATACATTTGGAGTGGTTGCAATACTTGTAAAAAAAGGAAAATATGACAGGTTGCAACAAGTCATCTCCTATTAATCTTTTTTTAATTATTATTTGTGAAACATACAGATTTGTAATCCCATTACATATGTTTTAATCAAAATTCTGAGCCATAACATGATAAATAGGTGATTTAAAGACTATTCATTTTCCTGTATTTTTCATCTTCTTACATTTTGTGATGGCAAGAGAAAATAGCATTTTTTCTTTAACACTTTCTGAGAAGTAACTCCCTGAACTGTATGGAAGTGTATAGAAATAGTGGTAACTATTTTTTCTGATTTTACTGTATCATTAAATCCAGTAACAGAAGTTTAAGAATAATTCAGCAAGCTAGAATAATTTAAAATGAACTGCAACTTTCTTCTTGCATTATGTAAATTTTTAAGAAAAGACCTGCAAACATTTGCTTCCACTTTCAAATAGAGGCTGTCCCCTGGGGGAACAGAATTTGAGACTGGAACACTGTGCAGGACCAAGGTATCTGTTAAGGTCAAGGCAGCCTGTTCAAGTAGTATGCTTTCCATAAGGTATATCTGAACAAGTTTCATTTCAGTTTGTTCTGTGTTGCCATTCACCACTGTGAATACGAGGGAAAATAACCCTGGAGTTCCATTAACAGTGACTGTGCAGGAATGGCAGCCCTGAAGGAGGATAGGGGAAGGATTGGTGCTGAAACTGTGCCAATTTTGCAGGCAATGAATGACTCAAAGAAATCTATGGTGTGCTCACTATCATAATCTTTCTAGACCTTGTGCTAATGACCAGAACATTGCCCTGGTCCCAAGGCTAAGTAGAACAAATTTTATCACAAGGCTATTTCACTGTATGATAAAAGTTTTTGCTTTTAAAGATGAAACAACCTCCAGTTAGTTCTGCAGTGCTTGTGTTGCATAAAAGCTCAAGACTGTGCTTGACTACGGAGGCTGAAGAGTGTGATTCAGACCAAAGTGTATCAAAGGCTTATGAATCAGAGTAACATTTACGCTGCCTCACATTTTTGCTGAGACAGACTTATTTTCAATGTTCCATGTACATATAACTATGCAGTTACTCCATTTCTGCAGACACACAACTTATTTCCATCTTTTTATGTAGCCAGTTGCAGACTTTCACTTTAAAGCGAATTTCTAAGTGTACGGCTGACAACATTCTGCAAGAAAGGGCACAAACTACTAAAACCATGAAAGATTGTTGATACTGTAGGTGTAGGATTAGTCATTGGACAATGATAGAAAACACATAAAATTATTTTAATTGTTCTTCAAATGAACTATGGAGTATGTATAGGGCAAACAAAGAGTTGGGTAGAACGCAAATATAGATGTCTGTACTTTTTACTTGTTCTAATAGACGTAACGTTAAATGCACTTGTGTGCTGGTTTTTGGCTGGGGTAGAGTTAATTTTCTTCACAGTATCTACTGTGGGGCTGTGTTTTGGATTGTGCTGAACATAGGCTTGATAGTATAGAGATGCTTTTGTTATTGCTGAGCAGTGTTTACACAGAGCCAAGGCCTTTTCTGGTTTTTGTACTGCCATGCTGGTGAGAGGACTAAAGGTACGTGGGAGGCTGGGGGGAGACAGGTGACCCCAACTCTCGAAAAGCATATTCCATACTGTATGACACCATGGTCAATATATAAAATGGGGGAAAGAAGGAATAAGTGGGAACACATTTGGAGCAATAGAACTTGTCTTCCCATGTAACCATTATAAGTGAAGGGGCCCTGCTGTCCTGGAGATGGCTGAACACCTGCCCATGGGAAGTAGTGAATTAATTATTTGGTTTTGTTTGCTTGTGGTGTGGCTTTTGTTTTCCCTAATAAACTGTCTTTATCTCAACCCATGAGTTTTCTGGCTTCTACCCTTCCAATTCGCTATCCAATTCTGCTGGTGGAAAAGTGAGCAAGTGGCTGCTTGGAGTTTCTTTTCCAGTGGGGCAAAACCATGACAACTTGAAAATCCTTGTCTTCTGGTCCTACCTTCCACTTTTAAACACTTTCACCACTAGTTACCTAGCTAACAGTAGATTGGGAGTTTTCAGGCAACTGGAGAAAGCAAAGTCACAGAAACTTCCTGCCAAAATTCATATACCACCTTTTCCTTCAGGCTCAAGAACGATGCATCCTCATGAGCAAGAAATAGGACAAAGGAGACAAGAAACCACTGTGGATGAAAAAAGAACTCCTCTCATTCCTCAAGCATAAGCGGGAAATACACAGGAAGTAGTAGGAGGGTCAGGCCACTTGTAATGAATATAAAGAGCTTGTCAGAGTAAGTTGA
Source organism: Sakesphorus luctuosus (assembly GCA_013396695.1). Lineage (NCBI taxonomy): Eukaryota > Metazoa > Chordata > Aves > Passeriformes > Thamnophilidae > Sakesphorus > Sakesphorus luctuosus. The sequence goes on from VWZD01008578.1 coordinate 239,177, forward strand.
AATAAGATGAGGAAGGCCAAGGCCTGCCTGGAATTAAATATGGACAAGGATGTCAAGGAGAGCAAGGACTTCTTTAAATACATCTATAACATAGGGAAAAGTAAGGATAGTGTGGAGGGGGGATTCTGGTAACAGAGGATGAAGAGAAGGCAGAGTTGCTTAACACCTTTTCAGCCTCACTTGTAACTGACAAGACCAGCCTTCAGGAATCTCTGACACAGGAGACAAGGGTAAAACAACGATGAAAGGAAGGCTTTCCCTTGGTCAGGGAGGGTTGTGTAACAGAACATCCAGACAATCTTGACATCCACAAGTCCATGGCTCCAGATGGGGTGCAGCACAAGTGCCAAGAGAGCTGGATTCTCATTCTGGAGGCCATCTCTACACACATGGATGACAAGAAGGTCATCAGAAGTAGTCAGTATGGATTCAATAAATGTAAATCATGCTTGAACAATCTGGTGATCTTCTGTGATGAAATAACACCCTAGATGGACAAGGGGAGAGCAGTGGATATTGTCTACCTTGACTTCATCAAGGCTTTTGATGCTGACTCTCACAACACCCTCATAAGCATAAGCAAACTCAGGAAATGTGAACTGGATGAGTGGACAGTGAGGTGGATTAAGAACTGGCTGAATGGGACATCCCAGAGAATCATATCAGTGGCAGAGGGTCTAGTTGGAGTTCTGTGCGATGTGCTGTAGTATGGGGTTGGACCAGGTGATCCACTGTGGTGCCTTCCAATCTTACCCACTCTGCAATTCTGTGATTCTGTGGAGATAAGCCACTCCATTAGGTCTGACTTGGATTCCTGCTTCTGCACAGAAAGCCCTAAAGTATTTGGGGCAGGGGAAAATTAAATTGCAAAATTTTGATACAGGACAGAAAACTCTCTCCTCAAGAGGCTTAATCAGTATGTGTCTGTCTTGTAACTTAACTTCTATGAGTATTGGAGTTATCTAGAATTTCTTGACCTGAAAAACTTTAAAGAAATTGTTAGAAATAGAATTGGGGTTTTGCTGAAGCCAAANGGGGTGGGAGTCTTGGACAGGTAGGCAGGACAGACCAGATTGTAAACTCCCTAGTACTAGCCTTGGCTGAGGAAAGGGTATAAAGAACATAAAAACATCTTGGGGTTTTTTTCTGGGTCTGTCTCCTGTTTCTGTTAAATAAAAGTTTAGTTTTGCTTTGAAGACTTTGTCCCTTCTAAATTTTATTAATGTGGGCATTTCTCATAAAATGACATGTCTAAATAACAGACAACAAATACTGTTGTCACTGAAGACAACAAAGCATAATTTCATTTTCAGCACCTCAGGTTAAATAAGTTTTTATCAGAATCAAATCATGTGATGAATTTGATTACTGCTGGAAGTTTTCAAATCAGAGGAGGCCTAATGTAGCTTTTCACATAGCTCAAACAGCACTGATGACAAGTGTGACACTCTCTGGAGTCATACTAGGGCTCATTTGCATCATAAACTCATATCTTTAATACATGTTCTCTGTTGTTTCCTGCCCACAGGAGTTGTCTTTCATGTCAAACACCTGCATATCTCTGGATGAAACCAGACTTCCAGGTTTATACACAAAGCCCAGCTAAGAAGCCTCCGAAGTTAATCCTTTGGAAGATCCCCACTGGTCAAGAAGTGCTACTGCTGCCATCTGTTCTCATCAGTCAGTGGGTCCTTTGTATTTCTCTTGGCACAGAATGAGTTCTCTTTTCAAAAAAAGCCCAGTCAGTGCTACCACTTACATAGACTTCACAGTCTGTTTTCACTGGGAGAAAGACTGGAAGAGCAGCCTTATCCAGAAAGCAGAAGACCTCACCCCTTCATATACTGCTAATGTCCTGTCAGACATCATGTCTTTCTGTGTGTCATCCATGTTTAATTAATTCCTGTTTGCTGGGTGGTAACACCTCTGGAAAACCACCTTATATAGTGGATCAAAACCAAGCCACATTCTAGACACTTCCTATAAATTTCACATTCATGGAATTTAGTAGATGATGGATTTTGTTAAAGACCCCTATCAACTTGGAGGACTGTAATTGGTTATTGAATTTGGTGAAACAGGTACATAACATGACTGAAAGGCTCTTTCTGCTTGCATGCGATAGGAATTTTCCATCAGGTACTGAGCAACTGTGTAAGGAAAGGAAGTATTATAGACAACAGCAGTAGCTAAAACAGCAGGCTGTCTGGTTAATCCTTTTTTTCATGCCCCTTTCAAGAATGAACAGGAAGTAAACAAGCACTGCGTTCAGACTCATCATTTATTAGAGATTAGAGATAAAATAATCTCATCTTCCTGATACCTCTTAATACTAAACATCCCTAAAAGTGATACTTTTGAACATCCCAGGGCCAGGCTAATCCTTTGTCATATAAGGGCCACTTGTTCAGGAACAGATATATAATTTAAGGAAAAAGACTAAATGGTGCCTCACTCAGCACATCCTATTATTTTCAGTGGAATGTTTTCCCTCCCAGCAATTCTGCTCTGGAAGTTAATGAGCTGACTCATGCTGTCTAGCCAGAGAGGGACACAATGATATCAAGCAATAGGTGGAGAACAGGGAACGAAAAACTATGTGCTTTAATGGATGTTTTCTAGTATTGGTATTGTACCTGAATTAAGAAAAATACCTAATAACAAACTTAATTAACAGCTTGTCTGGACCAAAGGCAATTCCCAGCCATCCTCCCCACTTGCAGAGGGATAGAACTGTAAATCTGGACTCCATTCAAAGACACAAAAGATCTCCTTTCTAGTGACTGAGCAAGCATCCCTTTATGGTTATATACCTTGTAACTCAGATGGCTGGAAGGGATTGTTGCAGACAGTAGAAAGATCTGGCCTATGGTACATAAAATCAACAGCTGAATTTTGTAACCAAGTCCCTTGCTAGTCTGTAATGGAAAGAAAAAAATAGCTCCNTAAAAAGCTCCTGCAGCCAGCAAAGCTACAATGGCATTTACCAGAAATCACGTGCTTATGTTCAACAGTTTAAGTGAATGTGAAATAAATAGTTGTCCTTTACAATGTATTTGTCCAAGTCATTCTGCAGTGGTTTGCAGAATTCATACCTATTTTGTCTGGAACAGCTTCATTTCTTCATCTCAGATAAATAGTAATAAAAATCTTTAGTCATAAAACTACTGAGCAAATGTTAAAAAAACCCTCACATTTTTTTACATTTGGCAGTAATTAAAAAAAGGGGAAAGCTTAAAAAAAAGAAAAGCTGGAAATAAAGTATAAGGTGCATATGTACCATTGCACTGCAATCACACATCTTCAGTGTTCTCTAACCATTACTTGAGCTTTGTTTCTAAATGCAGTTATGACAACAAAGATCTGATATGGTATCTAAGACAAGAGAAATGTCTGCAAAGTATAAATCCATTGACAAATACTAGTGCTCCTTCTGCACATGGTGTCTGTATTCATGTACAACGACAGAAGTTATTGTAATGGCAGCTCTCTTTGTCGTTTATTTCTACTACTCTGTGAACTGTGTATGGCCCTGTTAAGGACAAGCAAAGTGGGAATATGTTTTATTTTGTGTATGCCTCCTATATGGTAAACAGTGCTGCACTAAATCATCTTTAGATCCTATAAACAATGTGCAACTTTATAAAAATCGTGGGAATTATCTGCCATGGCCACACACGTAACTACAATGTCAAATACAACCTAGCCTTCTAAATATTATCTCCTTTTACTTGCTGACTAGTATGGACAACCAGGCTAACAGGATTAAAGCTGTTTTGTCACCAGTGGAGAATATTCTCTTGTCCACCTACAGCAAACACTGTTTCTTTGGGATATTTAAATAATTTTTGACATGCAATACTGCAATGGGAACCATAAGGCTCAGATTAAAAATAAACCACTGTCTTTCAAAATATAAGCCTTGATTTTTAAAGAAATATTTGGGAGTAAAAAGAAAAAGAAAACTTGAGATGTTCTTAGCTACAAAATCACCCAGCTCAGAGCACAAGAGCTATTTACTCTTTTCTGCTCACATCTCTTTCCTCAAGGCTTTTCTGATCTATAACTAACTAACCAGAGCTGCTCTAAAAAAAGCAGCAATGTGCTAAGGTCCCTCATGAAAGACACTGCAATTTACAATCAAGCATGCTGTTGCTGGGGAGTGAAGGAAGGATCTTGGAAGAAGATCAGCTTGGTTTTTGAAGCATTTCAGCATGTTTTCTGCATCTGTTTTTCGTTAGACCCTTGCAGATGCAGCTGTAAGAAAAAGATGAGTCATACATCCACTCCCTTGGTGTTCTGTGACCAAGGCAGTCTAGTTCAGAAAGTGGAAGAACCAGTTTTTGGAAAGCTGAATCACTTCACCTAAGAGGGTCGGGCAATGCTAGTATAGAGCAATCTCAGGCTGCACTCCAAACAGCAAAAAATAGATCTTGTAAGTATTGTGTGTGTCTTCTAGATGAACGGAAATTAAAAGGCAGTGAGGAAAGATGCTTTGAAGTGAGTGACGGACAGCAATGTTCAGGTTTAAGGAGGGGGTATTTATTTTAAAGCCCCCATGGATTCCTGCTTTTTAGAGAATATGTGGAAAAACATATTTGGAGAATAAGCTGAACATCAGTTGAATGCACAGTCAGTGAAAAAGTCAAAGGTTCACCTATCTACATAATGCCTTGTTTTAGTTATTTTGGAATTATGATGGAAGTGCCTCTTCGCTTTCTTCACTACTTTGCACTCTACTATTGTCTTTCATGACATAATTGTCCTGTGTAATCTGCAACTTCTCAAAATTACTTTCTGACTTCCTTTACTGAAGAAGTCTTCCCAACAGTTTGCTATGACTTACTTCCAGGAATGTTTGACTTCTGTATCTATAGTTTGGGACACAGGAAGTATTTTACACTTTCTTTTCTAGAAGATATCATATGTTTAAATCACTACCACACAAATAGAAAAACTCTATACTTACATGATGCGTCTTTATTTTTGAGACAAATAAAGTACTTTTTTTTTCTGCCTAGAGATACACAATGAACTGAGTTTCTCAAAACTAAATTTGCATTTTTATAGAAGTTGACATATCTTTGGGGTTTAATGCTTTCACATCAGTTGTCCCTCTAGCTCATTTGTCTCAAAATTCAGTGCAAAAAAATTCCAAACCAAAACAACAAAAGGCAAAAACCTCAAAGCAAATCAAACAAACAAAAAAACCACAAACCACTTAAAAACCTGCTTAAGAACATAAGAACATTCTTGCTATTGAACTCAAAAGCTCCCTATGTTACAGACTGGTTTTGGACACAAATTGTGCACCTTGCACTGCCATGCTGTGACTCGTGGCTAGTGGTCCTAAATATGATAACAAAAATGTCACTAGTGCATGCTAACTTAAATGGAAACTTTTCACTGTATTTAGCAACACATAAATTATAGCAATGTAGAACAGTACAGTAGAAATAATGTCCCACCAATTTCTTTTATATATGCGCATAATTAAGAAAACTTGTAAAAATAGGACAGTAACATCTGGATTTTTAAAAGAACATTAAAAATATTCAAATTTGTGTACACAAACCAAGGGAAACCAATCATTCACCTTTAAAATGCAGCTATTTTTAATTTCAAATTATTTTCACAAAATCAAAAAGTAATCAAGTTTGGAAGGGATCTCTGGCATTAATTTATCACACTGCTTGAAGCAGGTCCAGTTAGATCAGATTGCTCAGAGAGTTGCCAAGTCAGATTTTAATTTCTCCAAGATCAGTGATTTCAAATGCTTTCTCATGTGTTTTCACAATGACTAATGGGATTTCCCCCATTTCAGGTCATATTCATTGCATCTCATTCACACAGGGACCTCTCAAGAAAATGGATTTTATCCCTTCTCTATAAAATCATAATGGTCTTTACTAATTTTAATCAAATCTGTACTTGTTAACCTGGCAGCCTGTTAGAATACAAATGTTATTTTATTTTTTATTTTGGCTTGTAGCCAAGTTTGTTAGTTATCTTAACCGTGCATAGCTGTAGACAAAGAGGAATTTAATGCTGTAGCTGTAAGATGAACTTTAAGAAATAAACCAAAACCATGCTCAGCTTAGAAACTGAGCTGTAAGAAATAAATCANAAAGCTGTAAGAAATAAATCAGAAAACCTGTCTAAATTAGAGGCCTGAAACAGTAACATTGTTTAGTTAAAAGGAAATATCGGGCTGCAAAGGTAAGAGCAGCCCATTAGAGCTGTTAAGAGTCACCCAAAATATATTGCTTAACTTTGGGGAGGAGTTTTCTGTTGTAACTAAGTCTAACCCTGGAAACACAAAACTCTCCTTAAACATGTTTTGGTGCGGTTAACCCCCACGTTCCCAGAGCTGAATAAAAGGAAGTATTTTGTTCTATTCTATTGGATTTGACTTTCTCAATTTCCCAATCCTGTTACTGTTCACCACTGGGAAGAGTTTGGCTCCATTTTCTTTGCTCTCTTCCACTAGAGACTGCAGAAAGGAAAGAGTTCTCTGTGCCGCTCATCTTTCCCAGGCAGAACCAGCTGTTACAATTCAATAATCAGAGAGGAGCAAAGAGAGCTCTCTATAGATTGAAGAAAGAGCTTTAGGTTCAAGTATTCCCTGAAATGAGATTAAAATTCAAACAAAGTTATATGTTGATACCAAACCCCAATATTTTTATTTTATTAATTGTAAAAGAGGTAAAGAGAAAGGAAAGGAAAAAGAGAGAAGCTGGAAAAAGCCAAGGTTACTTTAAAAGCATAGAGCTGTTTTACCACTCTGTTCTACCTTTCTGCTGAGTTGTGGAGGGTGAAGCAGTTTCTGCCTTTTTTGTTCTTTTTTTCTGTCACTTGTGATGGTTATCTTCTAGCCATGGTGGGTCTGGCAGCTTGTTAAAATACAGCTGTCTGGAATGCAGCCGTGATGCATGGCCCCTGCTGCTCACATTTCAGCCATGTGTCAGTCAGGCAGCCACTGGGCAGTGCAAAGCCACAATTTCCATCTTGGCAGGCAGCGACTTAGGCTCTCAGAAATACTGTAGGGATTCAGGAACAGGGTTTTTCAGAATTCACACACATAGCACGGCTGGTTTATGTTGTCCCTTGTCTGGCAGCACCTCAGCATCCGGTCACAGACTTTGCAGGTGGTGGTGAGGAGAGGTGCAGGGGGAAAGACTGCCCAGCTCCAGTCTCCCCAGACAGAGAGAGACTTGCAGAGCAGGTGCCTCTCCTCTCCTTTTCTCCTGGTTTTGCACAGTTTTTGCTTCACTTTATATAAGGTTTAGGACCTTTCTGCTTTGGTTCATTCTGCATGTAGCCTTCAGGTACCCAGAAGGACAACGGTAAACAGGCACAATGACAGAGCATTTTTTGAAGCTTTGTTCTTATTACCAGTTTTCTACACCAGCCCAACGTACCCCACCTCACCCCACCCCACCCTTAAACACTCTGCTCTCCAGTCCTGACCATCACAGTGACCCTTCTCTGGACCTATCCAGAAAGAAATTCTTTACTGTGAAAGCAGCAAGGCACTGGCACAAGTTGTCCAGAGAAGCTGTGGATGCCCTATTCATAGAAGAGTTGAAGACCTGGCTGGCTGGAGCTCTGGTCTAGGGAAAAGTGTCCCTGACCATGGCAGAGGGTTGGAACTAGATGGCCTTTAAGGTCTCTTCCAACCCAAACTGTTCTGATTCAGGTCCCTCTGCACAGCAGTGCTGACCTGTAGCACACTGCTTGCTCCACCCAGTTTGCTCTTGTTGCCAGCCATGACTTGCTATTCATCACATCACCTGTGTTGTGAATAAACACATTGAACAAAGCTGTGACACTTCCCCCTTGCCTGTATCCCAGACTTTTGTTTGGTTATTGCAGGCCTGCAGATGATGACAGAGAGTGCCTACTGCTGACAGAGAGGACAAGTTTTCAATCTTTGCAATCCCAAGGCTGTCCACTTCTCCATGTACTCTGTGGCTTGGGCTTTTGACTCTGTATGTATGTATGTAAAGCCAGACTTCAGAAATGAAGATTTGGGCAGGGCTCTCCCCACGTGGGTGTGCCCTTCCTGCCTGCGCAGTGGATTTTTTAGGTGAGGCACAGCGTGCACAGAACTGGCCCCACCGTTTAAGTCCCAAGGTCCATCTGCCATGGCCGAGCGAGCTTGGACAGTGACAGTGAAGTCCTTGGGACTGTCACAGCACCCGGTACTAACCGGGGCTGACCCTGCTGAGCATCCGAGATCTGACGGGATGGGATGGCAGGGAGGCATTGAACTGCCAGGGGATGGTCCCCACTGAGACTCAAACTCAGGTCCTTGGGATTCAGAGACCAGAGTGCTCTCCTTTACACCACGGGACCGCCTTTGACTCTTTAGGGTGTCTAGAAAGCCCCATGGAGATCCTGTCCTTCCTAATGCTACGCAGTCTGCTAATCTCCTGCTGCCACTCTTGAAATGACCTTTTCAAGCATGAAGTCTATGACTGAGATTCAGAAAAGACACGTCTTCCTCATCACCTTCATCAACATGAACCTGAGTCAGTGGGCTTTGGAAAAGTGTTTAACATTATTTGGCAGTATGACATTGCCCAGGTATGAGCATTTTAGTACCTCCATATGGTCTCAGAAGCCCATATATGACATATACTCTGAGTGCCTTCTGAACAGAAAGGACTCCCTGAATTCACTGCAAGTTCTGTGTTGCACAGTAGGCATTTAAAATACAGATACATGTTCACACTACAAATATTTCTGAAACACTGAAATTGAGATGAAGATAATATTTTGCTCTCTACAAGATGTTGTGGGTATGGCTGAGTGCAAATATTCTTAAGAGAAGCTTCTCATCTTTGATGAAAAGCAATAAATTTTACATGAAATTGCCCATTGTAGGTGTAAACCAAACAATTTTTGTAATGCCCTTCTGAAATGTAAACATCTCCTTCCTGCAGGGGTGACTGTAACTTACTGTTTCGATATTAATAATCAGGCTGTGTTTGCCTGACTCTTCGAGGAACTCAAACAGAAGGGCTGGTCCTACACATCCTGGCAGAGCTACTGGCAGAATTACCTGCTCTGGCTCTGCAGATGATCAGATGTTCAGACACTTGATTGTAAGGGGTACTCCTAACCATCATGCTTGCATACAGAAGTGATTGCACTCCAATCTGTAATTCAGGCGAAGGGGAAAGGTTCTAACAGTCAACAAGATCTTATTTAATGCAATAAAACAAAAGTTCACAGTTCAAGCTCCTTCCTGCTCTTCACTATCTCCTCAGCCTGCAATCAGCTGACAAAGGGAAAGTAACTGTAATTCAGTTTATTGAACCAAGAAATGTTTTATCAGATAATAACCCTGGTAGGTATTTTAATCCCAGTGCTTATCTTTATGACAGGTATACTGACTGAAATACATTTCAAATACTTATCTGAGGAAAGGTCTTAAGGGTGATTACTATAAGGAAGACTATGGTCTTCGAATCTGAAAACCTGAAAGTCCAGCTGTATGTCTCCCACATTCAAACACAGTATTTGTAAAGAGCAATTCCTCTTCCTTTAGTTTCATTCAAACTGAAGCATAAAAAGAAAATGTGTTCATCTGCTGTCACTGAGCAATTGGTTTCCAGAGCAATCATTCACTGACAATTTTCAGCTCTGGACCCAGTCTCTGGTCATCCCAGTTCTGACCTGGAAACAAACCAAACTTTGCTGTGCCTCAGGTGAAGGCTGTTACCACTGGCTGATCTTCTTCAGTATCTCCTGCCAAAGTTCACAGAAAAACACGGAGATGTGGAGTCGTGAAAACAGAAATGTCTAACAGGAATGTCTCTTTCTCATATGGATGAGAAATTTCCACTAAAAACTTAAATTTCAAAAGACTTAACATTTCCTCTTCCTCCCTATGTCAAGTAACCAAGGCAAATATCTAATCAGAATATTCCTCACCTGTCTCTAGCCATCAGATGATCTGCTTATCACAGCCATTTTCACTCTGACTCTCTCCACCCCTAAAGGGCTTAATTTCTTGTCCCTGAACAAAGAGCAACTGTCTGAGATGGCAACTTCAACCAGATCTGTGATGAATGAAACAAGGGTGCTGCAGGCCTGGGACAACACTATTCACATGTGATGAGAGGAGAGCTCAGGGAAGAGTGACCTGAAATGAACACTCATTTACAGAGAGTAAATGAGTGTTGTACTTGGCTTTTTTGAACCTGTCACTTCATATACTGACTACTGACAGGACACTGAGTGAAGGTGTTCAAATGGAAGCTCAGGATACACTTGCTTCCACACCCCTTAGGTCAGAGATTATCACTGTCTCTATTTGGAAAAGTTGTAGTGCACTCCTCTTCTTTTTCCTTCGTGATATTATTGAGAGTCAGAGGTGATAAGCCCTGTGGTTTCTGTGGACTATGGTACAAAGTTCAAGAGTAAAAATTAATGGGCTTGAGGAGGTGATTTGAGAATGCCATGAACAACTTGATAGACTTTCTTTTTCAATCCCCACCCATAGTCACCTGCTTTTACAAAGAGGCTGACAGTGGTAACAGGATACTTCAGGTTTCATTAAAACAACAAAAAATTCCTTCCTTGATCAGTTCACTGCAATTCCCAGGATTAAGTATGTTCACAGCCAGAATGGTATAATGACTCATCTCCTATATTAAGAGCCAATAATCTACAACAATATCTGGGAATTTCCCCCAGCACTGACACAGGGAGAGTTTGGGACAAGTTACATTAATCTCCTTCTGAGACATGATTAAAAGCACATTTTTAAGATGTTTACTTTTATCCTTGATGCAAAAGACAATACTGTCCCTTTCCCAAGGTTGCAGCAGCAATGAAAAGTAGAGCCTCCCTGAAGAAGAGAATAGAAGAATGAGAGGTAAAAATCTCTCCTGATAACATCAAGCTTAGTAAGTCAACTTCAGGTTGTCCTACGTAAGTTTCCATAATCTAGTTCCATTAAATTTAACTATTTCCAACCCATTATAGCAGGGTGTGAGAAGATGGAAGAAATATAGTTGAGGCACTGTAAGTATCTTATCTCTTCAGAGATTTTTAACCTCACTTAAAATGTAAATAAGTACCTGTATATTATGTGCTCAGCCAAACATTTCAGTGTTACATCAATATGAAGCAGTAGACACTTCTTTGTCTTTATGAGAGTTAGAAAAATACGAAGAAAACAAGTTGCAGACAACATGAAAATGACATCAGGAAATAAATGAGTATCTTAAGTGAACCCCCAATATTACTGAGGCAAATTTCTGCCATTTTGGTAAAGAATTCCTTTTTTCATCCAAGAAACTGAACTGTGAATATACGTCTAATTTTGGGGAGTTTGGACTACGTTGCATAGATTTACTTGATGTTGTCTTCAGCCATCTTCCTCTGTATTTTGTACCTAATGGGAAAAGGCGAGGGCAGGTAGGGGTTGTCATTTTTTTCAGGCACCTGCTGTTGAGTTAGCTGGAGTTCTCTTTTCACCTTTTATTCAATATTGGTGAAAAACTCCGTGAAAGATCTGATGAGGGAAAAGAGTTTGTTCTTATTCTATGCTTGCATAAACCCAAGCTTCTGAACATGGAAGATTCTGGCTCAGCAACTTCTGGCATGTTACTGAAGACTGGATAGTCTAAACTTCATCTCAAATCAGATTCTGAGTTACCTAACACCTCAGTATCTGGTCCTTGGAATGAAATCCAAAAGGCCAGAAACAATAAGAAAAGGTCTCCTTGTGTTGAACCATAGAAGTGAATACTCAGGGAAGGAGATACAATAAAACTAGCAGCTTTGCAGGAAACCACCCGTAGCTTGGCAAACACTGTGCAGAAAGGTGTGACTGAAACATCACTCCTTTCTCAAAAGCAGCCCCTAGGTTCCCAGCTGCTACTGGGCGTCCTTGCAGACAAAGAGCTGAGGGTCTTCCTTTGCAGATGAGCTCTGGTCTTCAATAAAAAGACTGACTCAAGCAGAAATGGTCCCTTCAGCAACCCTTTAGGCAAGGTGCTATGTGGCTGATCCAGCTTGCTTCATGCCACAAAAACCATTTGTGGCAAAAGATTCCACCAAGGCTTTACCGGAGGTATTCAGTTCTCCTCTTCCTATCCATAGGATGCTGACCCCGCTGCCTGAAGAGATTAACTGAAATATCCCAAAACTATACATTAAACAGCACCAAGTAATAGGAGGGTTTTGTCCCTGGTCTCCTGTCTTGACTGCTCAAAAACATGGGGTTTGTTGTAGAAATTAGGTTAAAGTTTAACTAGCATTCCAGTGGCTTATACTAACATTGCATCAGTTGTGCCCTGAGCTTCTTGCACTTGGAGAATGCTCTTCCCATCCTCAACAGCAATTCAGTATTTAACAAGGAGGATCTGTTGTTCCACTAACAGAGGTAAACATTCATATTTAGGAGCAGAAGGATTTTCCCTCACACCATTTCCAGGCCACAGAAACAGGAATGTGATTTATGTGCAGGCAGAATGGTTAGGCTGGATGGCAACTACTTATCATACTATACTAAGAAAATTACAGGGTATGAACCTTTTTCTATGGCGTTTTTGTTTGGGGTTTTTTTTGTGTGTATGTGTGGGGTTGTTTCCAGTTGATTTCTAGTTTTTGTTCCCACTGACTCCTGAAAATACTAAGTTACCTTTTTAGGGCAAACTCAAATTTTTTAGAAAGTTATAAAATTCTCAGATAGATTTTTGTTTGGGTTGTTCAGTTTTTCTAAACACTTGGATACTTAATTTACTCCCATATTGTACTTACTACCATCTACTTTCATGTGTTACCCACACTAAATAGGATGGAGTAGGATTTTGCCAGTAGTTGCAAATTTTACATGTTTTTCCTAGCATTTTTGCCAAATGGTCATGTAAGTCTGTCTGAGAGATGGTCAACAAATGCTGATGATCTATAACCACAACTGCTCAAACAATATGGAAAGGAATCTGCTCTGGAATACCCTTGATCTGTTAGCAAAAAAATAAATATTTATTTACTGGGATGAAATAATAGGCATTCTTCAAAACACGGATACAAAACCATTGAAAAGTGAAAAAAAAAGTTCTCTGCTATTTTGTGTGATGGGACTGTATGTGTGTCCCAAAATCTGATAATACTTCCTGTGACTACTGAGCAATGGTACCTCTTTTTTGTCTCTTTGTTAAAATGAATACATTGTGTGCAGGAGAAGGGTTCCTATGGCTAAGAGTTGTCACTGTAAGCATCCCCAGCTTCCTGCTACTGCAAGCAACACGGTTCAGCACATTCTTGCCTTTGCAGATGAGTTTTCAGGTGTATCACTTTGCAGTTGTAGGAAGGAGTGGACTGAGTCTCTCTCCCATGCATCCTTCCTACTCAAGAGGTGACTTTCCTGGCTGTTCCCTGATAACACAAAACTCATGAGGAAGTTGTCAACAGTAGGAATGGTAGAGCTTGCTTTCACTGAATTGAAAGTTCCTTTTTAAAACAGCCTGGGTTTGCTGGTTTTTTTTTGTCTTTGTTGTCTTCCTTGTGGAAAAAAAAGGGCTCTAATGCCACTGCTAAATATGATAAGCAAATGTCAGCTTCTGTCACACATGATTTACTCATAACTGCATGGGATTTAGAAACTTTTTGAGCAAGAATTAGCACACACACTTTAGTAAGGTCCCACAGCTTTGCAGAGAGAGGTCCCAGAGAAAAGAGACCTTTACTGGATGCTTCCAAAAAACTCTGTCTCCATCTTCTAAAGTCTGTTTAATTTTTTTACATGCATACAGCTCCATAAACTTCAATGGGTGTAAATTCCACTGGATTTTCATTAGAACTCACCTTGAGCTCCACTACAGGAAGAAACTTCTCATGCAGACTAGCAAAGTACAGAGGCACATTTCCAGAAATTTCAACATCCTTGCTTCCCTTCTTTTACCCATGTACCCATTATGACACACCTATGTGTGCCCTGGAGCAGTAACCGTCCCGAGGAGCTGCAGGGATGCACGTCTGCCAAGAGCCCGTTCAGACTCATCTGCAGAATGACTGAGCACAGCCTCTCAGACATTGTGACAGCAGAAAGCCCAGGTGTGGAGGTGAGCTAGGAGGTTGTATGTAGACTGGAAGAGGAGATGACTGTTATAAAACAGCCACCAAGGGGTTAACAGCATAGCCCAGGATTGTTTTGGGACAAAGCCATGCACAAACCTCCTTTCCTTCCTGTTCATTTGACAGGAGTCACCCTCCCTTTCACACTATTAGGATTTAACTGAAATAAAAATATCCTGTTCCCTGAAATTCACTGGACAGGCTTCAGCTGGACGTAGTTTTGGGGAGTTTTTTTGTGCAGGACAAAGGGGATGGGAGAGAATGGGAGGAGAAGGATTTTTCTGAGAAATCCCTTCACAAGACTTGCCGTCTCAGGCAAAGGCTGTCTGGACTAAAGTCAGGGTGCTCCATGCTCACAGCGTGAATGCTTCACCAGTCCCTGCAAGAGTCTCAGTTTTCCTTGCTTGCACATCAGTCCCTAACAGCAGTCTAGAATAGTGGGACCCTTTGTCATAATCCCATTTCATCAGTGAAAGAGAAATACCACCATTACACTTAAAGCTATGATCTTAATAAAATCACAGAACAACAGAGCACAGTAACATTATTTAGGATTTTTCTCACCTTCAGCCATCTAAAAATCAGGAAATGAGTCTGCAACAGCTGTTTAAGGTTTCTCTACATTCAGAGACAACCACTTTCAGGAAGCAACTGATCCTATTCGTTTTGAATGGTCCTTTTAGTATGATTTTAATTTTTCTCTAAGACTAGATTAATGTGCTCCCTGGTAACTGGCAGTACCCATTTGTAGGTCCCACCCAACTGAAAATTGCTATTTGAGGCCTTCCTAAAAACTAGACATATATATAATATATATATATAATGCTGGTGCCAATTCTTTTTACTAATCAAATTATACCTGAAATACTGTGAAGCCTGAATTTCACCAGAAGTTGGTAAGACCTGTTAACAAGTCTTAGGGTTCTATGTTACTTTTTCAAATATTACAGCAGTTGCAGACTGACTCTGGAAGCCTCTGTCCAGTCCTGATAGCTATACTTCAGGACACATTTGGGGAGGTGGTGGGGGGGAGAAAAAAAAAATAAAGAAAGCCACAAGAGCCATCCTTAATCTTGAAAATTTTCCTTGTAGTTTTAGATACTTGAAAAAACTCACCAATTACCACAACAATAGTTTAAAGAGCAATTTGGTCACAGTCTGTCAGTAGCCATATCTGGGGCACATTTTCAATGTTATCCTTTTCTTTCAAACAAACAAGTAAAAAGACAGGATTTAATTCAATGGCTGAAAGTTAAAAATTAACAAAGTCAAGCCTACAATAATGATGTATAGTTTTTATATGAGGATGATTGGGTACTAAGATGGTGATTGATTGTCTGCCAACGAAAGGTATTTGTTAAATATAGCTGATTTTTCTAAAGGCATACTGAACCTCCACTGTGCAGTTAATAAAGAAATTACAAAATAAGTTCAATAGTTCACACTGTTAGGAGGAGATGGCAGTAGTTTTGCACTTTTGTCCCCAAATGTCTCTGTCTCATTCTTTAAGGCTTTCTTCAGGATTTCTTCATACATCTCAAAAGATGGAAGGGAGGAGAAAGGAACATGGGGGAAAGTACTACAGAATATTTGATACAGTGATAGGTAACCTATGAATGAGTAATTCTCAAATCTTTTTACAGCAGAAAACAACAGGGCGTTTGCTGCAAACCACAGTAAAAGGTGCTCTAGCTGTTTTATGTGCCACTGTTTGATATTTGCAATCATTATGACACTGCAATATCCAATTTTTTCCCTATTAGTAAAATCTGTAGCCACCTCCACCCCTCCCCCCCAAAAAAATCTTAGTTGGCATCTTAAGAGCTGTGGCAGACAACAGCAAAAGAGGAAAGAAACCACTCTAGACTTCTAACCACAGAGGAGATACAAAAATTTAGTTTTTACTGTTTTTCTCTGAACTTTGGAGTTTTTCTTTTAGCAAAGAAGTTTAGAACTACATCCAGACTGTCCAAAAGAGGAGCATGCCAGGTGCATGGTTTCCACCACTACACTTCCTACTGGAGTGGGGCTCTGGTGCTGCAGGCATAAACAAGACCACATGGGACAGCAGTAAGAAAAAGACATACCTGCCCCAGTTCAATAAAAGCAGACCTGGTAAAGATTCATGAGGCAACACATACTTCTTTAAATTAGAAAACCTACAAGTGGCAACTGAGGTTACAGTCAAGGAAAACAGGTGGAGGTTTATTAGAGGACACTTTGCGGTGCTTTCAAAATTCCCTGATAAAGGGAGAGGCTTAGTTATAACGAGTCTGCTGGCAGAACGGCACATATTTCCTCCATCCAAGTGATTGGAGGATCAGGCTCGTATGATCTCTTGTGTGCTGACTCATCAGAGGGCAGCAGCTTTCCAGATGTGATGTCAGCCCATAAAAATGCAAGACGTACCTCTTACTGTCCCCATTCAAGTTTGACCACCCCTCTTCGTACTGTACGCTGATGTTGACAATTTCATTTTGCATGCTTGACTGGCAAGCTAAACATCACATTGTTTTGGGATAAAGGCAAGTCAGGTCAGGTATCTGATGCATGGTTAATCCATAGTTCAATCTCTCAGTGTGTTTGTAGTTTGAAAACAGTATCATGCAATTAATTTGCAATGAATAACACATCAGGGATGATCTGATTCCTAATACAGACAGACTTTCCTGTCATTGCTTGTCAAACTGAACAGATTTTTTTAAAAGAATCTTTATTTTAGCAGTTAGATATACTGCAAGCAGGACATCACTTCTTCCTCCCAGTTTTCTACATTTAACTACAGAATGGAGAAAATTGCATTTATCCTCTGTTAAGACAGGCAAAAATTTGTCTTTCAGGAGTACCCCCTGGCAGAGAGAAAGTCTGACATCTGTGTATCTGCAATGATGAGTGTGGCTGCAGCTACTCTTTGTTACTAACTTCACTCCCTTTCCTATCCCCTCATTTCCTCTGTCAAAATCAGGGTCCTGTTTCGCTCCTAGGGGATAGGTTAGGAGAGTTTCTGGGAAGCACTGTGTTACATATGCCATCTGGGAGCACAGAGCACAAAAAGCAGGAAACCTTTGTAGCATCCACATTACTCTTCTTGCTGCCTGATTTCTGGGTGGTCTGGTGTAAAACCAATGGCTCAGAATTTCCAGCATAGGCTTGGTGGTGTCACTCCTTACTAAGCTGGAGATAAACTAACTGCAGACATGGGACAGTCTGTTTCCATTTCAGCTGTATAGGAATAGTGCCACAGCAGGGTCTGCAATTTTCCACCAGTGACGCCAATGCAAAGAAAATGCCTTTCAGCATCCATCTCAGAGGGAGTTCATTGAGGGTTTGCATAGGACATACATCCCAATAGTCCACCAAGACTCTGTACAGGTATGAGATACAACACAGAAAGAGAAAATAAAAATGCAATGATAGTTGTTTTAAACACCTCTGCCTAATCCAGTGCTCCTGGGAAGGTGGGAGGAATTGGAACAAATATTATGGGAATGCAAACTCTTATCAAAAAATCTCTATCAAGGGACTATAAGAATTTGTAAAGTACCAGGGAAGTGTGCTGTACATGTGCAGGACTGCACTCTGGAGCAAAATTGGTTCATATTGGCATGTCCAAAGTATAAACCCCTCTCCACACATCCTTTGCAGTTGAGATCAAACTTCTCAAAGATCCCTAAGTGTTTGTTTTCATGTGGAAGCACTAACTGAGAACAGTCGTTGTGATTTCTGTGTAACAGAGGGAACTGCCACCTTCCACCAACAGATACCACTTTAGAGATTAATTACTTGGTGCTTAAACATGTATTTTAGGTGCTACTTCATCAGAAGCAGCAGTCCCAGGCAAGACCATAAGTAGATACTTTACACATACACACTGTCAAGAGCAGACAGGCCCTGCACTAAGTAATTCACTTTCTGAATAGACTGGAGGAAGGACAAGAAAGAAGGGACAGACAGAGGTGAAAGTGCTTAGCCAAGGTTCTATTGCAACAGATACACAGGAGGTCACAGCATCCCCTAGTCCCTCTTGTACCCCTGACATAATTTTTATGGTTGGTGCTCATCAGTTTTCCTTTCCTCACAGATTGAGCTCTCCGAGCTGTGGATATTAGCTCTGGAGCAACTAGAGACATTAAAGACGACTGACAGAGTGAGAAACACTGGAGGAGATGGGATGCAGGTCTGCCAGCATGTCAGGTACCACCAGAGGCAAATTGAATGACATGTTTTTCTGTGAAGGAAAAGACCTTTACTAGTGACCTAGTGGAGATCAGGATTGCTTACGTCTCAACCCCCTGGCAGTAGGACCACCCGTGGCCACACAGCCACAGTGCCCACACAACACAGGGGCTGCATAGATGCCCAGGGTTGTGTGTTCCTGCAGGCCACACAGGATCCTCTCCAGCTTTTAGAAAATGGGCTCTGGCTAGGAAATAGGGAAGAACCTAACAAAACACAGCCAAAATTGTCTACATTAAGAAAATGCCTTTTCTCCAGTGTACCAAAGGTTTTAGGGGTACGTCAGGGCAGGAGAGGACTCTTTCTTACGCATAAGCCCCCTCCATCTAGTTTGTAGGTGGAAATTCAGCCTTCAGGAGCAAAGACTAGAATCCTGCCTTTTTTACAGAAGGACTGATATCCAGTAAAACCTGCATATGCCCTGTACAATTCATCAGAGCAGATATGCTTTTCTTCAGTTGCTGTACCAAATCACCTGTTGGGTTTTTTTCTCTTCAACTGAAATCTTGTTCAAATATCTTTCTAAAATATCTAAATTAAATTAGTAAAATCATTTTATCTCTCCCTTTTTTTCTAAGCTTGTATACAAGAAGGTTTTTTTAAAATATTGGGATGTGGGTATTAATCAGGATAGCAAAGACTATTGCTTTGGATTTTTGAGAAAAGCACACATATATCAGATTCCATGAAAACATGTTTTTGCCTAAAGTGTTGATTTTTTTCTTGAGATTCTTGACAAGGAATTAATAATGATGCTATCAAACAATCCTTTAAATTCCTCTAAGCTGTGGAGCTTTTCTGACAGATTTAACCAAATTTGTTCTCCCAGCAGTCCCTGTCAAGCACTGCGATATCCCTCACCATCACAAAGGGTGGCACAGAAGACTTAAAAAATTTCGATTTAACAATACCAGGGGGAAGGAAACAGGAAGGAGGCATGCAAGTTATTTGCATGAACTCCAGCCCCGCAAATTAGTTCTTGGTCTGGGAGGAAGATACTCTTGCAGAGCTTACTGCAAGCAAAGGGCACTCTGCAACATCAGCAGGGCCATAGCAGAGGAGGGATCAGGTAAAATGTAGAACTTGGGTGCAAAGAAGAACTGTTGCAAGCTTCTGGCACCCATTTTGAGGGCAGAATGTTGCATTCCCCAACTCCTATTTTGGAATGTGCTTCTTCTCTGTGATAGGGTAACAGAACTGAAGGTTTTCACAGGAGGGTATCAAACAGCTCAGTCCTCCACAGGCTCACCTCAATGATGATTTCATTGCTTTCTGCTGCAGCTGCTTGGTGACTGTGACTTCAGAGGAAGGCACTGCCTGCTAAGCATGTCTGGCCTTCTAAGAAATAGGAAGAATATTGAAACTACCACCACTCTGAAACTACAGTTCCTTTAATGTATTATAATTTTCTCACCAATGACTAAAACTGAGTAATTGCAAGCCTGCAGCTGTATTTTTATTACTGGCTCAAAACCACAGTCCCTGGAGCCACCAGAAGTTCAGACTCAATGGTGTCATCCCACGTTTTCTTTTAGCCAATCCTCCTTCTCCCAGGACACTTTCAGGACCTCCATCCTTGCTCACCCTCCCCTTGCCACTGCAGCAGCACCCCAGCTCCCTGCTAGCTGGGGACAGCCTTGTGCTCCACAGTGGCTTTGTTGCCACTTCCACCATTCTCATCTCAGCCTAGTCATGGCATTGCTCCTTCTGCTTTCCGATTTGCTGCAGTATCACTGATAAAGCATGGAAGCATGTAAGCACCCATGGAAACCATCAAAGGGGATTTACTTTGCAAAGTTTTTGCTATCATTTGCATGGCAGCTTTTCCTTAAAACTTGTAAAGAAATGTCCTTTGCAGTGTAGCTAAAAAAGTCTTCACAACCTTCTTGTGAAAGACTAAATATTTAACACCCCCCAAAAAATCTAAGCTTCAAGGACCCCTTTCACAGAAGTTATCATGTAGGGTTAGGTGCAAATGAATAATACTGATTTTTAGAGACTTGATAGCTTCTTAAAGGACAAAATACAATTCCGATCACGTAGTGTGAGAGTAGCTGGCAGCTACTGGTAGCAAACAAAATATAGTGGCAAATGTTTACTTTTTAATAGATAAGCAAGAGTCTTGTGTCTTCCTGGAACTTGACTGGAATTCAGATTTTGTTTGCCTTTTTCTCTACTACAACACACATTTGAACTTATAATACTTTTGAAACCTTGAGCAAATAAAATACTGCAAGTTAAACATTACATGAGTCAAATGTACCAACTACCATGACTTCAAAACAACTTCTTAAACAAACTTGAATCTGTAAGGAAGTATTTTAATGAGGAATGTGTTTACCACGGTTCACTTTCCTAATAATTCACCTGCCACCTCTGTGAAGATTTCTGAAGATAACGCCACTCCTATCCATTACTGCAGCTTCTTTTGTTGGTGGGTGATTCGGTTTTTTCCCCGTGGGAGAAGCCCAGAGCATTTGACATCTGTTCATTATTTACCCAGTGCAATGCACTTGGCAAGCACAGCCAGTTCTGCTCACCTCTTCATGAGAGTAAACCAACGCAGAGCCTCGCTGCCAGTGATAATGGCTTACATGGCATCATGAAAATTTACACCAGGTAATGACATATCCAGGACTGTTAGAGTGGTTGCCAAGACCATGAAATAAGTCAGAGACAGAGCTGATAGCTGAGGGAGACATTGCAGCTCTAGTCACTTCTGCTGACAGCACAACACCAGCAGATTGGACCACTGGCAGCCATGAAAAGATGCTGTAGGAAGGGAGTTTGTTGTCAGGAGTACCAAGAGTACCATTTTTCCTTAACTGAAAATTTAAAAAAGAACCCACTGGTCCAAATTTATATATACACACACACACACACACACATATGAGACACATTTAATAAAAATATCTCAGAAATTCAAATACAAATATGCAATATTTATTTCCAAAATTATAATCACTCTTACCCTCTAAACTGCATTTCCTGTCAGCAAACATGAAACAATGGCATTTAAATTTAAGGATTTCAACTTTAAATTCTTTTAATACCTAGATGATTGATTTTTGAACTCATTAAAAAAAAAGTCAGCACTATGAGTTGTCTCATTGGAGTAAGGTTTACACCCAAAATAGTGTGAGAACACCTGCAGGTAACAGCTGAGGACAAGCATCCTGAAAATGGCACTTTTGCCTGCTTTTATAACTTGTAGATGAGGAGCAGCTACTTTTTGAAAGATTAGCATACCCTATAATACACTGTCTTTAATCTCTATAGCTTTCTCAGTGCCACACTAAGGCAGTCCAACAAATATCCTTGTTAAAAAAATATGTCCTGCTTAAGTTAAAATTTAGTCTAAGCATGCCTTTAGAAACAACAGTATTGATGACACAAATAGGCTGAAATAATACCTAAACCCTTTATTAAAAAGACTGTTTGGATTGTTTTGTTTCACACAGGTTGGTGTTACCAAATGTGCTGGTTTAAAGGTAAGCAAGTGGGAGACATAAACTCGACTCAAGAAAGATTGTAAGTCAGAGTTGCAATTTACTAAAAAGATCACAATAAATACAACCATACAGAGAAAAAAATGGTTTTAACCCACAAAACCTAGATGTATAGCCTGGCACCCTGGGGCATGAACAGAATAGGGTTCTTTAACCCCTGTGCTGAGTGCCACGTAGTCCTCCTGAGGACAAAGTAAAAGGAAAGGCAAAACCTGTTGGTGCAGATGACAGTTGCAGTCTGGTCAAGAGTGGCAGTTGCAGACCTGTTGAAGTTCTCCGGATCCAACAAGTGGTACCAGAAGTCTCCAAATCCCCAAGATTGTATACCCTCAGGTTCAGATGGGAATGCTCAGTGACTCTCCCAGGGCAAGGAGTTTCACAGTGAGTGATTTACTCTGTGAGTCATGGGATATTTGGGGAATCTTTGATGGCCCATTAGCAGACAGGACCGCTCAGGCTGGGTGTGAAGGTGCTATTGCCTCCCCAGAGTGAAGTTATCATGGCTGGGTCATAGGCACTAAAACAGGAACACTTCCTTATCTCACAGGGTTATCTAACACTCAGCTTGTAGCCTGAGCTGTCAAGTATGCCCTGGGCAGCTGCTGCAAATGATCCATTATTAACAGTTCATCAGAAATAACATAGAGGGTGTAGAACACATGGTTTTGGTTACACCCACACAGTGATAAACTGCTCCTGGGTGCTGTAACTAGGAAGATGTATCTTCTCAACCCTTCTATGTTCCGTAGTATATTCTTCTATTTTCAACATTGTTCTTCCTCCTTTGTCCTTAGAGCTATATTTTAAGATAGTGTGACATTAATTCTCCAGTGATTAATCAGTTTTCTAACCCAAAATTGTGTTTTCATTTCCATATCAAATACAGTGGAATTATCTTCAGTAATTTTCTCAGAGCTTTAACAAAGAAAAGAAACTTCATTTATTAAAAGCTTTTTTAAGTGTTCACAATTGTAGTGTGTAAGTGCCAAAAGGAAGTGACAAATAGTAATTGTCAGGATGGTTTTTTAGTTACAGAATCCTGTACCAGTTCTAAGAACTGATGGACTTCTGCGAATAGAACTGTGTTAAGAGAACAGTATGTGCACCCAGGAATAGATGCTTTAGTGTTCTTTAGTATGGCTAGCTCCAGAAATTTGAGATTTAATTGCCTTTTTCTTGAGTAAAGTGGTATTTTCCTTAGCATTGATTCAGACCTCACAAGCTTTGAGATTACGTGGTCAACTAAAACCATTAAAACATCCTTTATTTATTTTAACAGACAAACAAATGCAAACTCCACCCTGGCCATGGAACCAAGAGAGAGTGGGTGTAAGTCAGTGCATTTGCGTTCCTTCTGAAAAAGAGATTTCTGAGTATAGTGTGAACTTCATATTTATCTCAGAATACCCATAGCACTTTTTGTGGTGCACTGAGACATAAATTGTGCGACATATAAAACTCCAGAGTTCATCGTGTTTTGTTTTTCACTCCCTCATTTAAAAATCGTGTGAAGTAGACCATTAAAAATGTAAATTTATAATAAGAAAAAGGTGAGTCCCCAGCATAGGCAGGTCCTGTGGATGATAAGAGGACAGATAGTTCCACTTCTGTGAATCCTTTTTTGCAAAGGTTTGCCTGAAATACATATCAGTACAGGGAAGTTAACTGGCTTTGTCTCAGCAACCCAAACTAATACAATATAGAACAGCTATGGGTTTATGGTTATTAATTTTTTAAAAATTAAAGACTCCAGTAATGATAAAAGTAATTTCTTCCCCAGCATTAAAAGAACCTAAACTACACTGCATGCATCCCTTCTTTGGGACACTCAGTGCCAACAGAACTGTTCTTCCTAAAGACTTTTCATCTTTAACTTAAGGCATTAAAAAGGAACATCTGTTATGTTTGCACTCTAATAGAAACCAGATGGGGCAA
The DNA here is from genome assembly GCA_013396695.1 of Sakesphorus luctuosus. NCBI lineage: Eukaryota > Metazoa > Chordata > Aves > Passeriformes > Thamnophilidae > Sakesphorus > Sakesphorus luctuosus. The sequence continues at coordinate 262,954 of VWZD01008578.1, forward strand.
GAATGAAAGAGCCTAAATCCTCAAAAGCAAACTTTGGCCCCAAAAGGCTTCTGTTAGGTCTACTTCTCTTCAGCTGTGCCCTTCTGTCTGGATTTTTCCTTGGCTAGACAAAGGTCTCCATGGCACTGTTGGTGTATGGTGTGCATGGCTTCTCTTTCCCAAAGTCGGATGTTGGTGGGACTGGGGCAGATGAGAGTGTTTCCTCCCTGTGTGTGAAGACCATGTTTCAGGGGAGCATGTGCTTTAACTATTGTATTTTCTGATTTCTTTCACATAAGAGCGTGGCAGCTCCTCAGATTTTATTTTGGACAGTGGTAGGCTCTGAATTGATTTCCATCCACTGGTCTCAGGTCACTGCATAGACAAAAATAAGCCCTGACAGACCTATTTTTACCACAGCCATAGCCATTAGTTTGTGGTTACAACACAAGGAACAAGAAGCCCTGTACTGGTTCTGATGTAGCGACCTTGAGCTCAGGAGCCAGACACAAACTGTAGACCAAAATATTTCCTTCTGAAAGAAAGTTCGATAAAACTAATGTGTTTTGTCAAAAAATCAAATTGTGGTGGTATTTTGATGGGAAATTTATTCTAGGAAAAAAGAATCCTTGGGGTCCAAGCATTATTTAAAAGTGGAGGGTTTTTTAATTAAAAGAAAAAACTTCAGTTTCTGTCACAGAACTGTGAAACCAAATCCCTCTGATCTCTCTGTCCTTGAAAAATCTGTCTTGTTTTGATTTTTTACTGTGTTTCTCCAACTATGACTGAGAGCTGAAATGCAGAAAGGTGGAAGCTGCCTTCTTGAAGATGCTACAGAGGGCTGGCCATGGGCCCACCAACCCAAGCATTATTTGATCAACCTTGTCCAACACCTGTCAGCTCCACGCAATAACAGTCCCAGATTTCTTTCAGCTGACCCATCAGCACCTTCCCCTCGTGTCTGTCCTCCACTGTCTCATTCTCCCAACCACCGAATATTCCAGCAGCAGCTTATGCCCCTCACTTCTCTTCACCTCCTTCTTCCTCAGGTGTATTTTTTCAATTGCTTTCTATTCTCAATCACATTTCACTTTGTTCCTCTGCAGAGGTGCAAAGAAGCCAACAGAGAGCTTCTCTGAGGGTTTTCATAAAAACTCTTTTGAATGCTCACTTGCAATGAAAATAAAACCAAAAGCTGGTGTCCCTGAGTGCAGTGTAATAATGCTCCTGGTTTGTTTCTGCTTTTGTTGCAGCAAGTAAGCTTCAAAATCTTGCAATATACATGGCCTCAGATTATAACTGACAAACAGGACAAATGTACTCTTGGCTTCTTGACATAATGTATTATCTTAGAGGCCAGGTACAGCTGATATATGTTGTACATATATACATTTGTCCAGAGAAAACCTGACCCACATCAGAATAAAAATTACGTTATCAACACTGCCAGGTTTTAAATACTTATGTATTTTAGCTCCTTGTTCTCAGCTGTTATGGTTCAAGGCACTGCAAAGTGTCTTGGAATACAGCCAGCATTTCACATGCCTCCTCTGATAAATGCAAAACAAGCCGAACCACTGTTTGTTTTTAAAAAATGTCAAATAATAGAGAGTCTCCTTGGCAAGATTAAAACCCAAAGCCAAGGGCAGAGACCATATTAACATCTTGGAGAGGAGGAGGGAGAATTTTTGTGTGGAAAAAAAAAAAGAAAGAAATTTCCAGTCACAGGGAGAAAGTAGAGAAAGACAAAAAAGTCAAAGCATTTTAAATGAGTAAAGTATCAGAAACATAAAAATGAGAGAGGGAGAATATTACATTGCTTCCCCATGAATATATACTTTTATTATTGCTTCTAAAATCATCTCAAAGCAATCAATTTTTTTTCTACAAAAGGGGATGAGAATAAATTAAAATTCCACAATTCTTTGACAGATGTAGCTTTCATGGATCCCTGCATTGACAGGAGTAAACACATTCAGATTTCAATGACATGACGTTTTTTAAAAACTTAGAGCTTTTTAAAATTTCCATTTCAAAATCTTCTTCAAAACAGAGGACATTAACTTATTCACAGGAACACCAGCTTAAGGCAAGCAGCTAACATACAACTAAACAGGCAGTTTTGTAAACCCTCTCCATAGAATCTGGCAAGACTGTCATGTGGAAGTTGCAGTCTGAGACTCAGGGCATCTGGGTACCATTACCAACTGAGTCTCAGGTCTCCTCTTTGCCACTGGACAAGTCCTTTACCTCCCTATATGTCAGTACTGGAAATGCAAAAGGTATAAAACAGCTCAGTGCTATGCCTTGGTACTCATATTTTTTATACACATATGCATGGCCATTTTTACTGCAGATAGAAGCATTTTCCCCACACTCACCTGCAAAAACTGCAGGAATTCAATAAAGCCTCCTTTGCTGCTTTAGTATTGAACACATATCCTTCAATATTAAATTTTAAATAAATAAATTTGCAATGCAATATACCTTGAAAATCATAAGCTCAGTGCAAATAATAATAAAGAGAACGAAGTCCCTCTCCACAAGTAAAAGGCAATTCCTTGATGCTTCAGCTCATTTAAAATACTGCAAGTTAGATTTCTTGCCTTGCCAGGAATCCCAGGTTTTCCCTAGGCTGTCCCTGGGCTCCCCTTTGGGAGCCTATCCCTTTCAAAAAACTCAGGTTTGACTTAAAAAAATCAAGAATTCTGCAAAGCCTGAAACTTCTTTTTGCCTAGTATGACTCACGAGATTATTGTGCATGTGTATATGTGTATTTTTTACACAATGTCCTCTTAACCATGGAGGTTAAGCGATTCAGCCACAAAGTCCTTGGGCACTCATAGAGACTTCTGGTAACTTACATTTCCATCCACCAGATCTAACAAAAAAGAGCAGTGCCTTACACCAAGGAGAGACAGGTAACAGAGAAGTCCATTTCAGAAGGAGGAGAAAATTCTCCAACAAATGTGACATGGATGCACTCCTTTTAACTGAAGAAGAAGATCTGCCTTTAAGCCGTACCCTTGCTAGTTCATAGAAACCTCTCAAAGAATCAATTTTACACAGTGAAGGTCTTAGTCTCTTAGACTAATGCACTGTTTTCCTTCCCATTCCTTGAAGGGAGAGGTATACATCTCATTGCAAGCTGGGAGAGGTGTTGTCCCTGGTTACTAGCTGGAAAAGAGCTGGCTGTTCTCATAAACCTGGATATGTTACATGCATCTAGGCTGTGGCCATGGGCAGGCAAATGTCTTCTAGCTTTTCATGCTACCAACTAGAAATATCATCTCCAACCTGTGAGTGCTCCAAGGCTCATCTCAGTCACTCATCTCCACAATTTATGCCAGATTGCAGCCCCTTCACATAGTGACCCTCTACATTGTGACAAAGAAGCAGTGCAGCATTGCAGACAAACTTTCTGTTTCAGACCTCCATCTTTTTGCTCTAAGGAACCTTGCTAGTCTGTGAGTGCCCCATTCTGTGATTATTTTGAAAACTGTTTTCTTTAGGCTGAAAAATACCAAAGGTTTCTGAGAAAATGTAACAGCTTTTGCATACTTATGTTCTATTACTTGATGTTTGGACTCCTATTTTATTTCCTTTGTGTTCAAACCTGATTCTAGTAAACGTGTTGTTTTTCAGATATAACCAGTATGAAGAATTTAGGCCAGGCAGATGGAAATACCTTCACAAAATTACTAAGAAATGTCATGTAGTAGTAATACTGTGAGTGAGTTCCAGGAATTACTGAAAGTCACTTGCTATTTATTGCTTAGTAATACAGTGCTTGAGGTTTCCTGTCACAAGTTCAGTTGTGCCAAACCTTAAAAAACTACATTATGGTTTCACATGTTTTGTAAAATCTGCTTCTATCGGATCATTTTACAGAAATGAATTGCCCTGGTATTCAAGTGCACTTAAAGAACACTGGAGAATCTTTCATTATTCACCTTGCGACCAAATTTTTTGCAAAACCTAACTATGAGACGAAGAGCAAAAAGAATGACACAGAGTTAAGGTGCAATAGGCATCGTTCTCTCCTGATATCAGACAAATAATTCTATCACCATTACCAAATAATTCATCCATGGCATTTTATGTTGATTTCAACTTGCAGCTGCTAGTTCACATTGGATAGACAGTCCCTCAACACCACAAGGAGGCCTTCTCCACATGGTCCTTTAATCCTGAGGAAAGGTACATCATCTCATACACTGCATGATTGCAGTCTGGTTAACAAAAAATGAACTCCAAACTCTGAATTTCATTTTGTAAGAGTAGATGCACAGTCTGCTTAATGCAGTCTACTTGCAGACCTGAATTCCATGACACAGGCTCTCTTAGAAGATTCCTCAAACATTTTAAGAAACAGCTTTCAGTATGTTCAGTGTAAATAGCAAAATAATTGTTATTGTTATACACTGTGTCCATCTCTGCTTCTGTATTGTAAGCCACACATTCATGAGTTTTCCAAGCTTGGAAGAAATAGTAATATTTGCCAAAAGAAGTAGTATTTGTCAAGAAAGTAAATGCTGTTGATACCCTTATCCAGGGAACTATCTGCAAAACCCGTTTAGTGAAAACTGAAAGATCAAGGTGACTGTAAAGATGCTGATCAGATGCTTTTCTGAGAGCCAAAGTAGGGTGTGCTGACCAAACTGAGTAAACAAGGTAGCAACCTTTACACATTTACAGCAAAAGAGTGAGCAGAATACGTATTGTTCTGGCTCCATTTTAACTCTCCCAGGGGGACACACCTTACACAGTCAAATGCACCTTCCTGTTCCATGTGCTGCCACCCTTAGACTTGTCTGGTTACAGGAATAGCCCAATGGCTCAAGCCCAGACACAGCTGGGAAATTACTTCTGCTGGTTTCTTCATGTTTTCACAGAGGGAGACCAGTTATATCATGCACTCTTCCTTGGAGACCATCCCTATTTTAAAGGATTAATTTTTTTTACCCCATTAAAACCCTTATCCGTATACCAGCACAGCACTCAGATGTGATTTCCCACCACTATACATGTGTAATGTCAACAGTGACATGAAATGGTATGGCCATGAGCATTGAGATAGCACTCTACAGCCTTTCAAGGACATGCTCTGACTGAGGTCTGCCAGGAAGAAGGCAAGCACACTAATATTCTCTCAACAAAGGCAGAAGAAAGAAGATTAAGCTGTGAGAAGTAATGCAAAGAAGGGACTAGAATCATGGATACTCTAATTCTACTACTCTCGGGTAAACTTGGGTGTATGGGGGAATTCCAAAAAGACAGACAGCAGCCCATAGCTCAGACAGTTTGATTTATGAGTTTGGGAGATAAGACAAACTAAAGAAACAGGCAGGCGGGAGTTTTAAGGGCTTTTCAAAACTAACAGAGATGTAGGTCTGATCAGCGTGCTTGTAAAAATGGTGTATATGATAAACACAGACAGTAGTCTCTCTGCCCTTACTTATGAAGGCTTCCACCATGGATTCCAGCCTCTGTGTCTCATGTCCTCCCTTCCAAAGCATAATTCCTGTCCTGCCCAAACAGTGACTCCAAATTACATCTGTGATTACAGAGCTCCTCAAATAAGGCCGTTCAAAACAGTAACTTCTCCCAGGACTGACCTCCCTGGGAGACTGAGCACACACAACCTTTGCATGGCAAACACATCACCAGGACTAACAGCCTAATGGATGGTGAAGTAGTTCAGGTGTCAAGCAATGACATTCTTTTTACAGTTGTCTGCCAAGAGCACTGTGGACATTATACTGTTTTGAGTTTGGAAAGAGCATCTACATAAACAACTTTCTTAAGAAGGAGCAACGGTGCTGCACATTTCTCCCACTTTGATGGTGTTATGTGTGGGGCACAAGTCAGAGAGAGAAAGGAAGAGCTGCATTGTAAAACAGAATGTCTCTTGGCTACTGTGCTTACAGTGAGTGGGCATCACTTCACTGAGACATGGATGATTAAATTCTGCTATCAATTCTCCAACATTTTCTAGAGCACATCACTTTAAATCTATGCACCTCTGCAACATTCTTTTACAGGTTTTGCTGTGCAAATGGCAAATACATACATCTGCTATGCAATTTTAAATGTATTTTTTAGCTGGCAATAAATCTAATTTTGCAAAGATCATGAAAACTTCCTAACTTCTTGAAATGAAACAAAACTGTAAACTGATTCAGTTCTAGACATATTCAGAAAATAAACAAATCAGAAATGTTTTATCTGTTGTTCACATGGAATAAAGACAAATGTAAGGACTAGTTTATTCTCAGAGGAATCCTCTCATCAGACAACACAGGCCAGCACTGAAGGTCTACGATATCCATGAGATCTTGCTTTTGTTGGTACTAAATTCTGCATATTTACTCAAGGCATATAGGGAAGCATATTTTAGGGAAAACACTAGCAGGTGCATGTCCTCCTTTCTGATACTTCGTTGTAAGCAAAGCTTTTTATCTTGACATTTCCAAAACAGGGCACACAAAATTCAGTTTAGCCAAAATGAACCCAGACTGCTGGAAGTTCCAAGAAGACTCAGATGTAGCATATGCATAGAGAGGGAGAAAGTTAACTCTTTTGTGGCAGACACATTTCATTTCATTGTATTCAGGAACATTTCAAGAATTCCCTCCCACCGGTTTATGACAGATATTATTGTGGCATTGTAGAAGGGATGAAGTTACATCTTTATAGCCAAGCCAGTTCCTTAGGAGACATGCAAACCAAGAGTGTTTACACCAGATAACAAAAACACAGCCTAAATAAAAATGTTAGTCAGTGTTTATTACTTAAATATTAATTTCATAGCAGCAATAAGAGAGGAGAAAAATAGAGATGCCAACCAATTTTCTAGGTTTTTACCCTTTTCCTGGAGAATCAAAGTATTTCACAGTATCAGAAGCAGAAATAAGAGCACAGGTCCTGTTAGACATGTTCTTAGTATTCTCCACATCTTGGACAGAGCACAGAACATTCAGAAGGTGATACTTAGGGAAGACAAATATCTGTTTCAAAATTCAGTCAAAATTAGGTTAAGGACGGAAAATAGATGAACTATGGTCTTACACTTCTGGTCAGAATTTGGACAGAGAAGGAAAAGAGACAGAGCCAATAAAGTTATCACCTAAACCTGCCTATTTGTCTAACTCTAGGAAAAATATGTGACTGTGAACTTTGAATAGAGGCACTTTTCCAGCTGGCTGGCATCTTTTAGGGTCTTCTACCTCATTTAACCTCCACCTCTCCAGATATTTCCTAGGGATGCCTTACCAGCTTACTGGTTTTGTGAATTGCCTCTGTCTGGCACCTGGCCCTGTGAAGATTTCATCGGGGTTTATGTGGCTCTATGATCCAACAACAACTCAGCACTACTCTGGTATCACTGGTCTAGCAATGACTGGTGACGACTAGGCTTTCTTCTCTGAAACAATTTTATTTTCTTCTGTAAACCTGGGAAGAATTTTATCTGAAAGGATGCAGTCTTTCCAGACTCAGCTGCCCATTCTCTAATAGGATTTTGAGCTCACCACAGTTTGAAATGAACTTGCTGGGGCATTTTTCCTACAATGAGCTCACCACAAGACCACCCTTTAAGACTTCTTGTATATATTCTGTCCCCTTCAGCATCTCTGCAGCAAGGTGCCTGCTCTTTCCTCCAGGTCTAGATGAGTATCAGGGAATCTCTCAATGTCTGGGATCATATCTCCTTGAGCACATTCAGTTGCTTTTGAAGGAAGGGATACTCTTCTCTCCCTTCCAGAAGTCTCCACCCAACATAGTTTTTATTAATGAGCTTCTCATAGCAGCTAAAAGCAAAATGGAGTAAAAAGATACTGTTCAACAGCCCATCAGATTCACAACAGGAAACAATTCACAGAAATTTCCCCTTCATGTCTCTAAAAGCACTAGTGCTGGGTTTCACAAGTCAGATATCTTAGTGTACATCTTAGTCATTTTGCCCCTGAGGCAAATTATGACTACATTAGCATGTGTGAAACCCAAAATTCAAGTTAGATAACATTGTAAATAACACCCTCATAAAGAAAAGACCTGTCTTGGATACATGTAAAATGCAATTGTCACCATTTTGCTCCTAAAATGTTGACATTTTTTGCACTTGGGTCTATTCCTTTGTAAATTTGTAGCACTGTTTCAAATTCTGCATCTGTTACTCCAAATCAACACTTCATCAAATTTGTAAATGAGTGTAAATAAGGGATTCAGACATGAGACTAGACATGAGAACCATGCAGAGTTTCCAGCTCTAAGACTCCTAAAGTAAGAAAGTTATTGACCTGATTGAGCGAATCTAGAGGAGGCCACCACATTGATTAGTGGCATGGAGCACCTCCCCTATGAGAAAAGGCTAAAAGAACTGGGATTGTTCAGCCTGGGGTTGTTCAGGAGGCTCCTGGGAGACTTTATAACAGCATCCAGTAACTAAAGTGGACCAACAAAAAAGTTGGAGAGGAACATTTCACAGGGCCATGTACTGACAGAATAAGGGGCAAGGGCTCTAAACTGAAAGAGAGAAGGTTTACATGAGACTTTGGGAAGAAATTCTTTACCATGAGGGTAGTGAGGCATTGGAACAGGTTTTCCAGAGGAGTTGTAGATCCTTCCTCCCTGAAAGTTCAAGGCCATGTTGGATGGGGGTTTTAATAACCTGGTTTAGTGGAAGATGTCCTTGCCTGTGGTGGAAGGGTGGGGTGTGAAAATAGATAATCCTAAAGGTCCCTTCCAACCCAAACCATTCTATGATTCGATGATTCCATGAAACCCTAATCCATCTCAGATTCATATGGCTATGTCTCAACATACAGCTTTTAACTATGTATCTCAGCTATGGAACATATATGTATCTCAATAGGAACAGGGGAAGCTCAGCATGTGATATGCTAATTGTTCCAGGTGTGATGACAGATGAGAATTAGTCTGGGGTACGAGGGAAGAAGGAAAAGGGGATGCACAGTGGTGTAAAATTCTCTGGGGATAAAAAGTAGTGACAGGTATATCTATCTGGCAGCAGGAGAAGAAAAGCAAGATTTGCTCTTCACAGTGGTGCATACTAATCCAGGATACCTTCTGCTGGGGTGTATTCTGTTGCTGAACCTCTCCAATAGCATCACCCAACAGGTACTTCTCTCCTTTTGTTTTGTTTTGCTGAAGGACATGTGTGAAGAACTGCCAACACATTCTGACTTTCCAGGTTGGTCTGTTAATCAACCCTACAACACCACTCATCTGGACAACCTCTTCTCTGGCAGAAGAGCAGAATAAAAACTCTACCTATTGATCATCTTGGGTAGTAAGATCTTGCAGTTTCCAAATTTTTATTCCTTTCATGACTACAGCTTTGGAAAAGCCTCTGGAAAAAGGCATCAAGAATGTATGCCCTTAATCCTGTGTTTGCCCTGACTGTAACAATGGAATCAGTTCCTTTCAATTCCACTTAGCATGCCACCACTGCCAAACCAAACTAGTACACCTATGAGCATTGCAATAAAACCACCAAGGTGGAGACAGTGATGTGGCTCTTTACGGGAAAGGTGTATTCATCCCTGAGCACCCAAGTCCTGTAAACTAATAGATTATTTCCTAGTTTATAGGAAGATTTTGTAACCCTTTCATAAGGAATTGCATGAAGAATGATGGTTCAGTGTAGTGAAGCAAATGATTCATAGTATAAATCAAGCCAGAGTTCTAATAAATCAGTGAAGTGCAGAAATCTGGTCAGAAACTGCTAACGTTTTGGTTACTTCTCCAGTAGTATTTGGAACCTAAAGTAAACAAAGTTTCGCGGAGACAAAGGACTTCACAACACAAACCCATAGGGTTTAAGTGAAGACATTTTATTCTACACAGCACACAGATTATATAGGGTTACAGGTACATCTTATTGGCTAAAAAGGTCTCGCCCCAAGCACGTTAGAACTTTTAATTGGATACAAGCTTATATCTCACAAGCCCAATGTTTACATTATCTCATCCTGATGTTTTGAGGTTCGTGTCCGGAGTAGAGCCAGGCCTGGGAGTACTCCCCAGGATGAGCTAGTAGGGAGTAACTGAGCCCTAACGGACAAACAGCAGGTGTGACCTTGCTTTTACTGCCATATCTGCAGAATCCACTTTTGCTGGGATATCAGCAGAATTCTCATGGCTAGAGCAGTTGAATTCTCATGGCCAGAGCAGTTTGGATTGCTCAGAAATTCACTTTCTGCAACAGGAACCTTTCCAATAGGCCAGAATATTAGGGAAGGTTCTGATTCCCTCAAGGCCAATGGAAGTCTACAGAAAATGTCTTGAAATAAGACCCCTGCATCTTCTACCAGAATCAAGTCTTGCAACATAGAGAAAGAGAGAGCAAAAGATACTTCTAAATTCCTTCTTAAACCATCCAACAACTCCTCTGAAATGAGAATAAACATATGCAACTAACAAAATAAGTTCAAATTTCCTAATTTTTTCAATGCTACAGAACAAAGAACAGCCAAACTAGAACTCAACCCATCCCTTATCTATTCTTTTTGTCTTCTTACCTGACATGTGCAGTTTAATTTGTAGTGTTTATTTATTTCATAGGAATTGTTGGTTGTAATGTCTCTGTTGCTTGAAGATATTGAGCAAGGAGTATCTGTGTACATAGAAAGGCCTAGCTTATTGCACCAGGGATCAGGCATGGCTGACACATTTGGCTTTATGGTGTATTCTAATACCGACTGTTCTGGTAATGTACCTAAAGAGCTTTAGAAATACAAATCTATGCATTGAGGTAGTCAGCCATCTCTGAGGCTAAACAATAACTAAGCAAGGATTTCCAGACCATAAATTTGGCTATGCCATCTTAATGTGGTCATTTCCAAATGACACCCAGCTGGTAGGAAGCACAGAAACAGGAACACAGGGACTGTGTCAAGATGACATACATCTCTTTCCAGTATGTGTGTTATTGCTAAAGGAATAACACATATGTTATTCCATATGGACATAAAAGAAGCCTAACATCAATTCCAAATTCAAAGAACTCCAGTTTTCATCAGGTTACAGGAGACTAATGAGTAACCCACAAGAGTTGGATTTCAACCAGCAACCACTGAACTTTGTTTCCTTATTATCTAATTGCTATCTTTTTTTATGATAAAATTAAGCAGAATGACCTACAAGTAATAATGAAGTAAGCCATTGTAGTCTGTGTTGATTATGAAGATTTCTTCTTGGTCTATTCAAGCTACCTTTTCAGACACATAGAAATATGTCTATAACACTTTAAAAACAGAAAAACCAAACAGAGAAATGGAAAGGTAGACTCAATATCACGCCAAACTTTATGCATTGGAGGTGACTGATAAAATCTGTAGGCGGGAAAGAGTAGGCTGGATCCATAGCTAGGGCCCATTACCTTAGGTCTGTGTTAATTTTCACCACAGTTTACAGCCATGGGTGGTCTGTGTGGTGACACAGTCACTTCTGCTTTGCCCTTGAGCCCAGCCTTGACACATTTTGCTCACTGTTGTAAGTAATTTTTCTTGGCATGTACATACATCAAAATAAATCATTCTGAACAAGATTGACTCAGTATCTGTTCAGCTGTGACTGAAATCCCAGCTGCCAACATTTACAAGAAGAGGAACTAAGTCCCATGTCTCTAATATAGTTACATGAGCCAGTAAGGAAACAAAAAGTGCAGAGATAGCACTCATCTCCACTGAAGCAATTTAAAGGGAGAAGAAAGTGGGTTTGGCCTAAATCATGTTGTAATCTGCACACTGAATGATACAGATTCTAAAGATCCTGACTGTGCTACTGCTGTATCTAAAGTGTTAAATATACAGGGTTTAAGTTGGGCTGGAAGATTTTTAAAACAAAAAAATGTTCTTGTTCTTCCAAACCATATTTAGAGTGAAATCTATAGCTAAATTCTGATCCATAATCTGGTTTATGGTTTTTGTCATTTCTCTTCTTCCACCTGAACCAGCAAGTGCCCCACAAAATGAAACAAAAACAGCAAAACCAAGAAAGCCAAGAAATTAACATAGAGAGTAAATCACTGAGTTTCAGAAAAAGATTGTGTGAGATGAAAGCTGTAAAACAAGAAAAAGGTGTTTAAGACATTGCTCAGAAACATGTACTTTCTTTTATGTGAATGGATCACCTTTAAAGCAAACATGTAAAAAGCGTCTTCTGTCCTGTTTGCCATTTGTCACTCATTATGAAAAATTTTAAGTGCTTTGTTTTGGGGTGTTTTATGGACCATTACTGAGCAAAAGTGAGAGAGATTTTCATGCTGGGAAATCAGGAGGAAAACTTGTATGTACAATTTTCCAAAAGCATCTGGTGTATTTGAACACTCTTCTGCATGCTCACAAGGCCTGATTTTGAAGGAGCCATGAGCAACTCAGCAAATAAGGAAACAAAGTAGGACATAATTGCTGGTAGAAGGACAGAAAACAACACCCTGTGTTTTGTGATCACTGACAAAATCAAACTCTCAGATCTAGAGGTGGGACCTGTCTTGCAGTTTTGTGGTGTACCATATCTGACCTCAACATCATGCACGTTATAGACATTTTTGGGGAGAATATTAGCACATGTGGTAGAAACTCCAAGCACTCAGAAAAATGCAATCAAATTCAGCTCTCTCATTCCAAATCACANACCCTTTGCTCTTCCTGTATCTGAATTCCACTAAAAGCTAAATTCAGGAATGACTGCTGAATAAAATCATTTTTGAAGGTGCAATGAGCATTTCTTTCAAGCCATTTAAGACATATTTTACAGTAAATCTATTCATCATCAGAGGCATCTTTTTCTTTTTCTTTTCCTTTTCCTTTTAAATTCGTAATAATTTTTAAAACACCCCCTGTTGCTAAACATGTCCAAGCATGGATGGGTAAGCATTTTTGTCCATAGTCCATGTTTTTGTACTTTATCTTATTTATTATAGTATGCAATACATTCTTTCTCAGAAGAGAAAGTCAAGTAACAATGTCTATATGGGTAAAACTGCTTTATAGCATTGGTTTCTCTATGATGTTTCCTTGTCAGGCTGTTCTTGTTTTTTCTAAGGTCAATCATTGTGTGTTCTTAAGGGGAGCTGTGACATGCACTTCGAAATATTTTTCTTTAATACATGTTAAACTAGTAAGAATCTATCTTTGAGATGCACACAGACCTATAGGTAAGCATGTCACTGATCATGAAAAAAATAATTCCTGCACAATATCTTATTTTTACAGTCATACAGTGTCCCACATATCTTGCTTGCAGAAGCAAGACTGGCTTGCTGGAACCAAACATGATCCAAATAGAAGGTGTTTCTCAGACTTCAAAACTACTGTAATGTTAATTTACCTCTCTGCTGAGCTTTATTTGTCTTGTTACTGCAAATAACAGTAAAAGCCAACTCCAATCTCAGCTCCCAGTGAGCACCTCCTCTAGGCTGCAAAATTCCATGATGTCCCTGGGAGTCTGCTTGGAAATAATGAAGTGAACTGACCAGTATCTAAATTGTCACCTCATCAAGAAGATCTAGAATCAAAGTGATTAAACTGAAAATTCTGCCTGCTGATACAGGACCCATAATGGATTAGTAGAAGAAAGACATTTCAATGTGTTGAAAGTTTTCTATCTGTCAAAAAGACAAAGGGACTGTCACCTTCCACTTCTCATTTTTAATATTAAACCTGATTCAGCAATGACTTCCTCAACAATGCCATCAACACAAAGGTTCTGGTAAGAAATACAAAGTTGCAGCCACCTTGTCATCTGCTTATGACTCCTTTACTCGTGACTTCACCTCTCATATTCTAAGAAGTCAATTTATCCTCTATTCACTTCTAAGAAGTGAATTTATCACCTTGTCATACTGGGAAGATTTTATTTTTCTTCTTGTCTGTACACAACACAAGAAGCTGATGAGTTTTATGACACAAGAAACACTGCAGACTCTATGTTGCAACAGGCAGGCACCACTAGTGTATATGTACTTTCAGACTTGCTTTAGATGTTTTTCACCTAATATGGCTATGAGAAGTGATGAATTTGCAGGAGTGTAATGCAGTGCTAAAAGCACTTTCACCCTGACTTCAATAAGCAAGACAGATAAATCAAAGTTAGTGCAAACATGTCTGTGCATGCCACCTGATGTTGTACAAAGATGTTCTAAATGCCTGGTGCTGCCATGAGATACCTGCTTTTGCAAAAGCAACTGCCCAGTATTGCTCCTTGCTGCTCTGTAATGTCCCAGATGCAAATCCCTTTGCTGCTGCACAAGTGATCAGCCACAGATCTGGCCAACATCAATGGACAATGATCTCATTAAATAGTGCAGAGTAAATGAGGGGAGGATGAGGCTGCCTGTTCTACTCACACAAATGGGGAAGCTTCCTTACATTTACACCACTTAGGTCACATTACACAGTGTCATGATGTAGGACACAAGTCTTGAGTTGTCACCTGAGCTTGCCCTTCTGTTTCCACACCTTCCTCAGTTTCTGCCAGTGAACAGATACCCACAGAACAAAGTACTTCTCATTCATTTTTGTTCATTGGTTTGTGATTTGCAGTAAACACCTGGAGACCCCACGGTGTCAAACAGTCAATAGACATTATAGAGTGTACTGCTTTTTAACTATTACTCCAAATTGCTTTGTAAGCAACATGACAACCTCCTTTGAGGAAATTGTCTTGTTCTTTAAAGTCATTGAGTCATGATAGCTTCTGTTTAGAAATATTCCAATGAGGCCTCAACATCTTTCAGTACAACAAATTCAGGGTAAAGTTACCGAACATGACAAACTGGCCTTACACCACTGTCTATCTGTATATTTTGCAGCAGCAGTTTCACATATTTCACTATACTTCAGCTTGCACAGGTCTCCAAGGAGCCAATTCTCAGTAGACTTTAAATTAACAAGACCTAATTTCCCCTCTGCTCCTTCAGCTTCAAACTATGCCCTGAAGATGGGACAGTTTCCTCTAACATGGTCAGCTCACTAAAACACATGATCTGAAAACAGCGAGCTGACCTTGTCAAGCAATGACTGCCAAATTAAACACTGTTTTGCAGTTCCAGCAGTGCCTATAGACTCATGCCTGCAGTTTGAGGGTGTCTTAATCACAAGAAACTTTGTACTCATAAGTTCACACAGAATGATCTCCTGGCTGGCATAGGTCCTACATGAACATGTCTTTCTGGTATGGGTTCAATCATACTTAAAGTTCTATATTTATGCAAAATAGTCATCCCCCAAATTCTCAGTACTGAAACTACAGTGAATGGAAAGGAAATAATCCAAATCCAGGACACAGATTTTCTGCTACTTGGCAAGATGTGGGGTACTCTGCCTCTTATTTTCAGGCTGTTAACACTGTCATAACCAACCATCAATTTGAATTAGACAACTTCAACAGATGTCCCTGCACTCCCAAATTAACAATGGGATGGGCATTACAAACAGCTATTTGAGAGAACAAGTCAAAGTGCTCACTCAAATGAGTTCCATTCAGGCGTCAGTTCTTTATGAGCAAGGTACTGATATGTAAGGTGGGATTTATGTAAAAGCAGACAAGCTGGGCACCTGTGATCCTGATCCAGAGTCTTAATAAAATAAGACATAATACAACGAAGTACATGAACAACATCCACCACAGCTACCTTCTCTTGGGGAAGCTGTTATACCAAGGACCAATGATATTGCAGGAAGGAAAGGCAACTGTATGTGCCCCATTGCCTTCACTGCCCTTTTTCTAGTCTTTGCTGTTTCCTTTTTGTAATTCTCATTCTTTCCTTCTCATTCTGGTCTCTCCTCTCTTCTGCTATCTTACATTTCCCATTCCTCAAGGTGACTTCTTTATTTCCCTCCCATATGCTCCCCTCTGTGTGCTCTCATTCTGAACAGAAAATCTACTGAACTTTCTGTCTGCAGATCTAAAGCTGATACATGACAGTAGCTTCAGACTGTGTAAGGTTCAAAGAACACGAGATACAGACTAAGACTGAAGGTTCTAGCAAGGAGGAAGGATGAAATCCATTTTTGCGGGGTCACAACTGTTTCTTTTTGCATCTTAGGAACTAGACAGCAGTAAAAAAATGCCAGGAGTACTAAAATATGCAAACAAAGGCATTTTCTCATTTACTGGAATAGAAAAGAGTGCAGCATTCTTAGCATCTTTTGTGGAGATACGGAAAAGTTTTGCAAGCACAGAGGTACATCCCGTCATTTACTGAGATTTCCTAAAGGAGTTAAGTCATGCTGTGTGCTGAGATTTTTTTGCAGGTCCCCCACGTTCATTTCAGTTTGCTCCAAACGCGCAGCGCAGCGTGTCCCGTCCTGTCCGTCTCCCCTCAAGCAGCCACGTTTCCTCTAGGTGGCACACGTACCTCTTCTAAATATCGCAGCCGCCTCCGACATGACATTTGGCAGCTTTTCTCTCGGCTACTGCGACTTTTAAACTACACAAACAAACAAACAAACAAAAAGGCAAGTCCTCTGCCCCAGCAGGAAGTGAGGCTGCGGGCGAGGCGGGAGCCAGGCGGGACGGCAGGTGGGAGATAGAGCACCGTGTTTGTCGTCCCGATGAAAGCGATGAGTACAAAGAGTAAAGGTCATCACTAAGCAGCATGTGCTTGAAAAAAATGCCTTTGACTCTGAAATCTGCTGTAGAGTGTGGAAACTGTGGGACCGGTGAAGTAAAGTCAGTCTTACAAAACATGGATATTCGAATATAGCAACTGTGTAGTGAGTACAGAAAAGCCAAATTCTGCCCCAGAGCAACCTGTCATACACATGGGGAGGTCTATCACAAACCCCAAAAGCAGGAGCCATGTCTCTTGGCACTGGAGTGTGCCAAACACCTTTACCTTTGCTGTCACTGTGTGGTCTGGTTTTGCAGCCCACATGGCCAAGTGTTACATGTGCTGCAGGTGTGTCGTCTGTCCATCCATTAAAAGCAGTATCCCATTGCTTACAGATATTACCCACAGATGAATGGCACGTTCACCACACACCCCATTTCTCCACTACTTTGAATTACTGTTTTTCAGTAGTCTTTTAATCACTTCCTCACTGTACTTTTACCTCTCTGTTTGGGTGTCCTGGTTCGTATATTCCTGATGCCTTGACACAGGCTATTAAAAATTATTTTCTGGGGAGAAGAGAGAAACAAATAAACAACCATATTATATTTATTGTTAAAGGCCTTGTTCACACCACACTCACTCTGCTTCACTGTCATCTCTGGGCAACACCATAGATATAATAACATATAAAGCTAAGATGGTAACAGGTCATCAACCAACAGGTACTGTATAGATATGCATATAAACACAAAATGCAAAAGGATAAAGTTCAGATTATGAGGAACAATACTCCAAGACTCCCAAGATTCTTCTGTTTCTAAGTGCTGGCCATTAAGCAATCATATTTTTTATCTTTTAAAATTTGCTTTTAAAATTCATATAAAATTTTGCTAGTCAGAAGTCCTCCTATTTAACTGATCAGATGGAGAAGCTATACCCAGCGCATCTGGAGGAAATCACATGCCTGATACACACTATAAACACCTGGAAATGTCCCCAACCAATGCTAACCTGCCCTTGACAGGGCAGCACTCCACCAGCTGCAGCAGCTGGCACACCCCTGCACCAGAGGTTTCTGCTTCTCAGTTTGGTATAGTCATCGATTTGGAGCCTGACCAGAAGGGCTGTTGCAAACCTGATGAAAGCAGACATGACAAGCAGACTCTAGGCTGTGATGTTAATGGCCTTTCTCTGCAAAGGAGACTGTGCTGCCAGCTGCTGAAACCCTGTCAGTCCTCAGACAGGAAGCTGTATTTCACATACCAAAATTTTTTGGTAGGAGTAACAGAAGAGCTCTTGAGCTGTAAAATGTTAGACTTTGAAGACATCAGCTAGCTTGAGGGATATAATCAAGAAGATATGCTACATTAGTGTGTTGAGTCATTGCAAGATCACACAAAGTCTGGAAGATGCATTAAACAAAACAGGAATCAGTAACTGACAGGGGAAAAAAACCCAAAACCCAACGAACAAACACACAAACAAACAAAAACCCCCCACACCTCAGCTTTCCTTTATCATAAATAAAAACTTTTTCTCCTTCTCAGTGGGAGGAAGTACTTCCAATCACATTTCATACCTAATTAAAACTGGGAGTTAATACTTACACCTTCATAGAGGACTGCATAATGCTTGAAGGTATTAGAAACTGTAGGAATGGTAACTAATGTGCACATATGCTGTGACAAATGGGCACAGTGCCATTCCAGAGGCAAGAGAAAGCAAAACACCTGTGCTTCCTGGCAATTACCTTTTGTGAATATGTAACTTGAAAACAAGCACATGCCCAAATGTGCTTGATAGCAGCCATCATAGACTGTCCCCCAAAACCCCAAGAGAACAACATGTGGTAATTCTCTGTAGCAGACACAGTAGCTTGCACTGCAGCATGACCAGGTGCAGCAGAAACAGTGAATAAGATGCATCTTACCTCCAGGCTTATCAGCTGCTGCACGGCTGACTACCCAACGTCTGCAGCAAAACAATGCCCCTGAAATGGGATGCCACTAACTTATTGTTCAGCAGCACAAATCATCCTGAGCTGCATTTGTTCACAGAGAACAACATGCATACCTGCACAGAGTGATAAGCCTATGGTCTTTTGCCCGCTCTGAGCACCCTGTGTGGCTTACAGACTGATGGTTATCCTCTAGCTGGATTAATGTTATGAAAGGCCTCAGCACTGTAATGACCATTTCTAACCAAGTTAAATGCAAATAGGAAGAGGTATATTGTAATATAACAGCATGAGAAACAAGGCTAATCAGGTAACTATTTTTAAGAGGGTACTTAAGGGTACAAGCAGTGAGGAGTTTGCTATCACCCTGCAGATAGGATCTCCAGAATAACAGTGCCCCCTCAACCATGAGAAACCCATGCTTGTTGATAAAGAAAAATATCTCAACCCACATTTCTAAACAGGAATGCCCTTTGATAACTAGTCTTTTCAAAACTTTCATAGAGAACAGGAAAATTTAAATACAATATGACACAAGTTTAACAGGATTTAGCACTAAAATTTAAAAAAATAAATAAAAAATTTAAAAAATGACAAAACATTATAAAAACAGCCTAAGTGGAGTTAAAAGTTTAACCAGCCTACCAAGAAAAGCATTAATTACAGATAGCTCAGACCTCCTCAAACAGAAATAGTTTAGTTCTAAGCCATAACATAACACATTGTCTTTATTGCTTAAAACCACCTAATCTATGCATGTATTATAAAATATGCCATTCTGTTCGATGAGCTCATATTTGCATTATCTAAATCACAAGAATTCCAACACTGCCAAATTATAAATTTGAAGTTATTGTAAAACATTTTGTGTCAAGACACTGATTTTACCAAGCTTGGCTTAAAATATTTGATACTTAAGCCACACTTACTGTTCCCTTTATTCACATTTTACTGAGTCTTCAATAAATTACAAGGCAAATCTCTTTCAATATTCTATTTACACAAAACATCCATGTTCTCATGATAAAAATAAACCAGATATATCTTAAATCCAGTGTCATGGGCTTTTAGAAACCAACAAAGTATCAAGGTAGGTCTTTCCTGACTATATTGTATTTCCTTTTTTATCTATAATTATAACATCTAAGAATAATAAAAGTGGTTTTATAGGTGAATTTTGTATTTATAGATTCTAGTATAGAAAACTATCAGTGAAGATTAAAATATTTGTACACGTGTAACCCAGGATTTGATTGCCTGATAAGTCTTTTTTTTTTCTTATGGGAGATACTAACTTTCACTGCTAGCTGTGACAACAGACCTAATCATAACACAAGCATCCCCTAAAATTATTTAAACAGAAGAAAACCTTACCAATAAAACTGGGTGCTTAGCTGTGTCCAAAACTGTAGAAAGAACACACTTTAGGTCACAAAACATGAGTGAGAATCACTAATAAACTCAGAGTGGAGCACAGAGAAAGATTAAACCATGTTTTAGAAATGCAGGGAAGAGACTTTACAGTATCTGATTTATGTAGCATAAACATTTCAGCAATGAGGGCAAATTCTACAAAGCACATGTTACATAGACAGGTACTGCACATATAATATGCCCTCAACATTTTACTGAGGCTTATTTTACTTTTGTAAACACTTCACAAACAAGCTAATGGATCTTATTGACAATGCTCTGTATAAAAGCTGTGAAATAGTAATGGAAACCAAATATCAAACACCATCCTGTTATCAGTCATACAGAAAAACTGAATGTCTTTAATCAGATCCACTACATCCCCAAGTTTGACCTTTATTCAGGCTTAGACACGAAATCATCTCTTGACACTTCAGAGCTACCTACTGTTAGTTTTGGCAGCATACCCTGAAGATATACACACTTTATAACAAATTCATTAAGAAAGTAAGAGGAAAACCAGTCCATAATCAAAAGTGGGATGCAGGCTAGGCAAAAACTAAATTTTCACTCTGTGCTTTTTTCTCTACTGTGCCGCTCCTCCTGTAGCCCAGAAACCTATACTTCTGCCTGCCTAACTGTGGGGTTTGACCAAAGCCTCAGGCATCACCTACATGTCCATGTTTCCACTTTCTAGACATTCCAAAAATGCTTTGAATGACAAATAACAAAAGGCAAAGCCAGTGGTCAGATTAATTTTTCGTGTTTAAGGACATTGGTAAGGTTGACTTTTCAGAGTGGACACCTCCTTTATTTTGTAAAACTGTATGAAGCCTGAAGAATAGGGGAAATTATGAAATTGTGACATGACAAGAAGCAAGGAATTGAAAGTTCAACATTTGTAAAGAAACTACTTTTTGAAAATTGAAAACCTTCTATTTTTCATCTAAACACCTACCTCTAGCATTTAATGACTGCTCTGAAGAAAGAATGCTGTGGTCAGATTAGAGTCAAACCAATATTCCACCATTCTGACGGATTTTTAAGTACTTTGGTGTGACCAGTCTGGGAACAGATGTTACCCCTTTTCCTGCTTTTTTTGATACTCAGATTCTCTGGGTTTATATGACTAGGTAAAACAAAGGTCTTAGCTTTTTGAAATAGGTTTGAAAATATGGCTCCAGGAACTGGTATAATTAATAGATTGGCTAAAGGTCATGAAAATTATTGGGTGTTACAATGTGATAATCTAAAACATGTTATATGGTGACTCATATCATGGATTTTCAATAGCTGCATTGAATACAGATTCATTCTATCCTCAGCAGTCTGCCAGCCAGGTTTAGAAGATTAGGTTTGGTATTCTTAACAACTAATTTTCAAGCTGACCTACAAAGCAAATTGGACTAGAGAGAAAGAAAAGTCCTAATGTCTTTTTTTGTCTTAAAACTTCATGTTTTAAGAAAACTTGCTTTACAAAAGCAAGACAAAACTAATTTAATACAAATTCTTTGCAGACCAGCTTTCAAAGAAGTCTCCATCCCCTCCCTGTGTTCCTTCCTTAAAGGTAGAACAAGCACAGCTGCCAAATTAAAAATTCAGAAACATTCATTAAGCACTCAGCTAGAAAAGCTCACTTTGCAATTAGCTGACATGAAGTCTGAATAGATATTGGAAAAAAGTAATTAGATTTTTATGTCTGAGGGCTCAGGTAAATCATATTTCATATTCCAAGTATGTTCTAGTAATACAATAAATTACACTTCCTCAAAGACTCCAGCCCCATTTGGAATCATTCAATGTGAGTTGAATATGAGCTGACTGTAACTGGGAAAACTTTTCCCTTTGTGCCTTGTGGAGATATAAATACTTAGCTATAAAGACACAGTCATCAATAAGAATAGTTTACTCCAAGATTAAAATGAACCCACAGGTTCTCTGTGTGTCTTTATATGCAGTAAAACTGTAGTGAGAAATCAGCAGCTTTTAGCAGCTAAACTTGGCCACCATACTCTTGATCAAAATAGAAGAAGCTCACACAATGCGATTGATTCTCCAAAACTGATTGATGCATTGCAGCTTAAGCAGAAGTGTTGCCATTAACAATACAAATCTATGTACATACACTTGAGGAACTGGTTAAATGTTTAATCACAGATCTGCTTGTTATGAGTAACTTGGCAACATATTTGCTGATTGTGAAGATGCCTGATACCTGCCTGACATGTTAAGCACAGCTTAGCCCTCAGCACACTACCTGACTCACTCCCTTCTTCAGACAGTTGATGAGAGTTCCCTGCAACTGCAGAATTGCAAAGCCTATGGACAACATGCATGGTAGTTTTTACAGTTTGACTTTTTATGTTGAAAATGTCTCAAGTTCACTAACCTTTCTCCTGCTGTCCCACAGGTCTGTGATCACAGCCCCTGCATAAGTATGTAAGCCAAAGAGAGAGGGATTTGCTTAGCTCTATACAGTTAAGGGGTGGGGACATGAGAATCAAGTCCATTTGCTACAAACACTGCCATTGCCACAGATGTCACAAAAGCAAGCTGGGGCTTTGCTAGACTTTGTGAACAACTGAATAATATAATGAATACTAGATCCTGCATTCATGTCTTTCTCTGTAGCCAGCTGTACCTTTAGATGTGAAGGCATACAAAAAAAAAGGTAGCAAAAAAAAAGAGAAATAAGAACCCAGATCCAGACTGCACTTTTTTTTTTGATGTTGTGGTTTATCAGGACAAAGCCAGTTGGCCATTTGTGGGTGAGGGAACTGTTTCTGGCAGAAAAAACCTTGCTCCCAAATAACAAAATCCAGGGTAGCTTACAGAGGAGATGATCAGCTAGTGTCTCCTTGCACTTTGGCAGCTTATGGCTCTTTGACTCAAGGAAGTTACTGGATGGGATTTAATTTTGGGGGGAGTGGTGAATGGGGGGTGGAGGGGTGG
>VWZD01008581.1:628-18586 GCA_013396695.1 Sakesphorus luctuosus
GCAATCACACAGCACCTTCAGGATGGACAAGGGATTAGACCCAGCCAGCATGGGTTTAGGAGGGGCAGGTCCTGTCTGACCAACCTGATCTCTTTTTACAATCAGGTGACCCACCTGGTGGATGAGGGGAAGGCTGTGGATGTGGTCTATCTGGACTTCAGCAAGGCCTTTGACACTGTCTCCCATAACATACTCCTGGAAAAGCTGGTAGCCCATGGCTTGGACAAGTGTACCCTCTGCTGGGTTAGGAGCTGGCTGGAGGGCTGGGCCCAGAGAGTGCTGGTGAATGGAGCTGCATCCAGCTGGTGGCCGGTCACCAGTGGTGTTCCCCAGGGGTCTGTGTTGGGTCCAGTCCTGTTTAACATCTTTATTGATGATTTAGATGAGGGGATTGAGTCCATCATCAGCAAATTTGCTGATGACACCAAGTTGGGAGGGAGGCCAAAATACAAGATCATCTCTTATCGGACTGATGTAGGTAGTAAGGAAAGAGTACAAAGTACAGGAAGAAAAAGAAGGAAAAAGAAGTTATGAATTGAGAACATTTTGTCAGAAACCACTTAACATGTTATTTTGTCTTATATAAATATACCGCATACAGCAACCACTGCAAAAACAGACAATTGATAAAAACGCATACAAGCCAAAAAAAACCCCTCAAGAACAAGGGATAACTGAGGTTGTGCACCCTAAGCCTTAATGTAAACACGGTTTTCAGTTGTTCCTTCATACATGGAATTAAAACACACTCAATAAAAGACAAAGAAATAAAAACTTATTGGCTTAGAAGACCAAGCAGTAAGGCAGACAGTTCTTTATAAGAGACAGTTCTAGAAGCTGATGTCTTTCACCAATCTCCAATACAGGGTATGCACAAGTTCGCTCAAATTGCCATTGTGATGCTAGCTTAATTAAGAACTAAGTTAACTTCCTAATGAAAAGCTGTAAAACAGTTACAGTAAAAACATTTATTGGAATATTAGTCTGCATACAGCAGGTTTCTTACATTCTGAAGTGGTGATGTATTTTCAAGCCATTCTACTGAAAAACTCTGAAATGGCCTGAGTGCTATTGTGCAAGATGCACAAAGACTAAAATTGGAGGCAATCTGGAAGCAGTAGCTTTAGTAGATAAAGGTTTTTAAAAGTTGCCAAGTGACATACATTTAATACAGAGAAAAAGTGTACATAGTAAACGCGTATCATACTGAGGAAATACAGTAGTACCAAGCTGTCAGATTACAGCTAGTTATAGAAACAATTGATTTGCTATTTAGAATCAAAGCAAACAACCACTTTCTAAGGGCACCTCAAACATTCTATCAGCACAAAACGTGCAAGTGCAAAGAGACATAGTAACTATCAAAATCCTCATAACGTCAAAGGAGATAGGTGCAGGAACTAGCTTTGAGAATTAATGGTCATTTCATAGAGATACTGAGGTCTGTAACTATTAAATAAGCAGAACAGGAATTCTCATTTGTTCATCTACTTCTGTTCATGTTATTTTTATTTTTATTGACAGAGGATTTCTAGGAATAAAAATCACTGATGCATCTCTGAAGGAAACCAGTGAATCTGGCACTTGCCAGGTAACTCCTTGACAAACATGTGTGCCATAGCTGAGCACCTCAAAACCTGCTGTGCCTTCTTTCGACTCAAGGGTCAGATGAGTAGACACAGCCTTCTCAGGTGGCGTCAGAGCAGCAGAAGTCTATTCCTTCCCCTCTCTAACACTGGAGGGAGAGGGTGCCATCCAGAGGGACCTGGACAGGCCTAAGAGCTGGACCCGTACAAACCTCATGAAGTTCAACACAGCCAAATGCAATGTCCTGCACCTGGGTCAGGGCAATCCCAAGTACAAGGACAGGCTGGGTGGAGGATGGATTGAGAACAGTGCTGATGGATGAGAAGCTTGACACGACTCAACAATATGTACTTGGCAGCCCAGAAAGCGAATTGTATCTGGGGCTGCATCAAAAGAAGCTTCACCAGAAGCAGCCCAGGTCAAGGCAAGCAATTCTGCCTCTCCCCTCTGCTCCCGTGAGACCCCAGCTGGTTTACTGCATCCAGCCCTGGGGCCCCCAACATAAGAACACAGACATACTGGAGTGAGTCCAGAGAAGGGCCACACAGATGATCAGACGAATGGAGCACCTCTCCTGTGAGGACAGGCTGAAAGCTGAGGTTGTTCAGAATGGAAAAGAAGGCTCCAGGATGACCTAATCGTAGCCTTCCGGTACCTGAAGGGAGCCTACAAGAAAGATGGAGAGTGGCTTTTTACAAGAGCATGTAGTGACAGGACAAGTCACAATGGCCTCAAACTGAAAGAGGATAGATATAGATTAAATATTAGCAAGAAATCCCCTACCATGAAGGTAGTGAGGACTTCACTAACCTCCAGGCATCAGTAAGGAGACCATATCATATCATAGTATCTCACCTAGATTTTGCAGGAAAACTACATCAACTGCTTTTACATGGACTTTCTTCATAGGTCCACAGCATTTGACCCCTCACAGACATATGATGATAACTTGAATATATTGTATCTTTAAATTCAACCAATCCCACTCTACAACAGCCCTTTTTGTTCCTTTCCCAAAAGGTACTTCTGAGATTGATCTTTTTGTTTCATGACTTCCTCTCACAGCAGCACCGAGGGATAGAGCAAATCATTATCACCCCTCTTAAAGAGAAGTCATATCAAAGAAACTTCTTCACCCTAGGTCTCCCACAGCAGAGACCATGATTAATTCCAGGCAAAAAACATCCAATAACTGAGTGGTAACCACAAGAGGGAAAACTTGAGCTGGGTGCCTCCTGGGAGAGACCTAGAACAAAGAAATCCCTGGACTTTTACAACCTATGAATCCATTCTCCACACGCTCTTTATGCACCCTGCATATGCCTTTTGGTTTCATGGTAATTTCAGGTCTGGAGCCTTCTAGTTCTTTCCAGGATTCTTTCTCTATAGTTGTTTTTATCTGGCCAGGTTGCAGCTTCTGCTGACAATTGCAGCTTCCTAATCTTTCAGTTTAAAATGGTCTCAGAGCCCTCCTTCACAAAACTAAGTAACAGTTCAAGATTAGTTCAGCTTTTCATGACGAAAGTTTGCAGTTTGCAGCCTCAGGCTTCAGCAATACTCAACCAAGACATTAAAAAATTAATCTAATTCAACAACAGCTGACAGAGATAAATGCTCAAAGAAATTCTCTCTAGAACTGATCTCCTTATACAGGTGAAGTAGTTTACTTACTGGGAGAAGACTCCCAACAGAAGCCAGGTGTGGATGATCAATCTAATTTCCTGTGGACTCTTTACTGTGTTTAGATGCAAGACGCAACTGCGGGAGCTACCCAGGAATTTACTGGGGGAAAAAAAGCCACTGAAATATGTCTCTTGAAACAAAACAAAACAGAACAACTCCACTAATGATTTTTCCCATTTTTTATGCAGCAATTTGAAACTGATTGCTATACGCATTTTTGTGTATAGGTATATGTATGGCCAGTCTTTGCAAACGCAGATTTGGGAAGGGCTCTCCCCATGTGGGTGTGCCCTTCCAGCCTGCACAGTGGATTTTTCAGGTGAGGCACAGCATGCACAGAACTGGCCCCACCATTTCAGTCCTAAGAGTCCATCTGCCACGGCCGAGCGAGCTTGGACAGTGACAGTGAAGTCCTTGGGATTGTCACAGCACCCGGTACTAACTGGGGCTGACCCTGCTGAGCATCCAAGATGTGACGGGATGGGATGGCAGGGAGGCATTGAACTGCCAGGGAACGGTCCCACTGAGACTCGAACTCAGGACCACCTTGGGATTCGGAGTCCAGATGCTCTCCTTTACACCACGGGACTGCCCTATATAGGTATATATGGCACACCATACTCACAGATGCTCAGAAGAGTACAAAACTTTGAAGTAGGGAAAGATTAAAAGCCTTCTTTAACAGAGTTTCGTTAAATGATGAAGCAGAAATACTAATTGTCTAATCTCCTTTGTTTCTTGTTGATTTCAGAAACACAACAAAAGACACAATGTAATCTCCATGGTGACTGTTAGAGGTGGAGACAAAACCACTGAAGACACAGCCGGCAATATTTAATCTTATATTAACACCATTCACACAAAATTTTGTTTGGTTTAATGATCAAAAATAACACAGGTTTTGAAATCTGCTAAGGAAATAGGAAAAAACCCAACCTAACAAAACTCCTGATTTCTCATGTTAGGTATTAAGATGGTGACACATGAGACCTAAAATCTTCTATGTCTACTCACTTCCATCGTTATGTCTTATGCATTATCTTCTCACCAAAACTCCCACTGAAGGTAAAGGATATAAATTGACCACAAAAAGGCCAGGGTAGCAAAATACTAGAAATAAGTAAACACAATAAAGAGTACTGAGAAAAAGCAGAATTTACTCTTTATTTCCCCTATCCTGTCCTGACACCCAAGAAAGAACTGATAGGAAGCATCTCTCTTGGAAAAGGGAATACAACTGAAATAAGATAACAAATGTTAGTGTTTAGTTCAAAGTAACATTTTCACAAAAGAAACATCCACTGAAATCCTGCCTGGATCTGCAATGGAAAAATATTTTTGCAGCCCAGCATGCCTCATTAACTTCCACGTGAAGGGAAGGGGGAAAGAATCCCAAACACCAGGTCAGAAGGAGACCTCAAGGACCATATGGTCCAACCTTTCTTGGAAGAAGCACAGTTCAGACAAGATGGCACCCTATGCAACTCGATCTTAAGTGCCCAATGTTACAGAATCCACCACCTCCCCGGAAATATTAGTCCAACGGCAGATTGTTCTCATTGTGTAATATTTTCCTCTAGTGTCAAACTGAAATACCTCCAGTAGTAACTTGTAGCAATCACTCCTCATCTTTTCCATGTGATTCCTTGTAAAAAATGGGAGTCTCCATCTTCTCTGTAGTCATCCTTTAAATACTGGAACATGGGGACAAGGTCTCCCCTAAGCCTTCCTTTCTCAAGGCTGTTCCTCACATGTCAGGCTTCCTAGGCCTTTGATCGTCTTTGTGGCCCTTTTATGGACCACCTCCAGCCTCCACCACTCTGTTTTGTACAGCAGGGACCAAAACTGAATATTGAGTTAATTCTAGAGACTGCAAGATACCATGTTGCCACTACCACTAGAAATTGGAAAACAAATTCCCCCAAAACTATTTGGATGCTCTTGCTCTGAGCAGCACACAAACCACAGAGTGATTTCTATGCCTACTCTGGTGGACACGGTATTCTTCCAAGTCTAAAATTCACAGACCCTGACTCTACCTCTGTTCATCTAGTCTCTGAAGGCGTTCACCCCCACTGTCTCTTCCCTTACCCTGTTGCATACACTTCTTTGTACACATATAACATGGTCTTCTCTTTCATACAAAGCTGACATGACAAAAGAGATGAGTATATGGAATTGTGAGTATACCCTCAGGTACCTAGGTATACTCCTGCAAATGCATCTAATTACAGAATAAATACATAAATATTCAGCATCCACAGGATACAGGCAGAGAAACGGGAGTAACACGTAAAGATTGATTGTTACTGCACTCTCAGACGAATTTATGAATATATGATTTATTCTTTCAGTCTTGCTTTCATCAAGCAAACCTGTGAAATTTCTTTTCCTCTACAGAGAACTACTCATTCAATAGACAATTATTACGAATTTGCTAACATATTATCAACTGAATCACAGTGGGTCACAGATCTGACCACTGATTTACAGATTTCCTCTATTTTTCCTGTTTTCCATGAGTGACAACTGCAATGAGTAATTAAAATATTTTATATGTGCACAGATGACCGTTCAAAGCCAAACAACTTTAGGTATATACTTCTGTTCTCCTTTTCCCACAAAGCTGCATGTTAAAATAAGTACATAAGTAATATAAAAAAAGTCAGAGTAGCTCAAGAATACATTTTTTTAAGACAAGACCTACTGTATGTATAACTTATGGTCAATACAAAGCAATTTTGAGGCTCTTCAAGCTTCAGAAAACTAAATCCAGCATAATTCTTGACATTGTGAACTAGAAGAAAAAAAATTTGGAGTCTTATTTAATATTGTTGCTATTTGTAAATATCCTGCCTTAAACAGCTGATCCAAGGCATACCAAAAGCAACGCTTCTCCCAGCACAACATCTTAACACTGTATGAAACCTCACTGTTTCACTGCTGTGATGGTGTCCTCTCCCTTTCCCCACTATTGCCCACAACCCTGCTCACGTTATAACCGGGGACAGCTGTAATGAACTATCTGGTCATGAAGGCTGCATCCAGCTCTGAGTAGATTTGGGGGAGACAGATAACACGATTCAGTATTTAAGGCTAACCTGAGCAATGCCCTCCACCTAACTAAAGTGCTGATAAAGATTTGACTCAAGCCAAATTTGGAATAAACTAACTCCTGTAATGGGTATGCAAATATAAGTCTATCATCCTACTCCATAAACAGCAGACAGCCCAGGGCCCCTTGAGCTCTCCTGCAAAGCAGTGGCTGCACACCAGAATCTCCCCCTGAGCAGGGATACCTCCCAAAGGTACTCCTCAAGGCCAAGAGATTGATTCCCACAATGTGTTCTCAGTAAGTGAAGCTAAACTTGGAATTTTAAGATTAATAACATAATTAAGAAATAAATGTGCTTACTGTTCTTGTATCAGAGAACGGATTGTACTCATCTAGCCCTGGAGGAACATTTCTTGTCACTTGTGTAACAGAAGGATCCTAGAAGAGAAAACAGTTGAGTAAATGTATGCACAAGTATATAACCAAAAAGTCAACACTTACATCATTATATCATACGAAACTCGTATTTTGTTTCAGTGTGAAAAAGGTTTGTTTGCACTAAAAGAGTCTGTAAACATCCAACTCTACCTCCAAAATCACATAATTTCATTTTGAGTTTCTTACAAACTTAGACTACCACAGTACAAAAGAGAGAAACAGAGAGACAGAGATTTCCAAGAAAAGCTCTCATCAGAAAGCTATGTTGACCACTGGACTCCATAATTCAAAAATGGACAACAGAAGAGCAAAGCCTTCTGGAACTCTTGGATGTCCCTACCCAGAAGTACATCCAATACCTTCAGAAAAAACATTTCATCAAAATGAATCTGAGTAGGGTCTCACAATGCCAAAAGCACTTTTGGTTCAGCTTCTACCCGAATTATAAAAAAATTAGAAAAAAGGGTAACTTTTTTCCCCCTCAATTAACATACCGTAAGAAAGATTGTTTGAGATTTATCCTGAGAAAACAATTCCAGAAGGAAGTATTTCTCTGTGCTAGAGACAGGCAGGCTTTGTTCTGCAGAACAGCAGAAGTGCCCACCACAGACCACATCCACTTTGAAAAAACCTGTACTTATTCCATTTGCTGCCTGGTTCCACCACACTGTTCCTGTATCTCAATTTAAAGTTTTTGCATCTTCAGTATATAATAATGGATAAAATGAAAGTTTTCTTGAAATTAATAAATCCGTTTATTCAATATTGTTAGTTATGTTTTTATTTCCATAAATGTGTAAGTGTACAAGATTTTATATGTACATTGAATAAAAAAAAGAGCTGTAAATATACTATTTACTTATTTTATAACTGTTACATTTAGATAAAGATGTTTTCTTGTTTCCAACAGTCTAGTTCAATACAAGAAAACCAACTGTAATTGATAAAGACGGGGAAGAAAATAAGTACTTACATTTATATACATGTACATTCATATTTCCTTTAAAGACAGATACATTTAATACCCTTACATGAGATGCACAAAATAAAAGGAAGGGCTTCTACAGGTATGTTAAGTGGAAAAGAAAGGTCTAAGAAGGTGTACCCACCCAATAAACAATGCTGGAAAACTGGTAACAACGGATAAGGAGAAAGCTCAACAACTTCTGTGCCTCAGTCTGCAAGGGCAGCCTCTCTTCCCACACCTCTTGAGTGGGAGAGCAAAGTGCCTCCCACTTTAAGAGAAGAGGAGGTTGATGACCACCTGAGGAACCACAATGTACATAAGTCTATGGAATCCAATGAGATGCATCCCAAGTCCTGAAGGAACTGGCTGATGTAGCTGCCAAGCCACTCTCCTTGGTATTTGAAAAGTCATGGCAGTCAGGGGAAGTCTCAAGTGACTGGAAAAAGAGGAAACCCCATGTTTCAAAAGGGAAGAAAGGAGGACACTGGGAAGTGCCAAACTGTCAGCTTCACTTCTGTGCCTGAGAAGATCATGGAACAGATCCTCCTGGAAGCTGTGCTAAGGCACATAAAGGACAGGGAGGTGATATAAGACAGCCAGCAGCACAACTTCACCAAGGGCAAGTCCAACCTAGTGGCCTTTTGTGATGGAGTAGCTACATCAATGGATAAGGGAAGGGCTACAGATGTCACTTGTCTGGACTTCTGTGAAGTCTTTGACACTGTCCCCCACAACATCCTTCTCTCTACATTGGAGAGATGGATTTGATGGGTGGGCTGTTGGATGGATAAGAAAGTGGTTGGGTGCTCTCATCCAGAGGGTAGTGGTCAGTGGCTCAGAGTCCCAGTGGGCACTGGTGACAAGTAGTGTCCCTCAGGGGTCTGTACTGGGACCAGTGTGATTTAATATCTTCATTAATGACATTGAGGGATCAAGTGCACCCTCAGCAAGCACCAGGCTGAGTGGTGCAGTCGACACACCTGAAGAACAAAATGCCATCCATAGGACAAGCTCTAGGAGAGGGCCCTGGGGTCCCCAGCACAGTAAGGGCATGGACCTGTTTGATGGAGCTCCGAGTAACCTGTTCTACTAGAAGACATCGCTTTTCTGCAGTGGGGTTGGAACCAGATGATCTTCAAGGTCTTTTCCAACCCAAACTATCCTATGAGTCTATAATTCTATGATTACCTCAAACATAAAGTTCTTCTTGAAAAGATGATTTGAGACTCTACAAATATTAGAGTAAAAAAATATAAAAGGATTAAGTTTGGAAGCCTTACAGAGGGAGCCTATGGGCAGTGTATTAAAAGTGATCTTTTGTTTGAGATTCATCTCCAGGTGATTTAAAAATCAGTGGAAGTTATTGAGGTGGCGTTGACTTTTATTTTCTTTGGGGTTTTTATTTTCCTTGCAAGTTTTTATAGCCAAGAGTATTAATCTAACAAAGTTGGAATTAAGAGTTTTTGGAACTCACTTTATAATGTCTGAAATTTCAGTTAGCCTCATTGACATATTAACGAATTAGGAAAGTGTAGAGCCTAGAAGTTGGTGACAATGCAAAAAGAAGGATGTATTAGAAATTGAAGGACTTCCTAGCAGACATGGATTTTAGAAGTGTAAAGCTGTTAAATGCACCTTTTGTGGAAAGTGTTTTCCAGAATTCAACATGATGCCCTTGAGTGGCGGTAAGTCTAGATAAATTAGCCCAAATGGAATGATGGTTTCCTGTTGCTTTTCTTAGATTATGGAAAATAGAAGCTGGCTTTCCTGCCTGTTTAGTTTCCCTGCCCCCTGCCAGTGGGATTCTATCAGTACTTTGGCAATCCATATTAGCGTAACTTAAATATGCTGAGATATTGGGATTTCTAACAGCCTCTTGAAATAATATAGGCAAGGATGTTGACATTATTTGTTTTCATTTTAATGTATCTTTTTGTGAATTATTTTTGTAAGAGCTGTATAAGAAAGACATTGCCTTATGACTGTGAGTAATATGTAACTGGTAATTGAGCAAAATAATATACTGTTTACTGTCAGTAGTTCTCTTTCCTTTGTTTTCCTGGTTTTCCATCTTTCTCCTAATACCATAAAATTATAGTGAAGTTGCTCTCATAGTTTCAGTTGCAAGATCATGTAAATGTGACTGGGCTACTTGATAGCCCTTCTCCCCTTAGCTGTTGCAGAGTTACTGGAGCATAGCCTTACTGTGAGTGTGAGAGAGCATATAGCTCTCACAGCTCAGTAGGTAATTCTTGGATTATATCATGGATAATGCCAGTAGGAGGGCAGAAGAAGTGTTACTTAGATTAAATTATTTAGTCCACTGCTTTTACAGAATGTAAATTAGAGGAGTAGAATTGCAATTATCATCCTTCTGGGAAGTAAATTTTTTTGCCCAATAATATATTTTCTATCCAAACTTATATACATGAATGAATGAATGAATCCGGATCAAAAATTATTGTATTTTTATTACTGCAACATTGTTAAGCTAAGGAACAAATACAAAAGAAGGCAGACGTAATTTTGAGCTTAGTTGTAATAGTAGTAAAAATAGTAACAAGGCTCCTTTAAGAACCCTTCCAGCCTAAACCATTCTGTGATTCTGCGATGATTCTATGGTACTTCCTATGGGAATGTGTCTCTTCTGTTTTCTGTGGTAGGTTTAATAAACCCTGTAGTGCTTTTTATTTTAAGTAGTTATGGAAATTATTTTTTGTATTGATATAAGCTTAGTTAATAAGGCCTTACGGAGCTGGCAAAAAGAAGCATGTTCATTTTGAGAGTTTTCAATGGTTTGTAACTAGGCAGCTCTGTTGTGATAAAGGAAACCCAGATCTACTGTCAGTGATGTTACACTTTCCTCTTTACGTAATTAATGAGTAGGGGACTTCTGGGGCAAAATCTTAATGTTGTTCTTGTTCTTATATAGGAATTAGTTTAAAAATACTTGCAGCTTTTTTTAGGGTGATAGATCACCTTTCAACATGTGCAGTTGGAATAGTGGCCAGTCTGACTTGTACCAAGATAGTGTTACCATACGATATCAGTGGACTCCCTACATGTGGTGGCTTTCAGTCAAAATGGGGTGGGAGGGCACTCAGTATTTAAATTTTTTTTACTGTCTTTCTAAACAGCTGTATAAAAAAAAGTTTTGCAAGTTTAATCTTAATAATCTTCACCCAAAAAAGCAGACACACTATGTCATAAAATAACTATTAGTGACTAGTTTGTTTCCTATAAATCTAACTTGAGTTGATAATATGGTCCATTACCAGCTAACTGCACAGAGTATTTTTCATTTTACACTCTTCAGTTACTTTTTAGTGAAGTGTTAAAAAATATGAAGCTTTTCTCCTCTCTAAAATTGCACACTGTCTGTCTGTTATTAGGGAGATAACAGCTCTTATAAATGTTTCAGTAAGCGTTAAGTAGACAGTTATGTGCACTCTCATTCCACGCTTATTTGCTTACTGTAATAAACTGATAAAATATGTGTGGTTTGTCTCTGTGTATCTGCAGGCATCATGAGTCACATAGATTTCCTTTAGAAATAATGTTGTGTCTGCAGAATTGATTGGTTATTTTCATAAACCATCCAAAGGTACACGAACGACTTCTATTATTTAAACATATGCTGTGTAAGATTTGTGGGGGATTATCTCCTGGTTAGTAGATGCTTCTTGTTCTATTAACTCTCTGTGGTAGTATTTTAACCCCCCCAGTGATTGCAGGTATCTGCCCTATGGGTTTCTTTGAGTATCACAACTGTATGCATTAAAAATTTCGTAATTAAAGCAAAAAACTGTGTTTACTAGACCAGTGCGACTGTTAAATATACCACATTAACAGTCACATCAGCCTTTGTCAGCTCAAAACCCTTGCTAGCAAGTAGAGGGTTTGAGAACTCCCATTTTCCAGAATTAAATTCCTTGGTTGAATATATACACATTTTGTTTATTTCTGGTACTGCCACACTAAATGCAAGTGAAAATTAATGTTCTGTAGGAAGAAAGATGGCTGAAACATAATGTCCTTATTCTGACTGTCCTTTGTGTTTTTGTTGCTATGTATAGTACAGTACTGAAAATAGAAATGAACAGACACACAAGCGAAATTGTGACCGAAATGAGAAATAATGCTGGAGGGAGCATAGATTAAGGTCTCTAAAAATCACAGAAAGAATTCAGTAAAATTTCAATCAGTGTTACAGTTTAAGTATAGTGAGGGATTTTTTTCTGCTTGTCTATGCATTTTGAAACAGTTCATCCTGAATGCCATCACACAGCACATGAAGGACAGCCAGGAGGTCAGGGCCAGCCAGCATAGGTTGGTGAAAGGCAAAGGTCCAAAATGCTGAGGCCAGTGGTATGTGGTTCAGCACGGCCAAGTGCTGGGTCCTGCCCTTGGGTCACAACAACCCCAGGCAGTGCTACAGGCTGGGGTAAGCATGGTTGGAAAACTGCCCAGGGGAAAAGGAGCTGGGGGTGCTGTTTGAGAGTGGCTGAACGTGAGCCAGCCATGTGCCCAGGTGGCCAAGAAGGTCAATGGCATCCTGTCTTGGATCAGCAGTAGTGTGGCCAGCAGGACTAGGGATGGGATTATCCTTCTGTAGTTGGCACTCATGAGGGTTCACCTCAAATCCTGTGTCCAGCTCTGGGCCCCTCACTACAAGAAGGACATTGAGGTTCTGGAGCGAGTCGGGAGAAGGGCAGTGGAGCTGGGGGAGGGAGGGTCTAGAGAGTAAGTTCTGTGAGGAATAGCTGAGGGAGCTGGGGTTGTTTATCCTGGAGAAAAGGAAGGTCAGGGGACCTTACCGCTCTCTACAACTACTGGAAAGAAAGTTGTAGGCAGGTGGGGTTAAGTCTCTTTTCCCAGGTAAGTGATCAGACAAGAGGAAATGGCCTCAAGTTGTGCCACAGAAGGATTAGATTGGGTATGGAGGAAAATTTCTTTGCTGAAAGAATTATCAAGCATTCGAATAGGCCACCCAGGGAAGTGGTGAAATCACCATTCATGTAAGTTTTCAGAAAGCCTGTGAATGTGACTCCTGAGAGAATGGTTAGTGGTGAAGGTGGCAGTGCTGGTTAACAATTGGACCTTTTTATGTTTTCATTCCTATTAATAAATAGTATTAATAAAACCAGCTATAAAATAACACAGAGAGGCTAGTGTACTTCAAAATACTTGTGTTAACATGAATTAAACATATATCCTCAGCTTGTTAATGTAAAATAGATGAACCATTTCATGAAATAACTTTTCTATTATGCATGTCCCACTGAAATTGAATGAATATTAAAAGTTACAGGCTAAGCTTACACTTAAAAATAAGATTTAAATTACATCTTAAAACCAGATTTGAGCAATTGTTTAAGTTACATGCTAATTTCTCTGCTTGATAACATCTGTTATTGTCTCTTCCTGTGTACCAGTAAGACATTTGTTATTTAAAGTACTTCCTTTCTTATTTCCTGACAACTGACTTGTTTTTAAAAGTTTGACTTGTCAATTATTTCTAAAAACCAAGCAGAGTGTTCTTCTGTGAAAGTTTGGGTCTTGTATTCAAAGATGTTCTAAATTTTGAGTAACTGTAAAGGTCTATACAAGTTGTGCCTTTTCATTCATTTTGCACTGGCCATAAATCTGGTCATGTGATGTCACAGAGGTTATGATTTTATAAATAAAATTTAAAGGTGAAGTAACTCTAATCCTATAAGGTATGTATGCACGTAAAAAGGCTTTGGAGTTAAAAGGTACCTGGTGGCTGTGGATTTTGTAAAATTGCGCTGAATTATGTTCTGGAACAGAACTGTTGGTTGTTTCCCTGCTTGTCAGAGATCAAGAATTGAGCTGAGAAAGTTGTCTCAGTTTAAAAATATGGTGCCTTTATTCTTCAAGTGATATTGGTACTATTATTTGAAGAGGTACAGAAATTTATAGTATGTGTTCTGTTGTAAACAGCTGTATTTTCTTCTGATCATACGGAAAGTAAAAAATGTTGTCCCTGAGAACATTACATTGTCCCTCTGTAGGTGAAGAAAATGACTGAACTTCACTGATTTAAAGCATTAGTAAATGGTGCAGATTCAAAATTGGTGTGGTGTAGTTTCCTCAGTTGAGAAGTGTTTTAAAACTGCTTTTAGTCTTCACACTTTAGATTTCTGCTAGACAATTAATTTGTTTCTAAAAAAACTGATACCAGAAGTTTTGTATATTAGAGAAAGAAACAAATGCATAAAAAGTTGACAGTGAAATCTGATGTGGAAGGTTTTGCAGAGGTGTTTGCGTGGTCATATCCTGCATGTGTCGTTCTAACTACAGTCACGTAGAGGCTGAGTTTTGAGAATATGGGAAGACTTCTGGGTTTTTTCCTTTATTATTTATTCTTCATGCGATATGATCTGTGTGAACTTAATGCACCTCCCAAAGCCACCTCTGAAAACACACTCAGTTCCTTGTGTGGTTTTCTTCAGCTTTCATCAAAGTAGTGTTTAATGTTTATGAGCTGACCTTCACAGATACTCATTTGTGGTGATGGATATTACTAGTCCGGCTTTCCAGTTCAGAAACTGGTGCTCAGAGATGAAGATCAAGTTTGTTACATGCTCACCAACTTCAAAGATTTTCAACAGGATACTTTGCAGCCTTAAGTTTTCCAGATGTTCTCCCATTTCTGTAGTACCTTACAGGTTTAAATCTGTGCTCTTGCTGCTTCTGCTGTTACTGAAATTGTTCACTAACCTCTCATTGTTAAATGTGTCAGTTAGGAAAATGTAGCAGCCCTGCAAGTGTTTCGTAGAGAAGGCAAGATGAAAGCCCGTTCTCCTTGCTTATCTGCTTGGAGTCTTGAACATCCTGCTATTTGCAGTTCTCTCTTTCACTTAGTTACACATTCGGAGTTGTGGATAGGGAAGGAGAAGATGGACACTCATCAGTGAAAACATAGTAGTTCTACTGTAAGGTTTAGTAGCTCACAGAGCATTGACTAGACAAATGGAATTTTCATGCTGAGTATTTGGCTTCTTCTACCTCTGTGTTCTGTTTGTTTGGTGTTGCTTTCATGTAATTCCCTAACCTTTCCTTAAAACTTGTTTAAAGAATTCAGATTCACTTTTCTGCAGATTTCTGCATATGCTTTAGTGTTGTACTTTTTTGGTCATGATTACCAATTTCCTTATTAGTAGTATATGGAAATATATTTGCACATTGAATGTTGGTTTTTTCATATTTCTACAAGATAGAATGAACCTAAATGTCCCTGGGATTTCTCTTACTGCTTTTAGAGCCAGGACTATTTAAAAAGTGACAGCATCCTTCTGCTCTTTATAACTGTATTTATATTACTATATCACCATTGTAATTGTTATGCAACATTTTTTGTACTTTTAACAGAAGAAGCACAAGACAGTTTCTCTCTACACATTCACATTACACAGTGAGCTGGGGTCACGCTTGAGGTCTGATGTATAGAATATTTCTTGTTGGAAAAAACTATTTTAACTCTACCTCTTTAAAAAAAATGGTGATTTTTATATTAAACATATTATAGTAGAAAGTGAGACAGATAACAACAAAGGTAAAGCTGCTTTTTCTCAGCACCGGAAAGATTATTTTTAGGCTCTGTTATCTGATATCTATTACTGAAAACATTTTATGCATCTGATTATGTCCTTACATGGGTTTGGTTCACTAAAATTCTCATTTGAAAGCAAGTCCTCTATCTGAGTGAAAAGTGCAATATTTAATTGTTATTTTATTTGTTCTTCACTTACAACATTTGCCAACTGTTGTTTTGTACTTAACAGGTCACTACGCAAGTCTCTGTGCCAACAAAAACATATGACCTGCTTCATCGAATGAGTGGAAAAGGATTAGCAGCTCATTATCACTTCTCAAGACAGCCAGGCATTTTTGGTGATCATATGGTGTCTGTGCAAGTGACAGTAACAAATACAACTGATCAGAAAATAGAGAATATTCACATTAAGGGAAAGAAATTACCTCCAGGCTTGAGGATGCATGAGTTTGATCCAATAGGTAATCATATCTTTAAAAATACAGACTTCTAAAATTTCAAATACAGGAAAGTGTTTTTATATAGTCATATGTATACTCATACATACCTATATATGTGTGTGTATATATGTACGTATATACACATATATATGTGTATGTAGGTATACGTATATGGCAGTTCAATGTCACCCTGATGCCCGACCCCATCTGATCTCGGAAGCTGAGCAGGGTCAGTCCCAGTTAGTACTTGGATGGGAGACCTCCTGGCAATACCGGGGGCTGTAGGTTCTAGTCCTGAGGACTTCACTGTCACTGTCCAAGCTCGCTCAGCCGTGGCAGATGGACCTGAGGAGTTAAAGAGTGGGGCCAGTTCTGTACATGCTGTGCCTCACCTGAAAAATCCACTGTGCAGACTGGAAGGGCACGTGGGGAGAGCCCTGCCCAAATCTGCGTTTGCAAAGCGTGGCCATACATACATACGTACATACACTCATGCAACTATCTTTCCTTTGATAATCTGATTTTAACAAAAATTTAATGCAGCTTGTGTTTAACTTTGAAAATAACTCCTTAGGTCAGAAATTCCATACCTGGAAGCTTACCTGCTTGTTCAAATATCAATTGTGTTTTATCTCTTCCAGCTGATACAACAAAAATTTCTGTATACCTAGAAACTTTGGTTCTCTTACAGCCTTAGTCTAGAAGGGCTGTTATGAGCTACTGTTAAGAATGAGGATTTATGTATTCACAATTCTTTCTTACCATGCTTTAAGCAAATTTGTAGATATATTCTCTATTTCGTGGCTCGGAGCATTGGCATTTTTTCTCTTGTGAGCTTATGGCAGTGAAGTGGAAGTGTATGTTTTAGTTTAGCTTGTATGTACTATACTTACATCAAATGTGTCTGCTTAAACTAGATAGAAAGCAATGCTGGAGTCAGCCCTAACCTAAACTGTTTCGCTTTGTATGATCTGATTGAAGTGGTTTTTTGCTAAATTTCTGATAATGCAAAAGACTATAAAACTGGAGAAAAAACACAGATCATAACTACTTTTATTCAGGAGTAGTATCTGTGCTTGCAACGTGCTTTCTTTTCTCAGCAGTTCTTTATTTTAGGACACTGTAGTGTAGTCAGAAGGAACAAAGGTGTCTCTTTCATAATACAAGTGGAAAGGACAGACATGCTCATTTTTGACACAAGCTCCTGTTTCTTTAGACACATTTCTTCTCCTTCAATGAGCTCCATTATTACATGAATCTGTATCACATCAGAAGAATATGGGAACATGTTTTTAAAGCACAACAGTGAAGTACAGAATGTTCTTTGTTTTAAGTAGTTAAGATACTATTGAAATACTGATTTTTTTAACATTGTAAAGGTTATACAGATGCCAACGAAATAGCTGCAAAAGCAATTGTCCAGTGCTACAGTTTATTTCAGAGTTAAAATTATGGAACTGTTTGCATTTTAGTAATGATACATACTTGATCAAGACAGTTACTTTTAGGAAATATATTAATTTTTGTTTTAAGCGAGCTTTTTGTGTTTATTCCTCAAGATAAGAAGTCCAGCTCAGAGTTCTGAATTCAAGTCAGTTTTGGCCATCTGCTTTATTGTATATCCATCACTTTGAAACATTTAAAGAATTAAGGCACAAAGGCTTCCAAGTAGAAATCTAATAATGCTGTAAGTCGTATCGGGAGATACTGTACCTACAATAACAGTCAATAAAAAGGTAGTACTCACACTTTTCACATAAAAACCATGAGGAAAAGAAAAAGTGGAATTAATAAGTTGCCCACTTCAGGTTTCTTGAGCTCCACAAAACAGTCCTACACTTTAAAGTATTTATTTCCCTGAGAAAGACATTGTGGTATCTGTCCTGTGAAGCTGTTGGTTTCTTTTGCAGAAAATTAGCTATGCATCATGTGTGGTTCCTGCCAAAAATATTTTCTTGCTTGAATGCAAATTTTCTATATTCTTTGTCACTTTATCTAGAAGGAAATTTGTATACTCTGGTTTTACTGCATTTTATGTTTCTGGCATTTGGAGACCACATCCTATAATTTGCACAGCAGAACCAACAGAAGAAGTGTCAGTGTAGACAGGTATTCCTACTGGAGTACAAGTCTAGTTTTGCCTCCATCACTGCAGTTACTGTTGGCAATTGTTCTGAATTTTCTGGTAGAAATTATTTTACCCAAGTCC
>VWZD01008582.1:0-206019 GCA_013396695.1 Sakesphorus luctuosus
TCGTTCGCGAAGCCTGGCCATGAATACATAGGAAAATAATTTCTTGTCTCTACTTCTGACAATCAGGGTATGGGTATCTGAAGCACTGACAGTTCTCCCTGTAGATGAAGTCTAAAGGAGCAGCAGATGATCAACAGCTCAGGGAAATCAAAGCCTAGGTATTTAAAGCTGGGCAACTAATCACTGAGGCACTCCAAATTTGAAGAATTCACAAATTTTAGCCTTAATTTTGCTATGCAAAACCAGAAACACTTATGGCTTCTTATATAGCAGAGGAATTCATCAGTATAGAAAGAGGTGCCTCTGCTTGGGAGGTATGTTATACTGGTGAAATTTCTAGAAGAGCTTATGAGAAAATTGGTAATTTCTCATTCAGGCAGCTTCAGAACAAAGTGTAGTAAGTATTGTATGACAGTTCCCACATGGGCTGAAAGATATCCAGTTATGAATATGTCCTCTTGAGAACCTTTCCCTATGATAAGAAAATCCTGAGTACTGACCCTCAACATCAGTAGAAAAGAGGTGGCCACACAGGCTACGCCACGGCATCATGGTCAGTCTTGCAGAGGTCCTCTGGAAATCTAAACTATGATCTCCCCAGCATGCAGATCAACTGGACCTTTTGTTAGTGCATATCTGTCACACCTTTCAATGCCTGCTGGGAAAATTCTACTGTTACTCTGGTCATAATTTCAGAGATTTCATTTGGAACAAAGTGTTTTTGCTACCAGGAAGCTCACAATTTCTAGAGCAGAGTGAAAATGGAAAAGACTTCAAAACTATTTAAATATTTTTTTGTGTATTAATATCTGTATGATATAAAATAATGGTTGTTCTGATTAAGTATTGACAGACATTACTTCTAAATGCAATTCTTTAAATACCAGGAAATATCCAGTTAAAGCAGTTCTGTGACATACCTAGCTCCTACACAGCAGCTAACCTATCACTTTGTTAGGGTCTATGCCTCTCCAGTGCTGCTAGCACAGTTGACCTCAGACAACAAAAATTGTATCTGCAAAAAGATTCTAAATAATATCCTGGCTGGTTCGAAGTTTAATATTCTACTTTGAAATGTAGAAATGCTATTTTCAAAACTATTCTGCTTGTTGTTTCTACTTATTTTTTTCCAAGGCAGGGCTGAAAAACTGTTACAGCTGTGTTTTGGGTGGTCTATTGTATACCACTGTTGGTTTTGATTATTACGTTCAACACTCTCTTGGTATGTGTTTCACTTCCCACTGTCTCCACACAAATATGGAGTGGTGCTGCCTCCACCCGTTGTTTATTCAATTGCTCTGGGGTTACAAAGTGGGAAAGCTTTTTTGCCCTCTTCTGCTTAAGGGGTTCACAGTTCCTGGGAGTGTGCCATGAATACTGGGTTATACCTTTGTATTTAAGAAGATATGACTCTGCTCTTCCCTTAGGAAAAGTCTTGGATTCAAATAGAGAACATATAAGAAGCAGCAGGATTCAATGTCCAAGTGATAATGACAGCTGCCTGAGATGACAACAGCAGGTTTCTGGTGGTCAGATAAAAACCAAACCAAACCAAACCAAACCAAACCAAACCCAACTAAGTAATATAGAAAGAGCGAGACAGACTAAGGTATTGCTGACCTGATTTTTAAACATGCTCTTACAAAGACCTGTTAAACGCAATCAGGCAATACATAGTGCATTTACCTGGAATGTACTGCACAGTGTAACGGACAATAACTTGAGTAACTTTCAATAACATGGATTTAAATGTCTGAATTTGAACATTGATCCAGAAGATGTGCCTTATTAAAGGTTCACAACCCTCAAAACTGAATTATGAGTAGTTAAAATACTGACTGCTATCTATAAGATACATACCTTGTTTGTTGCAGAAGGCAGGAAAATAAAAGTGCTTCTTTGGACACAGAATTGTGAAAAAGAGAGATTGTGGGTGTAAAATTAGTGACTGTATAAAATGGCAGTTTTAAATACCATGTGTCTAAGCTGACTAGAAGAACACAGGACTGTGAAGCCTGGCCATAAAAAAGCATCCTTTAGAAACCTGCACATTGAAGTGAGCTTAGGACAGCTGAGGTGTGTAGCTAAAATCAGAAGTAACTGATGCCTTGCAACAGTCAACAGAAAACTTTCTTACACCATATATTTTGCTTAAATATGTAATCGTATGTTCACATTTTATTTTATTTTTTTTTCTTTGTCCAGTTTTCACCAAGAATAGGAAATCTGTAAAGGCAGGATTTTAAACTCAAATCACTATTCAAAACTTCAGATGTTTGTCTGAAAATCATCTGAGCTGCCTGCATATGTGTTTCTAGGTTAGTCTGGGCAATATTGATAAATGAACTTTTTGAATGTAAAATCTTCAATCCATAAAGTCATGGTAAGAGTAAAAACAAAATAAAATTCCAGGACATCCAGTGAGTATTATTAAAGGCACCTAAAGTAAGTTCAATTCTCATGTAGGAACAACATACAAGAGGGGGCACAACAGCCTTCTATATTCCCCCCAAAATCACTAAGCTTTTGTATTCGTGAGAAATAGAAGTCTGTAACCTACTTTGTTTAACAGCAGAGCAGGAGTTGGTTGAACATCCAAAAGGACATAACTCTGGGTTAAATGGGGATGACTACAAGCCACATAGATCATGTCATGAACACCATTGCTTCCTCTCTTTCCTCTGACAATATCCCAGTTTGGAATGCATATTTCAAGGAACTGTGACCTGAATTCAGATGATTGATCACAATAGCTGTAGAGTAAACTTTCAGTATATCTTCACATTGACAGTGAACCTGATATCAAACTTTAACCTGCAGCACTTTGCTTTCCTGTAAAATAATAATATTTTGTCTTAAATCACTGCCTTTTCAAAAGCATAAACAAAACCTAAAAAGCCAAGTCTTTTTCCATTTCTACTGATTTCTGTATAATTTTAAGTTTCTTATCTTTCTGATTTCCCATGTACTCCCCTTACTTTTCCTGATCTCCCACAAACCCCTGGCAGAATATCAGCAGATCTGATAGCTTCTTCTGGGCTGGCTGCCATTACCATATTTATGTCCTTCAGGGTTTCTGTGGGACTGCTGACGCACAATACATCACTGGGCTGCTGTGACCAAACAAGGTTTGTGTGCTGCATCTTCCCCCAGCATTTTGCCAGAAGTGCTGAGACCTGTCAAGGGGATGAAGAAAGATGAGTAAATGTTGGTGAAGGATGGAGGAATAGTGTTGAAACAGAATAGATGTTGGGTAGGAGGAGAGGTCTAAAAACAGTGGCAGGCAAAGAGTTAGTAGGTGTTTCAGAAATATCTGAAATTGATGGGAAGATAGAAGTATTCTGGTTCAGAATGAGACATAAGAAATGGGCTATTAGGGGAAAATTAAAATTGGGGACCAAGCAGAATAGAAGGAAAAGAAAAAGGTGAATTTGGATTGGGAGAATGATGACCAAAAGGCAGGATGATGGTGAAGTGGAAGCTTCAGTAAGATGTAGTAAAATAAGTGGTTTTGTGTCTATGCCTTTGGCTGAACTGAACTGTACCTTCCATTCATTGTGAAATAGCCTGTCACTAACTGCAGTCCATCACTTTATGAGTATTAATCAATGTATGATGAGGATTATACACTACAGGATAGGTGCCTTTCAGGATCCCTTGGGTGAGTCTTGCAGTGAGGTTCTAATCCTCTGTTGGGAGAAGTTGCCATGTACTCATCCTGATCCCCTTCCATTATGCTTTTTCATTACTTCACTAGAAAAGCCTAAGTGAGCTTAGATATGTCTGGCAACACTTTGGTCAGGCCCACAATGCAAAGAAGTTCTGAAAATCTAAACTCAGTACATCAAAATGTGAAATTATTTAAATGTTTGGTTGGGGGGAGGGGAGGTTCGTAGCATATTTCAGCATAGACTTAACTTCAGGCATGTAAACACATCCTCTGTTTTGATCTCTAAGTAACATATATTACTAACTAGGGTGCAATTATAATATAGGTATATACACGAAATACAAAGGTTTTATGAAGACTCAGGAAAATTTTCAGTGTGCATTCTGTTAATGCAAAATGGCCCTGTAATTGTCCTTATTATGCTTATAATTTTTTAGCTGACTAAATGTCCTTTCTCACACACTTTCATTTAGCC
This sequence comes from Sakesphorus luctuosus, assembly GCA_013396695.1. Classification (NCBI taxonomy): domain Eukaryota; kingdom Metazoa; phylum Chordata; class Aves; order Passeriformes; family Thamnophilidae; genus Sakesphorus; species Sakesphorus luctuosus. Next base: position 4,146 of record VWZD01008582.1, read on the forward strand.
TTCCTCTCAGATCTTAAGATTTCAAGTTTAAAAATGCAAAAACCTAGAATGTTGTGACTTGGAATTGTAATGCCTGAATTCAGTCCAGAATTCATATCATGTTAAGGATGAGGTGGTTTTAAAATAATGGGAATTGTTGGGCTGCCATTTTTAGCCAAGACATGAAGGTCCTGTGGTAATTGTACTTGCCTTCTCTCTTTTGCAAATTAACACAAATGTCTTGCTGGTTAATTTAAACCTTTTTTTCTTGCCTCCAAAATTTCTATCTTTATTGGATTCACATCTGTAGCTTTATTTAATGTGAACCAGATGTTGAAATCAAGGCAAAATTTACTGGGACACTTACACAGAAGGCTTGCTACAGACAGAGTGTTGTGCCAGTTCTCTGGGTACCGTGTCAGAAAGAAATAAAGTATGCTGGAGGTTTTTGCTGTTTGTCTAATTAGAAACAAAGCTTTCTAATCAATAACCTTCAAACTTCAAACTTCACAAGAAAAGAGATATGGACAAATGTACTAGAATTCCACAAGCTGTCCTACTTCATGCACAAAACATTGTGCAGTTGTGCGTTGCTTATGTACCAGTATAAATAGGCAGACATGGCTGCAAAATCCATCCAATGGGATGATGCTGGAAAGACAGTAGGGAGCAGAATGCTCTCTTAGAATCAGAAATCAAAGTGAGCAACGAAAGTGGAAGCTGGGAGATGCAGCTGCTGCCATTGAGCAGCTGGTTGGTGATGTCCTGTCTCCATGAGAGACCACGGATCCTGATGTGGGCCAAATTTCAGGTCAGAGGGAGCTCAGACCTGCTGCTTCTCCACAGATGTCAGCATCTTTCCATGATCTCTGCAATATGTGCATGTCAGACTTAAATAAGATCTGTTTGGTGTGTTTTAAATACTGAATTAGATACGTGGTCACTTTGGGGTCAATTTTTGGATATAGGTCTCTGAGTAGCACACCTGGAAGGTGTGAGATGTAGAAGGAACAGAATTTGTGACATAGAAGAGATAAAGATTTATTCAGTATATATTTTGCTTAGACTCTATTTTTCTGTGCAAAGTCATTATTCACTAAATAGAGAGGCACAGCCAGTCTTTCGCCCTCATGAGCTGGAACATTTTGCTCTTGCAGCATGATCAGATTTTCCAAGCAAAACTCCTGGTTATTTCAGTCACATTTTTGCAACCATACAAGGCCTTGACAAAATTCAAGCACTGTAGAGCATGGTAACGTTTCAAATTATAAAATTTAAAATTATAACCTGCACCTAAATTTTAAAGACCAAATTAAAAAATATATTGTGTCTACAAAATGTACATACAGGTAACTGATTGCATTTTTCATGTATTGAGCATACAGTCTACAACAGTGGAGAGAGTATCTGCAACAGTGATATCCAGAATCTAAATCGATCATATTCTGCATGTTTTCATTCCCTGGTAAGTTTTGGCTTGTATTTTGCAAGTCAGAGGTTTAAGATCAAATTACAATCAAAATGCCTAAGTTAAAATCTTTATTAAAAAATGGAGAATTAATTAGAAACATGAAATAAATATTAAAAAAACCAATCCGTATAGGAAATAATATTTTTCCAATATACATTTCTTAATTTGGTGGCACCTTGTGTTAAAATAATTGAATAAATAAAACAGAGTGACACTGCATGTTTTGTAGTAAGGTATAACTATTGATTCAAAACAACAAGGTGAATGCAGTCTAGGCTTTGGTGGGACCTTCATCCAGTTACATGGTAAAGGTATAATTACAAAATCTGAATTGCTATCGGACTAATCCCACCTTGGTACCTGACACAGAAATTCTCCGTGCATCATTCCCTTTCACACCAGTTCTCCTGTCTGTCCATGACTTGTTCTGCTTAGTATGTGTATCTGTGGTGTGCAAGATCAAAATACAGATCCACAAGTCATAATTTTCTGAGGTATAACTGCATTTCTACCATTGAATTCCTCAGTCATTCATCCTATCCTTACCTTCTTCAGCTGTAAAACAGGGAGTGAGACCCACATGAAGGAACTTGCAGTTTTGTCATAGTGCTAATCACCACAGTGTCTCTATGCATGTTTATAAAGTGCTTTGAAGATGTAAATTGCCAAAGAAGTGCTAGGGATGATTATTATAAGTTAATGAATAAATTTCAACGTGTATTTGATTGCCAGGTAATTCAGAGGGGAATCACCAACCCTTCCCTCCCTTCGAAGAAGAAAAGTTGACAGTCAGCTAGTTGCTAATTAGCACTCGACTGAAATGCCTCCAAAGCTGAGTGCTCCCAGTTGAGTCCTTTAAAAAGTAATCTTTCAACTAATTGAAATATGCTGAAAGTTGAGCAGTGGGTGAGGTGTGTAACAGGTAAATCAGTACGGTGGAGTTGGTTATGTAGAAGGAATGCTAAGTTTTTCCAGGTAGGAAAAGCTAACCAAAGTGAACATTTTGTGTGAACTGCTAGCCAAAATGAGCATTTGTTTCATATTCACATATCTGTTCCCTTTCTAAGGCCCAGTTTGTGATCTGTCACAGGCAGGATATGCTGCCATATATTTGTGAGGGCAGATTAGGGAGGAAGCATTGCTCAAAGACTGTGTTGAAGTCTGGTGTTGCTTATTTCTTACTATATTGAGAGGTGGTTATAATGATTCTTGCTTTGGACTGAGATAAACTAAAGAAATTTGGAATAACACATTGCATAATATATTAAAGCTGAGTGACTGTGCCACCTGCATTTTATTCATATTTAGCTTGTCTGTCGGGGAAACCAGCGTATCAGAAAGGGGCTCAGACTCTTCAGGTCCTTCCCTCTCTGCTGGTCTGTCTCATTTTTCACTGGAGGGTCAGTCTCCCAGACCATAGTCTGATCCTGTAGCCTCCCCCACCACTTCTTTGGAGATTTTTTTTTTGGCTGTCTGCCAATGCTATAAACCGCAGCACTGTCTCCTCTGCTGCTGAAGGCTGGTTTTCTTCCCCAGCCACTGTGAGATGTCTGCAAAACGCAAATTACAGGAATTTCATCCCTTTCTTTCTCCTGCTTCACTGCTCTGGAGTCACCATCCTCAGCATCACTTCTTCATATTTTCTTCAGGGAAAACACACTGAGAAAACTTGCTGAGCACTTTGAGTGAAGAATATCAGTTGTTTCAAATAGCATTTCCCAGCATCAGCCTCCAGTGATAATCCACCCCAAAATTCAGCAGCATGTATCCCCATGCAGGGGGTGGGGAAACCCACTGTGTAGGGTGAGAAGCCACCAAGGCAGATACCTAGGAACTATTCCTGAAAAAGGAACTTTACTCCAAAAGGTGCTATGGTCAAATATATGTAATATGGAGGACAATGGAAAAAATGAAGTGAACACAGAAAGAAGGGGGAGACGGAACAAAACAAGACAGAAGCGCTCTTGAAGCTGCTGGATTCTGGAAAGCAGCCTTCATGGTGTCCTCAGAGAGTCAGCAAAACCAAGGTATATAAAATCCATTGGTGTTTTACTAGTCTGGAAGATGATCCAGTTCTGTCTATGAGCAGATGTTCCTTGGTATCCCGAAGCTGTTGCAACCCAGGGAAGCTCCCCTGGAGGTCAAGGGCTGAATATGTCGCACTTGAGACCTGATCCTCTCCTCCCAGCACCTCCTGGAGCTATTTCCGCTAACAGTAGGCCCTCTGACATGGTGACGATGTCCTTACTTTGTAGTTGCAGTACCCAGGTGTAATGTGGGGTAGGTAGAGGCTATCCAACTGTACCATTCACTCGGGATGCTACACTAACAGCATGGTGAGGAGAAAAATGAGGCCATTAGTGCTTAAAGCATCTCTTGTGAGCTGATGTGCCAGACTGCAGCTGAGATTTCCTCCAGACCAGTATCCACTCCTGCACTGACACAAAGGGAGGACACTTACGCGCTGGCTTACTACAGCCTAATCAAAGAGATGGTAAATCAGTTTGTCTGCTGTATCTTGGTTGGTTTAGAAGGCCAAATAATGTAACATCAAGATACAATTTCCACAGCTTTGGCTTTGTTTCGTGTTTGCTTCCCCTGCTCTGTCTCCTGCAGGTGCTGTGCAGGTACTGGATGGGTAAAGCAGACACTGCTCAGTCAGACACGGGCAGGCTCCTCAAAGGGTGCATTTGACTGAGCACACATGAAATTTAGTATCCATCTTGATTGAGGATAAAGATGTTGTGTACCTGCAGAAATAAAAAATATTTTAAGTCTCTCTTGCATTATCATCAATTTGGAAGTACTTCTAGCATCATTGGTTAACGCTGGTTAGGATTAAATAGGGAAGGAGAATTCTTAGAATTTTTGTATGTATTGAATTACCATTATATGTAAATTATGCAAGGTAGGTTTGAGTTTGCAATAAGCCTGAAGCATTTAAAAGATGTGAACCCTTCTTGCTGCACTATAAACTCTGAAACACAGTTTTGGTGGGCCCCATTTACAATTTTTTTAAAATCCTTCTGATAAAAATTATCATGTCATTTATTAATGACAGAGAAGGAAAATTATAACAACAAAAAAAGTAATATACATGGAAAAAGCCTGGAAGTGTATACTGAGCCCGGTAAATATTTTTAACAATGGACTGAACAGATTTATTTGGTTTCCTGTCCAGAAGTTATCTATGAAAAGATAGTGTTTTCCTGAATATGTTTTTTATTTCAATATATTAATATTTAATGCAAACAAATTACAGCTTCTAGATTTCTTATAAATTGCAAACACCTGGTACACTACTCTATAGCTTTAGAAATTAATGGAAGCAACCTGAAACCTGTCAAAATCCTGTGTTTGAGCTCTGCAATTGAATATATATTACAGATGGTGGGGTGTTGCTGGTGGTTCATTGTGCATCCCAGTGTTTGATAAGACATATTTCATTTAGTCACTCATAAGCATCCACACGAAAACAGTCATGTTCTTATCTGTAAGGTTACTTCATCAAAAGTCTTCGATACTATCTGGCTTTTGTAAAAACAAAGGATAGTTTGAAAAGGCAGTTTTATTATTTAAAAAAATCATATTTACTTGAGTATTCTCAAGAAACCTAATTTAAAGTATCTCTAGATTTTAGCTCCTCATATGTGATGTGTCTTTAGCTAAGATCAGTCTCTCCTTTCCTGCCTTTCAACAGCTACAAACCACCTTAAATATATCCTTGTAAACCTGATTACTGACAGAGACTGAACAGTCAACACATACTAGGGATAAATACAGAAATTACACATATTTACAGTTGTATCGCTTGTTTGCATTATTATTATTACTAACTGGTTATTAAAAATAGTGCAGCCTTCAGAGTTGATTTGATTGTCAGCTTGGCAAAGCGCGGACCGTGCCTTGGTTGCATGCGGTGCTTTTGGCAGCATTGTGTTACGGGGCTGTCTATGCTGCTCAGGGGCATGGTGTGGCAGCAGCAATGTGGGTGCCCTTGCATTACAAGCTGTGCAGGATCCCCTGGGCCAGGGGCTCCAGCTTGGACAGAATGTACAAACCACTCTGGTTCATCCTTTCTTGCTCCCTGCTTTTGCCCTGGAAGAAGTTTCTACTGTTGGTTTTTTGTCCTTATTGTGGTGTAACTCGGCTACTCATAGGCATTACTGGTGTCACACAGGTGGGTGCAGACCTGCATCCTTCTGCTCCACCCAGACCCATGCTTCCCTCTGAAATGATGGGAAATTGTCCTCCAGAGCTGACAGAGTGCGAGTCATTCACTTGTGTGGGTCCTTCTGCTTCTGCCCAGGAGAGGGCAATCCAGCACCCAGACAGCAGCCAGATCATCCCACCTCCTCTTTGGGGTGTCGAGGGCTTTTGTGGTGGTTAGTGCCTGCCCAGAGGGATAGGAAACATGGTTCTACCTCTGCTGGTGGCACACATCTACCCAGCTCGTTTTCCTTAGCTGAGAATCATGAGCTTGTGTCCCAGTCCCTCTTTGTTCTCTCTGTCCCTCTCTGTCTGTGCAGCACCCAGATGGGGTTGGGGTGACAGTGTGCAGATTTGGTGACTGGGTAACCGAGAAGGTGTCACAATCCTTCCCTTCAGGCCTCTGATTGCTGGGGTAAGGCTCACCACTTTGAGGTGCAGCAGTATTTGCATGTGCATACACCCTTATAAATGCAACTCTGCACACACTTTTCCTCCTCTGTTGGTAGCCGTGAATATGCACAGGCACAGGAATAGACTCATTTTCAGGTTTTGGAAGACCACTTTCTTCCTCTTGTTTTTCCTCCACCTCTTTTTTACTCTGCTTACATTAAACTCATTTTCCAGAATAAGGAATTTATTGGCTGCATTAAATCTTGGGCCAGATATTTGCCTTTGACCCCTGAGCTGCCTAGGGGAGCAGCTTGATGTTAGTGGTGTGGGGTTTGAAGAAGCCTAGGCATTGGTGCTGGCTATGCATCCCCTAACCCACATGCCCAGAGCACACACAAAACTTTAAAGGTGGCAGATCCAAGTGGGAATCAAGCTGACACTGTCAAGATCCCTGTAACTTTATGTTCCTTTGATTCTGCCTTCTGTTTTACTGTTCTGCGCATCACACCAGTCTAGATGATAACAGGCAACTGGAAGAGCTGCCAGAGCCTGTAATTAGTAGGCTCCTACCCTGGGACTTGGTTCTTGCTGGTGGGCTGTAGGTGTGGGATAATTTGCCAGTTAATCAATGGGAATTATTAAAATATCATTGCATATTTTTGCTTTGTGCTAGACCCGTACATAGAAGCTGTTATATGGGGGTTGAGGGGAGTATCTGCAGTCCTCAATCATGAAAGCAAATCCTGCTGTTCATTCCTCTTCATTCACTTTCACTACTCCAAGTTTATCCTCTTTTATTTTAATTTAAAGGAACCTCTTCCTTTCCCCCCACTGCAGCCAAAATGAAAAATACTAATACAATTGCCATGTTTAACTTTTTGAAACAGTGAATTTTATCTTAATCAAAAATCCCTTAAAACAGAAATAGTTTTCAAGGTATGCAAAATTGCACCATTTTAATTACAAAAAGCAGTGTGTTCCTTTTCAGGCAAATATGCTTTGGTTTGGACTTGCTTTGCAAAGAAAGTAAAATCCATAACTTGGTGGACTCTGGATTGGGTTTTCTTTGACATTTATTTAAGTAGATAGTACTTTGATAATAAAAATTGTGTATATTATTGCTGTAACTAATTTTTCTAGTCATTATGGTTTTAGGCATTAAGGTATCTGCTGGGATATGTTAGAGTACCAGGTACATGCAGGGAAGTTTTCCTCTAGGTGTGTGACCATGTTATAGGCTTTTCATGGGGCCAGTGAACCTTGGCAGAGCACTGTCACAGTCACTGCAGCACTACTGAGTAAAAAGTTGCACATGCTATTTATTAAACTCAGCACCTCCAGTAATGGTACCAGAGTGGCAGTGTAGTATTGCTGCCTATCTGGGGTGCACTTGAAGAGAGAAGTGAAATTCCCCATGTAGTATCTGTTGTCTCTGTGTTTAGTGACAGAAGCTGTGGGAAGTCTATAAAAACAGCTCAATACGTCACTTCTTATAGAAACTGTTATTCCGTAAGAGCATACAGAAATAGTTTTGCTAAACAGCTACTGGTATGGCAAAGATAAATTGCTACTCAGATCAGTGGTCAGTAGAATATAAAGTGTGAACTTTTGTATTTTATCCTGAAAAGGGAGGTCAGATGTTCCAGCCCTAGCCAAATGCCAGTGAAAACTGGAATTTTGCAAATATGTCTTAAAATATTCCTACATTCAGTCAGATTTGAATTACATCTTTGGCAGTGGGTAAAGCCATACCATGCTCAAATATTTTTTGGGATTATTACAAAAATTTAGAAAAAGTAATGGCGCATGCCTTGATTTCCCCATCTGTGAAATGGGCGATCCCGCTGCGTTCATGCGGAGCACCCTGACTGAGAACCGTTGTGGCTGCAGCTGATTGTTATTCTCTTAATCATATTAGTTAACTAAATCTGTTCCTAGAGTGGTTCCATTTGCTTGAATGAATTTACATGAGAGATTAATTCAGCACTGTTTATTGTTGTTTTTACATTTATTCAGTACTGTAAATAATGCCTGATACTTTACAGCTGTGTATAAGGACACAGTCTGTGCTTCAAGGGCTTTTTCGTACAGGTAATTTGAAGGCTCCCCTCCTAAACCTTGCACTTTCCTATAGAGCAGATAAGCCCATTTTGTTTATTCTATATTTTGAGGACTTTTCGTTCACGTGGTATGCCCTCCCAGCACTTTCCTGCAACTACGATTGAACAGATAAAGTTCATCTCTCACCTCCAACGGGGGATCCACTCCCTTTGCCCTCCTCTCCTCCCTCGGACCCCCCTCCCCAATGTTAGAGATCCTTCATTGGCAACGCTCTCTAACCGCTACTGGATTTATGCCCAGCAATGATCCTGCGAACAGGGGCCAGTCTCCCACCTAGCTGCCGCCGCCTTCCAGCTGGACAGCCGCTTCTGCAATGACCCATTTGTGTACTCCAGAGCCCCGCAAAGGGGACCGCCGGCAGCTGTCCGGGGGTCCCGCTCTCCCACCCGCCCCTTTGTGCTTGCCCGTTTTCCGGGAGGTTTCTGCGGCTCTCCATTGTGTGAAGTGTGGCATGCGGGGGTTATTTCTTTGTGCGGCTCCCCGGCCATCCCGCCGTGACCCCGAGGTGCAGCCCCCCACGGGCGGGCAGCGCGGCGCTGCGGGGGCAGCGCGGGCTGCCCGCGGCGGGATGGCCGTGGCCTGTGTTTATGTATTTTGTAGTAATCACATTTCTGACATTATCCGAGCGTGCTCCCGGTGCGGGGTGATTGGCTCAGGCAGCTTTTAAACCAGCTATATGCTAAGGAGCCCGCCGCCGGCTCCGAGGGGTCCTGCGGGGCACGGTGACCCCCAGCCCCGCACCTCTGCCCGCGGGGGGGGGGGGCGCAGTGCTACGAACTAGTCGGCGGCGCGGACAGGAAATGACCCCTCCAGAAACTGCTGCTTTAAAACCGAGCGGCGGTGCCTGAAGCTATCCAGCCTCCCTCTCCCTGTCTGGAGCCTGTGCGCTCCCGCTCCCGCTCCCCCCCCGCCCGTCTCCGCCGGAGCGGGCTCCCACAGCAGTCCCCAGCCAGTGCGTGCAGCCTGGATGTGTGTGTGTGTGTGCGCGCCGCTACTTTGTACTGTGAAGAACACACAGCCCATGTGCTCTGTATGGATGTTGATGATACTCTGTGTAGCTTGAATCTCTGCAAGCAGGCAAGATGTCCAGCACACCACATGACCCTTTCTATTCTTCTCCTTTTGGCCCATTTTATAGGAGACACACACCATACATGGTGCAACCAGAGTACCGAATATATGAAATGAACAAGAGGCTGCAGTCGCGGACGGAGGTAAGTCCCCCAGCCTTCTTTTCCTGTGCATGGACCGTGATAGGTTTCAGCGCGAATTCCAGCTGAAGCGTCCCACTAGACAGTACAGTATATGCAGGCATGAACCCTAATTAATTTAGTAGTTTAATTGGGTAATCCCTCATTATGTTTCCACGCAGAGCAACTCTTTGAGGAGATACCAGCTTAGGCTGAAATCATGAAATTACAGTACAGCACTTCAGGATTGATTATAACGGTGGTCTCAGGAAATTTCTTTGCCTTAGTGTGTTGTTTGCTCAGGATCTGTCCTGCTGGCGTTTGGAGCTATAATATTGCAAGGTATTGCTTCAGCTTTTGCACAAAATTATTTCTGAAATGTTGCAGGTTTCAGAGGAGAGACGAACACTTCTCTGGTTTTGTTTTGTAAACTGGTTAAAATTAAGAATGAATGATAACTGAAAACAAGAGCAGAGTTTTAAAAACTTATTCCTAGGCTACTCTTAAAGAACACATGTTCGGGACAGCCGACAAGAGAAATTTGTGTTTACATTCAGAATGCTGTTGCTTTTAGCAAGAGAGATGGTCGGTTCGCTACTTTATCACATAGCTGTCAAAAGTACCTAATAATGTAAACTACATTCACTGTTGCTTATGCTTTGTATAATGTGTTACTGGTGTATACACCCAGGCTTCAAAATCCATTTCAGCCACCACAAAGAATATACTGAATGGGAGGGGAAAATACTTCTGTCACTTAAAGAAAAAAATTAGTAGACACCACGTCTTGTTATTTACGATTAAATAAAGCACTTTTAAAATTTATTGAAGTGAAAAGTGTGTCGGCTGAATCAGGCTACATTTCTGTCCATGTGTCTGTGTTTGTGCAGCAAACATTCTTGCTGCTGAAATTTTTCATCAATAGTAGTGTGTTAGTGATGCCCTGAGAAGACTTTTAAAAAGTATTAATTTATTATAGTGAATGGCTTTATATAGCAGCAAATATCTGCCAGATTGGTGCTATGAAACACGGTAAAAGATATGTTGATCTATTGTATTGTGATTTTTAAGATAATGTGAGGTTATCATAAAATAAAACACATATGCCTGAATTGTCAGCTTAGCCATGGAGAATCTGTGACGTTTAATGTATATGATACAGCTAACGAGATGTGACCTGCTTTCTGATTGGGTACCACTATGGGGTAACTGCTTTTCTAGCACTGTTACCACTGCCAGGCTTAAAACATTGCTGGGGAGTAATTGGTAATACACTTCGTGCTGGCTAAAAACTCCAAGCAGTTCTTTGCTCCTAGAATCACAGCAACTGTTTGCCAGTTTTGCCCCAAGTTGGTTGTGGAGGGTCACTGCCACCTAAACAGAATGAGGAGGTTTGTGGAGGTTGTTTGGTACTGTGTATTTGCCAGTGTCTTGCAACTCTGTTCCTAGCATTCCTGTACATATTAATGGCGTTATTTCTAGACTTTCAAGTGAAAAGAGCAAATATGTATCATTTATTGATTTCTTCAGGGTTTTGTATACAAGCTGCTCTAAAAGCTGTCAGTGCTAATTTTAGCACTTTTAATAATTTTAATAATTGATCAGTCTCTGATTGTACTGCCTTTACAAATGTTACACTAGAAAAGTTTTTGAGGGACTTGTGAAACAACTTATCCCTCTTTCATTGCTGAGGTTTGCTGAGTTAGACTTCATGCATCTAATTGTAGTTTTTGCTGTGCACATTCAGATGGATTGTCATGGGCAAAAAGCAATAACCTAGTCTTCCTTGCTGGGACTGCGATAGGTTTCAGCAGCATTTTACTTTGACAGCGTTTAGTTAATGAAGGCCTTATGCTCTAGCATTTCTTTTAGTTGCTCAGAGTAAAAATACTTTTGTTTTGTGATTGTTCAGTGTTTACATTCTGGTTCTCTGTTTGTTTGTGTTTGTTTGGTTTTGTTTTTTAAATTTCTGAGCTCTGTGTTGTAAGCATTGTTGTTCATTGAAATATGCATTCAATGCAACCTTAGTTCATCTCATTCATCTTCTAATTAAAACACCTGCTTAATAAACAAATATATTAAACTAATTTCCTGGGACATTTAGTGTGACTAGGTGTGGACAGCTTGTAAAGAATCATGTTGGCTTCTGGGGCAGGCTCAGAGTGGAAGTTTCACATTATTTTTATGCAGTTCCAAGCATGTTTCGGAATGGTAGCTGAAGGATTCTGGAGCATGTATAACTAGCTCTAAATCTTTTGAATCCAGAGCCCTGTATGTCATGGAAGGAATGTGCTTGTGCTGTGGGTGATACAGGCTTACTGCATAAACGTTTCTCTTCAGGCTGTCTTTGGAATAATGTAGGCATTGGTCTCTGAAGGAGGCTGCTTGTGCTCTGTGAGCCCCAGGGGGTAGGTGAGCACAGGCAAAGCAGCTTAAGGGGAAAGGAATTACAAAGAAACTCTCCAAAAGACTGGGGGTAGCAAGCCGGCAGATTCCACGTGGACCCAACTTGTGCAGAGCCAGTGCCAAGTGGGCATGCATTAAAAAATTGAGAAACTACAGCTGTTATCCCAAATATATCCATGGAAAGCCTTGGGATTTTCCTGGTTTCCTAAAACATAAAAGTGTTCTTAATAATCCTTTCGAGTCAGATTCTCTGCTGTCCCTTGTAGTGGTGGAAGTTTCAAGGCAGAGCAAAACATACATAATTTAATAATGTTGTGCAGAGGATGGATGGACAGCCTGTGGAAGGGGTACCTATATGTCATGTATATCTGCCTTTTCCCCTCCATCTGCTTGCCTTTGTAGTGAATTCCTGTTACAACTCTCCAGAGCTGGCAGATAGGTGAGAAATTATTCAAAATACCCAATGGGCTGATAGAAGCACCATTGGGGAATCCACTAGTAAATGTAATTTCTTCTCCTACTCTCCCAGCAGCAGCGTCGATGGTATGTTGGGGGAGGTAGAAGTGTCCTCAAAACAACTCTGTGCTTGGGGACCCTTCCTGAGAAATCCACTGCTTCCACACTGGTTTCTGTCAGCATTGGGTGGAAGGGCATAACAGCCAGTGGGAAGGATGTGCTCAGTGTATTAAGCAGACAAAGTACAGAGTGATAAAGAAAGGTCATTTAGATGCAGCATAGCTATCTTTGTTGTTCTTGTTTTCTTTAGGAAGAAATGGAAGTCATGAAAGTAAAGAATTAACAGCTTTATCCGGTGCTAGATGTGCAAACTTTTGCTCTCCAAACTTCTTATAACTTTATGGGCTTCTTAGACAGAACCTACAACTGCCTTTTTAAATTCAGGGTCAGTCTTAGGCGAAGAATTCCAATCACACCCAGGCAGGGGGTGGTTTTACGATGTAAGTACTGGCAAAAGTCCACCACCTAGCTAATTCTTATGTGATTTAAACTAAATTAGGGAGCCTGAGTTACTAAATAGTGTACAGGAACACCTTACCTTCCTTAAAAGTTGTTCAAAGAAATCTAATGTGGTCACACTTTTTTCTAAATTAATACATGCTTTCTTAATAATACTTTTGGAGTGTCTAGTGCCATTTTGTAATGTATCAACAACCCCAATTTCAAGAAGAAAAATGTATATTTAAATGTTTAATAATCTCTGGCAAAAATAAAGATAAATCTTGTTTACTTCTCTCATAGTTGATTAACTTTCTGGTTAAACAAAATGCAGCTGTTTCCTTGCTCTGAGTGTGGTTTTAAGGATTTCATTACCATTCATGCAAACTCAGTTTATCTTAATATTTTTATATCAGTGTTAGTTTTACATTTCAAGAAAGCAACCCTGTTGTGGCATAATCAGCAGTTTCTGAAGTTCTAGGTAGCAATACACAACATAGGTAAATTAGCTTAAATGTTTTCTCTGTTTTTCATAAAACTCGGCGTTTAAAAAGGCACCTCTCTTCCTCTTTGATGTTGTAAATCCTTTTCTGTTCCAATTTTTAATCATTTGAATTTGCTCACACTTAAAAGAAAACAAAAGGTGATTATATCCTGTATATAATTATTCAGTAATGTTACAGTGTGCTGTGGAGAGATCACTTAGAGTTGCTGACAGTTTAAAGTTTGAGGCATTGCTTTATTGTCAGTAATCAAAGAAATATATCAAGCCTTTCACTTGTTTACTTAGTCCCCTGTATTGTTAGAACTTTTGTGTATCACAACATAATACATTCACCTGTATCTCTCTCTGTAACTACAAGAGATTATGCTTTACGTCACCATTATATGCAAAACCCAGCTTTCCCTCTGGCTAATAGAACACTGTTTTAAGGGTGACTACAGAGCTTGATTAGTAGCATATTTGTTTTAAAGACAATCAGCTTAATCAAATGATATTATTAAACTCCTATTAAACTGTATAGGGAATTTAACAAAGTAGAGATTTCATGATGGAAGAAAACATAAAGAAAATGAAAAGGAAAATAAAGGAGGATGTTATGGTTATTTAAAAGCTACTAAATGAACTGGAAGCTTACACAGACATTCATATGCAACCAAATATTTAAAGCAAATCAAAGCAAAACAAATTTTTTGCAGTTTAATGAAATTTGCTTATTTTACTTCCTCACATTGCTATCTGATGAAATAATCTTCTTCTTCCTGATGCATTTTTAATAGATTAGTCATAAAAATCTATGTTGTGACATCACATTTGTTCACATAGCAACTTAATATGGCAAACACATCTCTCATATTGTGTACATAAGTCTGAGTTTGTCCAATGAGTTTGTTTTGTTGAGGGGAAAACACATAAATTCCTGTCTCAAAGTATTTTTGAGGAAATACTCTTTTACCCACAAATATACTAATACTTAGCAATTCTAGGAACATGAGTAAAGTATTTTGAGAGTACTTATGAACCATGCTTTGCTGAAACTAAAAGGTCAGTTTAAAAAGAAACCCCTTGAATGCCTTTAGGCAGACACTGACTTCAGAATGGATTCAAGGCTCTTTTTACTGATTGCCTTTTTTTTCATATAGTATTTTCATCCCTTAAAAATTCAGTTGCAGCTGTTTTCAATTAAAATTGTTACAAACTAACAATTCTTATGAGGGCAGGGGAGAAAAAAAAGACACTACTTCCTTTACATGCCGATCTTTAGCTTACAATCAGGGATGTCTTGCTGCTTTTACCCCTCCCCTCCCCCTGCAAACTTATAATATAGAAGGAAACTGCACACAGAAGGAGCAGGGAGCTTTTGAGGGTAGGGACTGGTGAGGGCAGAGAAAGAGTCCATGCAATAGTGTAAAAATGGGTCTCGTCTGCAATCACTCTGATGCTTACTGGATGATTTTCTATAAGGAAATCTTTTCAACCCTCCCTTTTCTCTTTTTCATTTGTTACTCTTTAAACCATAAATCCACTTGAAAACCCCCTTAAACCTAGTCTTTCCCTGATGTAAACTAGATTTACTATGCAGATCCAGTCTCAAAAATAGAAGCCATTGGTTAGTAAGAAGGAAAAAAACAGAGATCATAACAAGGACCCAGTCCCAGGCTCTTATTTAAGCTGGAGTTTTGCCTGCAGAAGGATTGCAAGGTCAGATAAAAAAGAAAATAATTTGGTTTTGGTTTATGCATTTTCTTTGTTTAGCAGTCTACCCATATCCTTTCTTTGTAAACTCCTTGCAACATTTTTTAGCCAAACTCCTTATTTCAAATGATCTTTTTTGTATCTCTTTGCCAGAAGTTGTGCATCTACTGTAAACAGACGTTCCAATCATGCTGATACTTTGTTCAGTTGTTTCCTGCCCAATAAGAGCCGTCTTTCCTGCACTATACTATGTAAACAGGCCAAGATAGATCCCCAGTTTTACTGGGTGCTCTTCTCTAAAAGTTTTTTCTGGGCTACTTGGTGCCTTAGAGGGATGATCCTGGCAGGAATAAGGTGCCCCAGAGTGGACGATGATTAGTCTCCAAAAAAGACTGTGATAGGGCAGCGCCTGTTGGCCAAGTCTCAATGGTCTTATTTCTTAGACAAAAATAGTAGTGAAAGAAATGTCCCTGAACCCCTGGCTGAAATCATCTCCATAGGCTTGTGCCTTTCTTTTCCCCTGTATGTTCTTTCTGTGTTTGGTTACTGTTAGAATTTCAGAGAGAAAGCACTTTATGGTCAGAAAACTGTTTCCATTTCTATCACATTGTGGTGGACAGCCATGCTCTACTCAACTAAAGCTTGTAAGTTACTGATCCAGTTGATACTCTGGAAGCAACAAGGGATTAACCAGAACCACCTGCAGACCTTAAACCTCAGTCCAGGGACAGCTGATGCTTCTGGAAACAACTCTGGCACTTTCATGCCTTAAGAGATTAGTCAAAAACTAACTGCCCCAGAAAAATGAGACCTGTGCAGAATTAAACATAAAGTAGGGCTTGGTGTGTTTCTGAACCTGTCACCTCTTCAGGACACAAGAGTGTTGGTAGTGTACAGTCTTTGCAAAGGCCATAAATTTTACAGAAACAGGTTGTTCTCTCCATGAGACTTAGGTTGCCTTGGCACCACCTTGCTGTTTCTACACCATGGTCAAGAAGGTATACCCATGTTGAAGCTCCTGGCTAAGGGGTGTTCCCATCCTCATCATATAGACTTGAATCATAGATTTCATAAATCATTTTGGATTGAAGCACAAGACTTGTATGTAGCAATCTGCTTCTTTATTAATAGAACTCCAATAACTACATCCAAAGTATAAGTATCAAACTAGAACTTCTCCCTAAGGTCTTTCTGTTGTCAATATTCACATTCAGATACTTGGCCAGGGAAGATTTGCAAACTCCAAACTGATGCAGTTGAGCCATAACTTTGTGTAGGTTTCTAAATATACTTGAAATCTGGTGCCTGGTCACCTGCAAACTAAATAGTTAGGTCTTTTTGGAGCAACTTATACATTTGAACATTTCTTTAATATCTCTCACACGTGATCTGCAATACCTGTTGATATCCATCTTCCCTGATTCTAAGCTTGCCAAGGCCAGTTAGCTGAGCAGAAACCTCATTTGTATATGTGTCTAACAAGCAAAGGGGGAAATATAATCTCTAGGTATAGTTTTGACATCAGATTACTCACACAGAGCAGATTCAGTATCTGCCCAGGTCCCATCAATTTTACCCAACTGCTAGCTGCAGACTAGAGCATCCAGAAGAATTGCACAGACTAGTTAGATGATCTTATCTGTTACATTCAGATGGGAAAAGAAACATTATGTGTGTGTAAAAGTGATGATATTTGGAAACCCCTGCTAAGGCAGACCCAAGAATAGTCCGAATTGTAGATCCACTGTGCTTATTCTTCAAAAACTAAATACCTGAAAAAAAACAACTGTCCCTGTTTAAGTATTATTATGTGCGTTCTTACATCATGTGGATTGTTTTTACTTTTCTTTTGGACTTTCAAACATTTTTATTTTCTAAAGTAGTAAATTGAGAAAATTATGACTTACAGCACATTGTGCATTTGAAGTATTTCATGTATCTTATTGTGATTTTTGTTCCAGTTTGTAGTTTTGCCTCAGCTGTTAGCAGAAGATTTTATCAGACAAAGAAAGAGCTGCCATCTCTCCTAGTGCAGGTTACAGAGATATTTCTGAGCTATTAATGATCACATTATAAAAAAAGAAATATTCTAAATCTTTAAATACAGTGGTTACATGGAGAGAGAAATACTCAGAAAACAGGAAAGTAAATTAAGTGAAACTTTTAAATTTTTTTCCTGTTTAAGTTGTAGCACCCTCAGCATACTTCATCCCTTCGGAAGGCAGTCAGCAGCACCAGCATTCCTAACCATCTTCTATGGACTACACATCCTCCAAGATGTGATGGACGAGGCAGGCATGACATCTGCTTTGCCTCTAGATTTGCAATTGTGATAGTATTTTACAGCTGGAAAAAGGGAATATGATATGCCTTGCCCTAGAATGCTATGTTTTTTGATGCTGTTTACAAAAGTCTCATGATGTGTCATTTGGCAGTGGAGAAAGACCTGCAACTGTCTGTTTTACTCTATCCCCCATATACGAATAGTAACTTGCCTTTCCAGATCAGTGTCACCATCTTCCATAACTCTTGTAGCCACTTTAAGTATTAAAAATGTTTCCATGTTACTCTATTTTGCATCACAATAGTGTGAAAGGAAAAGAACTGCTATAAAATAGCTCCTTTAGAACAAACGAAAATAATTCTTGTTGTTCAGTATCTTGCAAGAGGGACTCTCCTTCCTTTTGGTACTTGGCTAGCATTTCTCCACCCTTCTTCACCATATCAAGATGTTAAAAACATTGAGAGAATATAAATTCTAGATGTGTATTTGCAACCATACCTTTTGCTACTGTGGATGAGGGCAATACAATAGCTCTATCACTTCTACCTAGACTTAATCACTGGAGTATCAGTTAACCCTTAGGATAATTAGGTAGTAATGTTGATGTGATTTGAAGTATCATTTTAAGCAATTAGAAGTTCAGATATAATGTGATGCAATTATGCATTATATATAGCGCATCTATCCATTTTCCACAGTAAAAATTACCATATGTTTTGTGGGAAGCTTGGCGGTTTGCACTGACTGGAGTTCTGCTTGCATTTACGAACAGTATGCCTGTAAACTGCGGTAATAACTCTTTGAAGGCCACACCTATGCACATTGCTGATTATGCTAAAAAGCATAAGCCCATTTTAATGAATCTGCTGGCATGAATAATGGGACATGAAAAGCCAACACACTGGATAAACGTTCATTACCTGAGTGCAACAAATACTACATGCAAAATTTCTGTGACAATTCACTTGAATTTAACAATGAATTTGCTTTGGCTGTGTTTGTGGTCTTTATGGGTTTCTGTGAATGTTTGATCCATGGAGTTTTATTCTTACGTGGCAGAATGTAAATTTCAATGCATTAAGCATTCTTGAAAGAATTTGCTTATTTTATATGGGCTAAGGTGAGAGACAGTGTTTCCTGTTTTGTGCTTCCGAAATCTCCGAGATAGAACCATGATACTTAGAAATTAAATACACCAGAGAAGAATCCCTGATTTCTTTGTGGTGAAGACTGACTGGTGTATGAATGTAAAGCAAATTAATAACAATAACTGGTTGCAATGGGAAAATTACAAGTCAGTAAATACGATTCATGTGCATAATTTTTTCATGGGATGAAACGCTGCTTAGCATGCAGTTACATTAAAAAAATGGTAAAAGTTTTTTAAGCTTCCTGGCATTTTAAGCTCTAGCTCCATCTGTATTCATCCAGTCATGGATGCAAAACAATAACATGCAATATATGACCCATCACAGCATATAGTCTTATCAGAATATTACATGTTTACATCACACTACTTATTATGAAAGACAAGCAAAAATATGTCTTAAATTTGAATAATTAATGGATAAAAATAAATTGTTATTGATTCCTAGCAACTCTGGGTAGAACGCAGTGGAATTCATAAAATTCATTATTTGATGGGAATGATTAGCTCAACTCCTTTTAGTACCTCTTAACACTGGCAGGGTTAATAATGCAAAGTAAAAAGATTGGTCAAGATGCCAGCGCACCAAGTACCACTCTTCCCTGACTGTGCTGTAAGATTATTTAACATCCACATCAAGAACATCCTGAAGCAACCGAGTTACACCTTGACTGATTGTTGCATCCAAAGGGCTGCACTTCTAAATAAGCAGTGTTGCACAGACTTCCTGGTACAGAGCGATGTTTAGCAGTGGTGTGTAACCTGAAGCCACAACATGCGTGTCTAGACTGACAAGAATCCTAACAGTTGGGCCACTGTGACACCTTGTGGCTTATGAAACAACACAACCATCTTTTAGAAAACTAATAGGTAAAAGCCAGAGGTTAATGGTTATTGACAAATGTCCCTTCATGCAACTATCAAAACAAATATCTTTGCTGGGTTACTTAAGTGTGTTTTCAAGATACAGTTAAATTAAGCATTAGCAGGCTCATTTCTGTTTGGGGTATGTATTTTACTGCAAAGTGTAATCAGTTGAGGCATCATTTTGCTAAGTCTGACCTGCTGCTATTATCTGCAGTGCTCTGGTGTTTGCTCATCATTCAGATTACATAAAGAAACACTGGTTTTGGCTGCAGTACAGAGTAAATATTGTATTTGTTTGCAACCATAAATTTGGTTAACCAAAAAAATGCATGAATTGTGCAAAGTACTTTTTGGTGCTGAATATGTCTAAATGGTAGCTTAGCAGTAGCTTTAACTGAGACATAGTTAGCATTTGGCAATGGACATGTAACTCTGTACAAACCTGAATCTGGGGTTAAATAGATCAGTGTTTCAACTGTGGTTAATTCATTCATTACAATAAAGTTTTATTTTGGTGAGAATTATCAGTAAACTTAAAATTAGGCCAATAATGCATGGAGCTGAGAAGGAACCCTGCATCTATAAATGCTCAGAACCTCACAGTACCAGACACTAGTCTCTTGATTGTCCCTTGTTACATCTTCAAATGAGCATGTCTGTGATTTCTTCCGTGATGATCCTGAACATTGGAGAGGAAGTGCCTTTAAACTCATGTGTTATGTCCTCTGATGCTTTCAAGAACTTAGCAACAACTGGACTGAAATAATTGTCTTCTGTTACCAAATACCAACTTATTGCTAAATACAAGGAGGCTGCATCCCTCTACGCTACATCCTTAGGATCTGTGTCCCTTATCTTCAGGTGTGGCCACAGTGCTGTCGCTTAAACATAATACATAGACATACATGCCCAAACTTGCGTTTAACTCGATTGCATGGGAGGCAGTAGCAGCACAGGGCTTAGATCATGCAATCTGCCTTATTTCATACACAGGTATTTTGATCCTTTGCTGAGCTTTATGCTTTTAAAGTTAGGTGGTTACTGAGGCCCATACACTACCCTGTCTTCATGATGTGCACCTTTATATTTATTATAAGGTTCTTAGGACTGGGACCACCTTCTCTGTTCTTGTACAGTGCTAGCATGGTGGAGTTTGTTATTGTGCTATGTGTCGTAACTAAAGGCTAAAAAATAGTATTCAAAATACTTTCAACCCCAAATCTAAATATACCATTGTAATATTGATTTCATAGCTCAAAATATTTTAATTGATATTACTTGTATTTATGCACTACAAAGAATTATCTGACTTGAAAATACCATAATACTCTTAAGTTCTTGGAAGATGACTGCTTAATGTTATTAACACATTTTGTTATTTCTCAAGTAATTCAGCATACCTGTGCAAAACTACTGGCTTTGCCAAGCAAGTACAAATATATTTTAGGGCAGCATTCTGCTGGTGGATTTGTACATCTGATATTGTTATTAAATCTATTATTTTTTTAGTGTGATTCTTCAATTGTTTTGTGTCAATCAAAGAAGCTCATTCCAAGTCCATTTTTTCTTAATAGTGGAAAAAACATCTTATCTTAAATACAACAGGAAAAGCATATTCTTTCTGATAGAAACAGATGCAATGGAATATGGATCTTATTTTATGACAGTTTGGGGAGGGAATATTGCAAAGTCTGGTGATAAGTTCTTGTAATAAGTAGAGATGAATCAGAGAGGTGGTTCTAGGGAAGAAAGGCAACACTTATTTTTTCTTTTATTGTTTGCACTCTACTGATTTAATTAGCCAGTGAGAACAGACCCACTTTGAATATTAAAGACAAAATCAACGACCCCTCCCCCGTCCCCACATCTGTTGCCTTTTGGAGACTACTTACAGTACCAAAACTACTCAGAGTCTAATGGATTTTGCTTTTTAACAGACATTACCTGTATTTGCTTGCAAATAAATGAGGTAGTTATAGATATTTTACTTTGGTTATGAGGAAAAGGTGCTGCTTAAATTGTCATTTTGAAAGAAACTGGGCTACCTTAAGGAAAACCAATACATTTTTGGTGTTACAAAAATGGAGGTTGTCACAGTCTTGATACATTTCTGAAGGGTGATCTAATAGCAATGTCTTAATGGTTACCATATTACAGAAACTTAAATCATTCCTAGGACTGCTTGAAATTTGAAAGAGTGAAGTCCTGTGTGGGGTTATACACTGGTCAGGAGCAGGAGAGCAGCGACTGATAAAAGTGCTGAAATTATCTCTGCTCTGTTTCATTATGCTACTGCTTTCTGCAGTATCAGTTAGATGGACTGAATTTCAATAAGGCATCGAAGCAGTTCGTTGCACTTCTGCTGGGTTAGGCCCACCCTTGCATGGAGCTACAGCCTTCTAATCATAGTCTAGAATATGAATATTAATGCTTTGTCTGGATCACAGTGTTGCAGGACCAAGGGATCCTTGTCAGTGAATCCTGCTCTGTATCTGTGCTATTTTGGCATCTTTCATTGCCTGTGGACTCCAGAATTCCCTTAGCATTGTTTAATGCTTCATGTAAAGACAGCATCAAAAAAGGATGGATTTTTTCAATAGCTTTTTTCTCACCATTTTTTATAGGCATATACCAGCTACTTTATTAAAATATTTTTCCTGTTGAGAGGGAAAAACTCTCCCAATTTTTTTAACAGTGGCTTTTTACAAACACAATTACCTATATAATTTTCAAGATTATTGGGAAGTATAAGAAACTATTAGGACCATGGGAACTTGGATAAACCCACCTGGTGTGCAAATTTTGTTACCAGAATAGCTACACTAAGCTTGAGAACACTGAGTGTGATTATAAAGATTCAACTGAGAAACATAAATTGAGAGCTCAGCCCAGCAGTCTTTCCCTTCCTTAGAGATTGACGGCACACAGATGCACAATTGTAAGTAACATTGTTTGTGGGCTAGTAGTGCTGTAGTGATTAAAACCAAATTTCTTTAAAAATTAGTTTTCTCTGTCACAAGCTTCCTAGGTTTGTTTCAGCCTGATCTTGTAACAGCAACTCCTCATCCCTTGCAAAGATTTCCTATTTATGGCTAAGAGATGAGTGTTTGGCCCTGTGTATGAAGGTGCTACGTGAAGGTACAGAAGATTGTATAGCAAACTTTTGTTTTTGTGGAACTTACCTATTCCAGTGGGCTTACCAGTTTTAGGGGACTTAGTTTTTAGAGATGAATGAGTCACCTAAAAGGACTAGAACAGCATATTCAGCTTTTCAGTGTTGTCAACAGTTGGCTCTGTGATAAAACTTCATGTTCAGGGGCTTATATTATGTTTGCTCTTACCATTTCACAAAATGCCAAAGGTATAATAGAAAGCATGGTTAAGAACAAGCAGTACTCATTATTAAGGAGTATTGTGTAGCAAAACAAATAACAGTCAGCGTGTGAAGTTTTTCTCAATCAGAAATTTAGATAGAGAGAAATGTGTGGCCCATAAATTGGCAGAGTAGTAGGTAGATCTGACAGGCTGTATGAAGTACATCATTTAGCTGAGCTTATCCATGCTCCTTGAAAGGGGACTCCAAAGCCTACATTGTTAGCTGTATTAATAAATAATGAATTTTACAAGATTTGTTATTAGGTTTATTTTAATACTAATAAAAATCAAATCCTGGACATTCATAGTTAATATTTCTCAACATATTTCTGAAGCAGCTGCTAGCTTCTACTGCTTTTCCAGGAAGGAGAAAGAAGATTATTAAATTAAATTCATAGCCTTTTAGTGTCTGCTCAGCCTGCAATTGGCAGTGTGTAGGGTTTGTGGCTGTGACCTGGCAGACTTACAGCATTTTTATGACGTCAAGTGCACACATCATGGGTCTGTGCAAGCTAAATATGAGCTTCAAACCCCCCCCTCCCTGTTTGTTTTCGTTTAGGAGACTAAGAACTTCTCCCAGTAAAAATGAGAGTGAGAGAATCGAGCCACTCATTACATTTGCAAACTTGTGTGCTTGGCAGCGTGATCTGAGTTACTGGGCCCAGCAGCTTGTTTCTGTAGACATGCTTTCTGTATAGTGCTTTATTTGCTTGCTATGGTAAATGATAACTTGCTGCTTTAGTAAGGGAAAAATGAATGCAGCTAGCAAATCTGAGTTCTGCTTAAATAAATAGCAAATTCTTAATTAGCTTCAACAGCACCAGAACCATATAAAGTATGGATTCCTTCAGTCTGTTATTTGTATGAATCTTTGAGTTCTTTTGCTAAGAAAATGAGATTGAAATAATTATGTCTACAAGGTTTTATATATCTCCACAAAATGTTACTGTCTGTTTCGCACTCAGTTGCACTTAAAACCTGTGGGTGCATTTCAGGCCATAAAATAAGTTTACAGAATAACAGCTGCTTGCATTCATAGTTGTCTCCCTCACATCTACTTAATGATTTATTTATTCTTAGGAATTGCATTTGAAATTCCAAGACATCTAAACCTTTTTCAGCATCAAACTGACCACTGATCTTAAGAAATCATCTACACCAGCACCAACTCAATCACTGACAAGGGCTGGAGGAAATGAAACATCTGGGATCTATTAAGATTTTTATTTATGCTTTTAAATATTGAAATGTGTATGGCTGCTTGGCTTTTACGCTTTGAGCATGAATCCATTAAAGAAAGCTCTTACAACACAAACAAATAGTTGCATGGTAAAGTGATTTGGGCTGGAAAGCTGGGACCCCACCATGTAATTGCAGGGGACTTGCAAGAAAGGCAGTGACTGTAGTGAACGTGGGATTATCTATTTATTGTGGTGACAGAAAGACTTTTCCAAGTTCTTCCTAAAGATGACTCTTCAATTCTCTCATGGCTTCTCATAGAAAATGCTTCACCTTTGGATTTATTTGCTTTCTAAATGTTGTGCATTTGAGATGCAACCTTGTTTCAGTCTTCAGTGTTAGTGATGGTGTGCAGTGTTCTCACTATCAGACTGTCAGATATTCCCCTGCTCGCACCCTCATCAAAGGACACTTTTGGTTGTTAGCATGCCTTTTTAATCATGCCATTGTTTTGAAGGAGGAAGAAGACTGTTAGACCAGGAGGCCAGGCCTCGTCAGGAGGCCAGAAAATCTGTTAAATCTGTTCTGCTCCCCTGTGTTCCTCTGGAGCCTGTGGAGAGAGCAGGGTGCGGGATGCGGGGTCACAGCCTCTGAGGTGCTCAGTCACCACAGTACCTGGGAGATTCTAAACATATTGTTAAAGACTGACAGAAGTGCAACAGGTGCTGTGTCTACTGGGCTCTTTCAGAGGTCAGTTAAAGAAAACCCTGAGCAGGAATGCAGTCAGATTTTCCACAGGACAGCCCTGCCCCTGGAAGGCAGCACCCATGCCTGAATGAGGCAACTTGTGTAGGGGCCGAAATGTTTGGGGCTGCAGGATCTTGTTGACACTGTAAATACACCTCTCTGCCTTGCTCCTCCTTCAGCCAATACATTTAATTTGTAAGCTAAAGGATTGCATAGGCTGCTGTTGTTAATGAGATCCTGGCACAGGGCAGCCCACAGTATAGCAGCACTTCTGGACCACAGGCTCCTGGATGGCTGCATGCACAGTGCCCGGAATTCTCAGTACCAGTAGCAGGAGCTGAAGGAAGGTCTCCAGTTAGCCATCAGTAACTGTATCCTATTCTCTCTGGGGCCAGTCACTAGACAGTGAGAGATCTCGTACATTAACCTGGAGTATGACAGGTATTTTGGAGGAAGATTGTAAATCCTATTTATAGTGCGTGGTGGAAAGAGGAGGTCATTACTGGGTAGTGGTCCCTCAGCTGAGGCTGAGCCTCCTCCATCCCACAGAAACCTGTTGTAAAATAATATTTGGGATTTTGTCAGTGGCTTGCTGATTTCTCTGAAGAGTCTGAATACAATTTCTGAAAACAATTAAGGGGTAGCCATGGCATTTCAGGGAAAAGGAGGGAAAAAGGATGCAAACTTTCAGAGAACAGCAACATTCAAGGTATGCTTCCCTTAGTGAGTTTTACCAGAATTTTCCATTCTTTACTTTTGGATTTGGGGAAATAGGAGAATGATACAGCAAATAGTGAAAGTTAGCTTTAGGAAGGGAAGGGTTTTCAGAAGTGACTTTCCAGCAAATATACCAGTCTGACTGACCATGAACAGGTGAATGTTTAAATACCATTTTTATAGACATTGCTAACCCAAAGGGAACAGTTAAAGCAAAAGGGTTTGCTGGTGCAGCATACAGTGTCTTTAAAAGGACATTTTGAAATTTGTTGTGACCTGACATGAAAGTTCAAGGTTGGATAATATCCTGTAGTGAAGAGGACGTACTGAGTTAACTTGTCTTACCTTGATGAGCAGCATTTAAAGCTTGCCTAGGATGTATCTAAAAAACTGTACAGAAGCAGTGACTCAGTGGAAAGCTAATGTATTATTTATCAACAAATGTTAACTAGATTGCACAGATTTGAATACCCTTCAGGATTTCCCTTTGGGTTTTGTCCCAACATACACATGAAAATGCTCTCTACGTCAGCATAAAAACTTAAAGAGAAATGAAATTTGTTAAAGTTTCACCCAGAACCTCCATTACTGATACAGGGAGCTGCAAAGAATACAGATGATTTCACCACGATTATCATTCAAAATATCAAGGTTGTGAGTTTTTCCCCTTTGAAGTGACATAAGAGAGATTTATTGTTTTACAAGTTTAGAGTGATATTGCTCATTTAAAGACATGCACTATGTTGTAATAGCTGGCAACCTAAACTTATACTTTGAATGAAAAAGCACATTTACAAAACCTCAGAGCTTGATCATTGTGGCAATTCTGTGAAGGATTGTTCGCTCGATGATTAGTTGCAGCACTCTTATTAAGTGTGTTTCAATTCAGCTTTTGTCACTGAGAAATCGAGAAATAGGTTTCTTATTAGAGGGGACCACAACCTTTTATGCAAATTTAATGCCCTTGGCAGGTTTATCATGATAAATAGTCAAGATGAGATAGTTCATGATGTATCTATAATCTCTTCCGTGAAGATGTTCACGTCTTGCAGGAAGTAGCCCCTTGAGAGTTCAAATCTTTAGAAGTATGTGGCAGATGGTAGTGTCTGCAGAGTCTCATGACTTGCTTTGAAGTCCCTCCAAATGATGCTTTCAGTTAGTGTTCAGTTTTTGCAAGTTCTCTTGCTTCATCCCTCCTTCGGTACCCTCTTCTCCCCTCCATTACGTTGTGTCCCCAAGTTGTTTCTCATACTGGGAGTACGTGCCACATCTTACAGAGTATATCACAACTCTCTCTCCAGTCCTGTCATATCTTTGCCTGTAAGGTTGTTCTTCCATTAGGCATCTTGCATATTTTAAGTGAAGTGGTTCACAACAGGAAAACAATAAAACAGAACAAATGTCTCAGAAAATCCTATCATTCATGTGTTGTGTTCAGTTTTTGAGTAAATCTTTGGAGCCAACATCAGTGCCAGTGTCATGTTAACTATGCTGTGTCATGTTAATTATAATCAATTACCAATATTAATTAGGCCAACATCTCTTTAGATAAGTAACAAGAAATGGTTAAATTTTAATGCTGCTGCAGGGGATCCAAAGGAACTCACATAATCAAAAGAACACTGCAAGGCTGTTTATGCAAACCTTACTTTACTAGAATACAGTTAACGAAACAGATACAATATAAAAGTATAAAAATACATGTTACATATCTGAAAAATTGTTTATTTTCAGAGATTATTATTTTCACTTTTCGTTAGCTGGCCTTTGTTGATCTGAGTATGGATGGTATTTTTTTCTGAAATTAAGCACCAAATTTCCTGTAAATTTTTATACCTATTTCTAAGTTCACATTTTAGAATCACTCTTCTAAAATATTTCTGTTTCTATTATTGCTATATATAATCTTGTATGTAATAATTGCTAATGTCTAGTTTGGTAGAATGTCTAGGATTTTTTTTGGCATTACTTCTCTCTCAAATGCAATTCCTACAACTTCGCAACTTGATCTCTTTAAAATAGGAAAGAAAAGGCTGCAAAAAGTTTTTGATTAGGAAAGGAAATGCCCAGGAAAGGCTGAGACCTTTGGGTCTGTTCAACCTGGAGAAGAGAAGGCTCTGGGGTGACCTTATTTTATCCTTTCAGTACCTGAAGGGGACCTGTAAGAGCTGGAGAGGGAGGTTTTACAGGGGTATATAGTGATAAGACAAGGTAAAATGGCTTTGAACTGAAAGAAGGCAGGTTTAGATTAGGTACTAGGAAGATATTCCTTACTGGGAGGGTGGTGAGCCACTGGAACATGTCGCTCAGAGAGGCTGTGGATGTCCCATCCCTGGAAGTGTTCAAGGCAAGGTTGGATGGGGCTTTGAGCTACCTGGACTAAAGTCGTCCCTGCTCATGGCTTGCAGGTTGGAACTTGATGATCTACAAGCATTTCCAACACAACCAATTTTATGGTTTTATGAAATATCTGTATTTCTTACATTTTTTTCAATCATGGCCTAAAAATTTCTACTAAAATTGTAAAAGAAAAATTTATTCATATATCACATAATAATTTCATATTTGTTGTGCTATTCTTCAGTCTACTGTATGCTGTGTAACAAAACATAGTTTCTGTTAAAAGTAAGATGTAAATGTTTCTGTTCGCACCACTGTATTACTGCCTAAACCACCCTCAGAGTTTTTGAGTACTACTTCTTGCTTACTTGTTGAGTTTCTACTTGCTTCTTATACATGTGGGAGCTATGGCTAACATGTTGTGATATCTAGATGCTTTTAAAAAGGAAGAGGACAATGAGCTGTGGATTCTTGAGATGTGATTAAAGGAAAGTACAGATAAATAATTGATTTCCATGATTAGTCCAGTTTAAATCTTTTGGGGTTTGAGATTGTACTTGCAACCATCAATCTATGCCATTAACTAACCTGTGTTGGACTGCTGACATTTTTTACCGGAGTGTCAGTAATTAGATGTTGAATGCACATTAGTACATCTTCATCAAATATGTTTTAAGTCCTTGTTATTATGTTTTGAAAACATTATAGTTTCATATCACCATGTAATTGTTTAAAAATAAAAATAAAAATTAAACAAAGCCCTGAAAAACAATACCACAGACCTGATCAGCTGTCTGTAGTCTAGAAAGAAGTACTGATGAATTGTAAAATCTTCTTGTTAAAATTCTGCTCGTGAATTAAGGAAAAGACTGTAGTGACTTTCCTGTCTCTGTGACATTCCCTTTGTTTCTAGTTATTTCTACACCATGTCATCCCAGGGTGATTTGTGGAATCACTTGGAATTATTCTAGATTTATAAGAATTCATTTGCAGAACAAAGATGTTATTTTGCTTTTGTAATGGAAAAGAAAATCCAAAATAATAGTTACAATCTTTAACTTAAATATATATGTTCTTTTACCCAATTGGGTAAGAGTCTAAAGCTAAAAGACTTCTATTTCTTACACAAATAATCTTTGCAGTTCTAATGCAGACTCAATAAACACTTTAATAATGATGTATCTTGTACTATATTTTAATAAATTATGGGACTGAATGCAAACTTAGGTTAACCATCACTCAGAGTGCCTGACTGATATGTCACCATTACATTTCTTCCTCTGCACTGAACTGGCAAAGCATTTGTACATATGAATGAAATAATAAATAATTACCTGCTTACTGTCCTTCCTGTGAGTGCTTTGGCTCATGTGCCAGTGAGACTCAACTGGTACCTGTAACTTGCTGTGCTCTACCACAGACCATATTAAAGTTGAATGGAGGAGACCACTGTAGCCAATCTGGCAATGACCAGACGATTCATTTGTTCACATCTCACCTGTTTTATGGTTCAGCCTTTGAAAATGCCTGACCCGTCTGTGTCTATCCTTGCTGCTGCCCTTTTTGTGTGAGCCATGCTGGGTGTCTTGTATTTGTTGAGTAGCACCCTTTCTTTTTCTCAATATGCTTTCAGACCCAGGCCTAGACCTTCTCAGTGCCATGCTCTGGCCTAACTTTTCTTCTACTCTGCCCCAGAAAGATTGTTAATAGTATGGTGCTATGGTTCTGCTAGTGAAGTTCAGTAATAAATATTGTACTTCTCTGGATGATTTCTTAGCCTTTCTGGAGCAGCACTCAACGGACTTAATATATCCACAATTCTGAATTTTCCCACTTTGATGTTAATTTTGTTGTACCTTGATTTTGTTTTGAATGATAGCTAAATAAAAAAGGTCTTTCAGTATCATTCTGAAAATGATCATATTCATCATAGATCCATGTTGCTAATGAATGTGCAATACAATGGTATCAGTGAAGAATATTAATTGCAAATATTGTGAATCATAACCCAAATCTTTTATCTAGGGCATCTTTTAACTATGCTTAGGAGTGGATTGCTATCTGGTGATCTGGTGATCTTCAGAGGAGAAAAGCTGCTTAAGTGAAGAGAAAAAAAATAGGAGAAAAGGAAAAAAAAAAGATAATGCCATCAAGACTAAATACTTCACCAATAAGTAATATTTGTGTCTGCACAACTGATAATACTTAGTAATCAGTAATATGCACCGATAAAAAGGAAGTTATGTATCCCAGGATGGAAAACACAAAATATTTACTCAACCGTCTGTTTGCTTCTGTAGCAGCACCCAGTCTAGGCTTTTATTTGCAAACTGTGAACAAAGATAAAACACCAAAATAGCTGTGCAGTTTCCTTTTTTTTTTTTCTTTTTGGGAGCCCTTTACACAATTGTCGGTTTAGTATATGAGCACATTTTTCAACTTCAGGCATCATACATGATAGGTGTATAAACTAGCCCTGGTAATTTCACTTACAGGAATGCCAGCAAAGCTCTGAGAACTAAAGTAGACCTTAAAGCTAGCTCTAATTGTCCTGGCTGTCTGGGCACAAACATGGAGATATGGTGCCATCTCTTCTGTGTTGCTTGGCCAGACTGCCTGGAAAGAGAGATCAGGAAAAGACAGATTGGCATAAGCCCTCATGCTCAGTTCCTGGGAACACCATGAAAAAACAGATTCAAACACAATAATACTGTGGGCCGTCTAGCAGAGTAAGGAAAATATTGGCAAAGTAACAGCTTTGGGTTTAGAACAGCCTGGAGGCTCTTATTTTTGTTAGTCAGTAAGAATAAAGATAGTTGATTGATGCTATTTAGGTTAGTCAGCTTTGATGCTCTCTTTCTAATACTAAGGATTGCTTTAAGTATCTTTTTTCTTCATAGAAGACTCTTCCTCTGGACTTGACAGAAGGGTTAAGAAGGGTCACCTGGTGATCATCAATACAGTAACTTTTGTTTTTGCATCAACATAATTTAGCATGAGTGTGCATAGTTGACTTCCATGAGCATTGTGTTTATACAAAGGCCAAAACTGATTCATAACTTGAAATATGTTACTTGATGATTTTCTATGAAGTCTAATACAGAGGGGAGAAGGTGAAGGACAGACTGCAAATATATCTGATGTAGCACCAAGTAGCTGTAAAATGAGTTGATACTGAATGATCCTCCTCTGCCCCTCAGTTTGTAAGAAAAGAATGTATGTATGAAAGAAAGGAAAACATTTTAAACTTCTAGGATGATCTGAAGCCAAAAGATGGCAGTTCTACTTATTGAAATAGTATAGGTTTTGTGTGCTCAACAGGAGAATATTGCCAAAATGAACAACTGAGTATGTATTCTATGAAAAGTATGGGTTTAGGTCCTGTGAATTTCTTATAGTTGAATCCATTATCACTTAGGAGAGTGTAGAGTACTTAAAAACACACAAATCAAAACCCTAGAAAATTTTGTTGTCACTTTTTCATCCACACTCCCCATCTGATTTTGTCTAAGATTTTTATTTGAAATTTTAGTTAAGAATAATACCATCAGCTTTATAAAAACAAAACAAAACAAAGACACCAGAATCCCCTCTCAGTAGCACTATAAATAGAAGATTCTTTTTAAAGGTCTTTTATACCAGCACTGTTTATTGTGTATTGTTCAAATTTGCATAGTGTTTTCTACCTGGTAGTGAAAATATATTAATCTCTTTTTTTTTTTTTTTTTTAATCTGTCAGTGGTGCCTTCCTTTGAGAGATTTTCTGGTGCTGGTTGACCTGTGACAGGACCTGAGGGAATGGCCTGAAGTTGTGTCAGGGAAGGTTTAGTTTGGATGTTAGAACAAGATTCTTCACTCAGAGAGTGGTTGGGTGCTGGAACATGCTCCCCAGGGCAGTGGTCACAGCATCAAGGCTGACAGAGTTCAAGAAGTGTTTGGATGATACTCTCAGGCACATGGTGTGACTCTTAGGGATGGTCCTGTGCAGGACTAAGGGTTGGACTTGGTGATCCTTGTGGATCCCTTTCAGCTCAGGATATTCTGTGACACTGTGATTCTGTGACCTGGAGGATTACTTCTAAGGTTATAAAAGGTAATTAAGAAAAAACTCCCTGTTGGCAGGCTTTTATTTGCCTTACAGAGCCTGGCATGTCTCCTGTTTAAAATTTGTACATGCCTGCATATAAAAAAAATGAAAAATGATGCACTGTTTTTTCCATTGTTGTATTTTAAACACTAACTCCATTGAGCAGTGTCTAGATTACAAATTAACTGGTTAATTATCTTCTCCTTCTGTCCTAATATGCAGGCTTAGAGACCTCAACAGAGGTCCATTGGAGTTCATAAGCTCTGACTTTAGCTTTGAAGTTTGTTTGCTAATTGAAAAAAATACTAAACAAAGCCTTAAAACAGCCGTCATCACTTGCATCAAACAAACAAACAAACAAACAAAAAAGGCCTGGATGTCTGAGTTGAACTGCTAGACATTATCTGTTTAAATTCTCGAAGTCAGTGAGTGAAATCTGCATGGAAACTCAGAAAGAGCATCTATAGACTGAACACTTTCTCACATGTCAGTGCTCTCACAGGCTGGCATGTCAGAAAAGGCTTTGCAGTTTTGTTTTTTAGGGTGTCACAAACTAGCACAAGCATTCAAGCCTTCTAAATTGCATGAAATTTTAAGAACTAAGTTGGATGACTGGATGAATGGAAGGAGTGAAGCTCTCAAAGGTAGCAGTGAAACGTTAACCTGCAAATTACATGCTTCTTCCTTCAGCCCATACAAATACTCTTGTGCCCTCAACCAGCGCTCATGGATGGGCTGGCATATCTCTCTCTTACAGTGAAACAATTATTGGAGAATGTCCTAATCTGCCTGCCTAGGATCTTGTATTAACACTCATTGCCATTGTATCTGAGCACTTCCCAAGTGTCAGAACAACAATCATATCTCTCTCTTCCTTCCTCACCAGGGATGGAAACAGTTAGTTTGTTCTTTCCTCATAAGGGAACTTAAATAGGGTCAGGGAGCCAGGATGGTTAACAATATGGTTTTGTAACTTAGCTGGATGGGTGGATTTCATCTCCATTGTTGCTTTCTTCCTGCTTTGCGGTGGTTGCACACTCGCTTGCCAGCTTCCCTTCCTGGTCATTGGCACAGCTCAAAAGAGTAAAGGAAGGCTCTCAGTGTCTGGGTGCAGAAGTGAGGCTGGGAAGAGGGAAGAAGTTGAATGAAACAGACTGATAAGGAAGAGGCTTGATGACACGATCAGATAGAGGAGCTTTAAAAGGCTAAAGTCAGACCTGCTGAGAAGGATTTATTGCAGTAGCAAGAGGTCATGTATTTTTCTCTTATGAAGTCCCATAGGAATGGACTAGAGGGCAGAGAACTATGTGAAAAGCCTAATAACAAAGGAAGAGGAGTTAGTTTGCTGTCGCAAACCAGTAGAGAGGGAGTCATACAGTGAACTGTATGGGCAAATATGCATGGTGGAGGTCATGTGGCTGAGGACAGGCCTCAGCTTTTGCTGAAGTTGGGTGCTGTTTAGTAACTTCTCCCAAAGACAGTGACTTCACAGGACCCTTCCAATAGACTACTCTTGTGCCAGAAAGTGTCTCTGAAAATATTTATGGGGTGGGGGGGGTGGGGGGGGAATCCACTCCTTACAATATGTTTCTGACCAAGGGGGGTTTTATTTTTTTATGTAGCTAAAAGCCATTTTAACAGTGTCCATGTACCCTTTGCATGACAGCTCTGAGGTTTTTCATCCTTTACTCCCTGAGATGAGCTGGATGGCAGAAGAGAAGTAGCAGAGGGAAGACAGGATGGTTCTGAGAAGCTCAGAGCAAGAGGACTGCAGGGCACAGGACTAATCTGCCTGGTTAAGGCAGGATACAACGCTGGCTCAAATAGACCTGCTGGTTGCACGATCAGATCAAAGGAATGCCACATCCTCACACACTATATTCTGCTAGGCTTTTCGGAGTGTGTGAAGAGCAGGGGGGTTTCATTTCTTCTTTGAGAAGATAATGCCTGTGCATTATGTGTCCACCCCCAACCCTCCATATAAAAAGCAAGAGTGGCACAACTAAGTGCAACAATGCAACATTAGGCATGATGTGTCCACTATGGTCAGTAATTCTGACAGGATTCTTAATACAGTGGTTATGTGCAGTATGAATTTCGGCCAGAACTACAGGCACATCATTGCTAGAACAGCAAACACCAGACAGCTAAAAATACCAGGGGTCAAAATTTACTATTGGGTTAAATCTGAGAACTAAGTTAGTTTCTGAGGGACTCCCTCATGCATAACCAATTTACCACATGTGTTGCTTGATATCTGGCCATAAAACCCCTTTGCTATCTCAGTTTTTGTAGTGCACAATTCCTCCATATCTACCTTATTTCTTTTTTGGAAGGAAAGTTCCTGGCATTTGAGAACTCCTTCTTTCCCTCTCATTTTTCTATTAAATTTTTAACTCTTCCTTGGTTTCTCTCACCTTTGTTTCAGAAAAGCTGATGTCTTTAGTAGCTGTCAATGCACAGGATGCCCCAGTGCTAGCAGGTGATTGATACGTTCTTTACTGAACCTTGTTGTCTTTCTGTATCCCCTCCCATTAGTGTGTTTCATTTCCTTTTTCCCTTGACTACACAGTGGTTTCCATGATTAATGTCTTTAGCTCTGCTTTGGCTTTAAAAATACTTCAAATTTAAATATTCTGGGAGTTCTGAAATGGCAGAAATAATGGTTGAGGGCTTTTTTCCCCCCCTCTTATTTACTGTTAGAGTTTCCTTGAATTCCCATGAGAATTTCCCATGGGAAAGAGAACAACTTTCACATGGAACAGGTTTGCCAGACTGGGAGTTAGATCCTGGGAACTTGCACAACTTATCACCTGTACTATGAAAACAGTAAGAATATCCCTTATCATCTTCATCTTGCAATTAAAAGCTTTTAATTCGGACTGCAAAAAAATGTTAGTCCAATTGGGAAAAACCAAACAAAACCAACAAAAATCAACCCCAAACAAACAAACAAAACAAAAAACCAGGAGAGAGACAATACAGGTGTCCATCTCTTACTGGGCTTTTAAAGCTGCCAGAGAATGTAAGGCCTTCCTTTTTCCTTTTTTCAGTGATGTCATCCCTTGCCTCTTCTGAGGTTTGCACTCTTCTGGAAAGCTCTAGGAAGCATATGCTAGAGATATTTTTCTGTAGGTATCTTCTGTTTCAGTTTTGGAGGCTAGCCTTTACTCTTGCATTTTCCTATTGACTTTGGATTTTGTTCACATATTTGTTCTTTCATAAAGTGCAGCCAGACCATCAGAGGCAATTCTTTCCACATTGCTCCCGGAGATAGTCTCCCCTCCATGACTCTAGCAGCCTGATTGGCTGGCAAAACCCCTCATCTGAAAAGCATTTGGTTTTGTTTAAAATAATTTGTAATTGTATAATTTATGTTGTTGCAACTCCAAACAGTTTTCACACACACATACCCAATTGTGATATTATCTGCATTTGTGTATATTATTTGTATTTGATTATCTTGTCTGCATTTTCTGTTGAGCTCTGCACTGTTCAAGCTTGAAACTCCCTGGTGCCGATGAAACATCCCTGGGAATGAACAGTTTCAATCCAGCCCTTCTCCACCTCCATAATTTCAAGTGATAGGGTGAAAGAAATGGAAAGCTGATTTATACAGCCCAAGAACGATTTATCTTTGTATAGAAATCTGAGTGTGCTGTGATAGCAGAGAATTCCTATTGGAGTGTGAACTAACCTGTGCAATATTTGGGGCAAAACTCCTGATGGAAGGAAAAAGAGGTGTCTCCTGACCACTCTGTTTTCATGTGGTGGTAAACAAGGTTGGCCATTACTTCTTGATTGAGGTGTTACCTTGATCCTTTCAGCCTTGTAGACCAAGAATAAAAGTACTAAAAGCTTAACATGACTCAGTTACAGGCAGTTGCTACACTGAATAACACAACCTAGACATTTTCATCCTATCCACATATTAGCTTTGGCTTAATAGTTCAGGAGGATGATCCAGAAAATAGCTCTCATGCCTTAGCAATTTCAGCAAACATTTATGTTCACAGAATTGCTTGCAGACTGAAGTTCATTCAAATAATAAATAAAATTCCCTCACACATGCCCACATGCTTTCTACAGTCTATTGTATTTATTAGCATATGTGTTTAAAATAACAGTGCATAAAAATGCTAGTCCAAGCTTTTATACTTGGACATCATTCAGCTTAACCCTTCTCCCCATGGTGGGCTCTTCTATACTCCATTCCCACAGGACTATTTCCTCTCCTGAGAGCTGTTATAATCCCATAAATATTAGGGTAAACCATAAATATCAGGATAAACTAGCCCAATTGCTAATCAGCACTCAGCATTTCCCGGGTGGAGTAACACCTGTTCATTTGGATGTGGGCAATATGCAAGAAAACCATTCCTGTTAACCTGTGACAGTAGGTTTGTTAGTTTTGAAACTAGTCTCCGAAAACTCACACAAAGAGCTGAGGAAAATTCTGGGTGTGTGTCTATTAAGCATGCTTGTCTTAGTCTGCATCAACAGGAGTTAATAAATGCTGATGCTAAGCTTGTGTTATTGAATAGGGAATACATAGCTGACCAACAGAAACAAGAAAGGACCTGCCATACAGGAGCATTTCAATTTAGCTTCTTCCTTTAGGACTGGATGGCAGTTTTAGCAGACAGAGAGCTTAAATAAGCTCATGACTGAATAATCCTAACCCACACAACATGGAATAAAATACCTTTGATTAAATGCTTTGTGTTAGCAGTCTCCATAACTTGGTGCCTTATCTTGAATTTGTGATAGGCTAAGAGGAGGTACCCAGTCAGTTACTGATGGACAGGCACGTGGTAGATGGTAGTAACTCATTGTCTGAGTCTGAACCCCAGATAGTGTAGCAAGAATTGCCTGTGTTTAGAGGACTGGGTTTGAAACTGAGTTCCTTAAAGGCATTACTTAGAGGCACTTCTGCTGTAAGAGCTCTGTAAGACAAAGGGTCCCTAGCACTATGATGAACAGAAGTTAGTTGACAAACAATAAGGAAACATATCTATGAAGTGGTAACGATCCATCAGCTAAAAAGCACTGCTTTGGAACCTAAAGAGGAAATAAATACACCTGATAACCCTTGTTGCTTTCATGACCCTATTTTTCCCTCTTAAAGTTTGGTCTGAGATTTCAGTCAATAACTGTTTCTAAGACTGATATCTCCCCAAATATATATGACATTGTTTTATATATATAGATATATATGTATATATGTATGTATATGTGTGTGTGTGTATATATACATATGTATATATATAAAAAGTACATATAATAAAAGCATATTTTATTTATAACTGCCAGATTTTGGTTTTACTCTCCCTTTAAATGAGAGAATATGGAGATGACATAACATCACCCATGTAATCCTTCTATGATTCTTCGTTAAGCAATCCAGAGTGACAAAGAAAAACAGGAGGAAACTATTTTATGGAAATTTTATCCCAATGGTCATTCTCAGGCATCCCTACTTAAATCTTCACCCTGTTGATCAGAGTCTGATATTTGTTACTGTACATGCCTCTTGGCTTTACCCTCCTTCTCTAGGCCACCTCTGGATCATGCTAATTGGCTTTGTTAGTGTTCTGTTGTGGTTTTATTTGAGTTTTTCTTTGGTTCATTTTTCCCCCCTTGAATTAGGCTACTTTCATTTGAAGTGTCTAATTCAGACTTGTAAGTTTCAGCAGTCAGATTTAAATATCTTGGCCAGAATGTTCATACTGCACTGAAATATTGAATCTGTTCTCGCTAACAAGGCAGTTTTTCACACATTAAAGGAATATGTCGAATGTTGGATCTGTTATATTCTTGAAGTGTTGGATGTCTCCCCTACTCAGAGCAGCAGTCCTCATCATAGATTGCGATTCAACAGTAAAATATTGAAATTCTATTGAATCACATGGATTCTTCCTGTGCTTCAGTCCTTAAAAGACCAACCCAAAAAACAAAGCTCAAGTGACCCTTTGAGCCTGAGACAATATTTTGTTGATGCTGTTAAAAGAGAATGTGCCTTAAAGTACTATGTTATTTTTTTAGCTTTGTATGTCCTCTACAAATAACTGGGGAAAAAAACCCCAACATGATTCATAATAATTATATATAACATGCACTGCCTATTCCTTCCCTGTATATTTTCAAGTTTAGTATGTAGCATTGTCTGTGTCTCTGCTCAGAGCTTGTTTAAAACCAATATGCCCACTGTCTGTACACTCTGTTTATACAGTCTCCTGGACCCTTCAGAAGACATTTAATTTACTGATCAATACCTCAGCTCTTTTATAGTTAAATGATAGAATTCTGTGCTTCAGTAAAACTGAGGTAATAACACATATCATGACAAAAAGTGAAACAGTTGGAACTTTAATATACCACTTATAAAAAATAAAACTAAAAAAAAATAGAATTTTTAGTGAAATAGCAGACAAAGTGGTACCAGAAGTATCTTTTAAAAGGAACATTTCTGGGTGATTAGGCTTTGTTTTTTGAAGTTAACAGTACTGACTTGCATGTATATATCGATGCAGTTTTCAAAGTCAATAAATAGAGCATCAGCTCCTGTATGGAAAGAGGATGTTGCAGAAATAATTATGACATCAGGCGATAACCCCTTCTTAAAAAAAAAAAAAAANGATCATCAGGAAACCACGACAATGCTCCCACCTTTTTCCTGTGACTTACCCAGAGTTCCTTCCAGGCGACAAAGATAACTGACAATGCTGTAGACTGGATCCTGTGCCAAATGAAAATAAAGTAATTTTTTTGTTAAATTTATATCCGATTAAAAATGGGTCTTAACAACAACCTTTTTGACACTCAATTTTACAGCTCTTCTAGCTAAAATACTTCTTTGTAACATTAAAACTACACAATTTTCCAGTGTAAGTGTTGCTTCAGCAGGACAAGGACAAAAGATTATTTTTTAAATTCATACCCCATAAACTAACTGTGATTAAATAAGAAGGTTGTTCATCTCTGTTTCTACTGAAGAAAAAAATCCTTAAAGCTAGCTTTTATTATTCTCTGGGACTTGAGCATTCTTGCAACAGCTCAATTTGCTAATAATGCTTTTCAAAGTGCATGTGACTTAGGGAAAGTGTATCCTCTCACAGTGTTCAAAGTGCAGATGTATTCCTGTACATGCAAACGGTCTGGGCTGTACATGTGTCTTTATGGACACTCTCCTATTCTCTGCATATCCACGGATGTGTTTTACTGTCTCACTCTCTTCTCTGGATATGGAGGAACTGGGGCAGCTCTCCAGCCAAAGCTGCAGCGACCAGCACATGAATTTTAGCTTTAGAGGTCCATGGTGTCTCACCTAGAATAAGGCCACCTTTATCTGTTCAGGAATGGCATTTTGGTAAAATACCCCATCAGTGCAGCACTCTGCAAGCAGTTCTTTGGGGAGTGCAGTGTGGATTAGGAACACACAGCAGCAGAGGTGAAAAGAAACTATTTGCCTCCTGTTTGCTGGGCAGGAGGAGCCTCCGTGGTGTGGGGAGTGATATTGAGTTCCATGGGAACTTGCTGTGGCTCCCATTAGCACACACACACACTTATTTCATGCTCATCTTACAGATAGGGAACTCTTTATAGTCCCTTGTTTTTAGCTCAGCTCACTCAGTTAATTTCCTCAGGCATTTTGCAGGGTTATTTATGCTTCAGCCTGTACTTAGCAGCCAAGTTATTTTTTTTTTCTGACTGGCTACTAATGAAGAATAAGTCAATTTATCCTCATCAGTTAAATTATAAATACAGAGAAAACAGAGTAAAAATGTCACCACATGGAGATGGCTTCACTTTTTTCCATTCCCTAAATCCTGGTTTATGTAAACTGAGATAAATATTTATAAAAAATGCTGGGCACAGTAACCCTCTTTTTTAAACTATTTGGATTAGCTTGTGAGATGTAACTATTGATAACACAGTTTGGTACCTTTGTAAGCAGATTTACTTCATTCAGCTATGTCTTCCACTAAGTTTTAAAATAAATGTTGTGTTTTATTTGAGCTGTTTAAGAAAAGAACTTGTGAACACTGAAGAAAATAGAAATTGTCAGAAGGTTAATTTTCATAATATATATTGTGATTTAAAAAAAAGAAAATTACTTACTTGCAGGCAAAAGCTTGGCCCCGGCCCCAGACCAAATGCAATTGAAGGGGGCAGTCAGGAGGGACTTCCTTGGCATATGTGAAGGCTTCTGTGCACCCAAAACATGTGCAGGAAGCAAACAAGTGTCAGTGAAGGTGTGCCAGTCTGCCCCACCCCTCAGCATGTGGAGCTGTGGGGAATGAGGCAGCTGATTGTCTCAGTCCAAGCCTTTCTCGGAGGTGCTGGTCCTTCTCCCATTGAAGGCAATGCCAGGGCTTCCCTGTGTTTTAAAGGTACAGGGTTAAACTCTGTTGCATATCCTGGAGATTGTCCTCTGCTGTGACCACCTTATGCCATCCCACCCTCACAATTACCACTTCTGCTGTTGTTAAGTATGCTAGTCAGACCAGTGTATATAGTTTTTTTCCTAAAATATACAGTGAGGGATTTCGGCATTTTATGATGTTTTTAACAATTAATTGTCAAAAAGCACAACAAAAATAGATGAAGCATTAAAGCAAATTTGCAAGCCATTGAAGTAAAGAGCTGCAAATAGAAGCAATGTCTGTTTTCTACCTTTAGCTATCACTATAAAACTCATCAAAGTAAATCAGTTTTATTTAGACATCTGGAAAATGTACTCTGACAAACATCCACTTGATGACTGTCAGTGTCTTATAAAGAGACTTTGATATCAAAGATCCTCAGAAACTGTCAGAATAAACTGTATTTTTTTTTTTGACAGAAGGTTGTTTCCTAGGCATGATTTATATTGTCTGGTTGATATGTTTTTAGTATCTTAATACAAAGGATTATTTTTACAAATGTTTTTGTATCTACTTGTGTGGAATGATGTGACATTAAGAAGGAATTTTCACAAGTTAAGCAAACTAGAAAAGCAGAATCTCTATTCTTGCTCCTTCCGGCACTCTTAATTGTTCTATCACTGAGGTTAATGGATGGTGATTTTAAGACTTTGTATTTTTGATAGACTCATAGAGCTTACTTATGTAATTACCAAAAATTTTTTTCAAGCATCTGAAAGAATACACTAATCATCTAAGTATCTGAAGGGATGGTGTCAGGAAGATGGAGCCAGGCTCTTGTTGGTGATGGCAAGCAACAGGACAAGAGGCAAAGGGCAGAAACTCATGCACAGAAGTTCCACCTGAACACGGGGCAGAACTTCTTTACTGTGCAGGTAACTGTGCGCTGGAACAGATTGTGCCAAGAGGTTATGGATTCTCCCGCACTTGAGATATTCAAGAGCCACCTGGACACAATCCTGTGCCATGTGCTCTGGGATGACCCCACTTCAGCAGGGAGGTTGCACCAGATGACTCACTGTGGTCCCTTCCAAACTGACCCATTCTGTGATTCTGTACATCGAGTGATATTGTTTCCTTGCATTTGTGCTACTGAAATAAATAGGGACAGGGCAAAATGCAGTTGATTCTGTTACATATTTTAGCCTTTCTACAAATAGCTTTTCATCAGCCATATCCAGCATACTTCACTTTAGACAGAAAAAAACTGCTCAAGACAGTAGGTATGACTGCAGATGTCTAAAACATCTTTTTCCTCTTGGCTTTCATTTTTTTAATCCAGAAAGGAGGTGTTGCCTTGCAGTGTTACTGGAGATGCTGAATACATTAAAGTAGGAAGATGAGAGGAATGCCTTGTGGGGACTTCTTGTAAACATGCAGCATGATTGCTTTTTATTGGAAAAGGCATTTCTGCGACATTCTGTGCAGTGCTGTAGTACCATAGACATGTTGAAAATGCTATGAAAGCCTTAACTATTTAATTCTCATAATCCATCTGCAAGCACTAAGTGATTAGTTGCAGTTTACCTCGGTGTGGATGCTGGTTTTGGTACTTGCATAAGCCTGATCTGCAAGGGCCTGCTGGAGATGACAATGCCTATGCTTGACGTGGCTGGCAAAACTTCTCTAGGTTAGTAAGAGAGCTGGCAAGGTGGTCCTGGGTAAACAGAAAAGTCTCAAAGAGATGAGCATTTTAAACTGATTGGAAGAGTAACATTGTAGTGGCTTGAAGGCTACAAGGGTACTCATACTGCCTAATTTGAGGCACCAAATTCGGGACTATAATTTCCTGTTTTGTGAATAGGGGGAATGGAGTCTTTTCATCTACATGAATCAGATCAAGAGTAAACTAAATTTTAGTGGGTATATCTATATCTCTATCTCTATCTATCTATCTATCTATCTATCTATCTATCTCTCTCTCTATATATATACACACTCTCTTATCAGCCTCACTTTCATAGTCTGATATTTGCTTAAATTTAGGTTTCTGCACATGTCTTTTTCTGGTACCAAAGAGATGCTGTGGTGTGTCTCAGTATCCTGGCCTTGGGAAAACACATTGTTTGTAGAAAGGCATTTTATAAGCAGATAAAAGAAATACAAGAATCTTGAAACAGTTTGTTTTAGGAAAGCAGGCTGCCTTGGAGTGGATATCCTGTATGGAGTCAGGAAGGTATAGGAGGGGACAGGAGATGCTGTGCTTGCAGAGGCTGTAGATCTAGAAATGGATAAGAAAGGGGCAGGGGAAAGGAGAAATTAGTTGCTCTCTTGCTCTTTTTCTCACACAGAGAGGCTATTTTTGTCTAACAAATATCAATTCATCAGTATTATAAAGCAGCCCTGCTAAGGAAATACCCTATTTTTAAGTTTTTGTTTGCTGCAGAGTTTCAGAATGTTTGGCCAACTTTATCTCAAAAATGAAGGGGCTGAATTATTTCATTATTTACCTTCAGAGTGGCTAAACATGCATTCAGTTCACTTTTAAAATACTAAGCTATTTCAGAGCGACTGTTTGTGATACAGGCATTTACACATACAATTCCTTTGTTTAAAGACAGCTATTTAGGGAATCACAGGTATTCCACAGGCGTCTACTGGACACAACTAGCATTGGCTGCAGCCTGAGCATTGAACTAAGCAAGTTTGAAGGAGCCTGTTTCTACCTGGGAAGGTGGTAGAGAATCACTGGAAATAAACATATTGCAAGGCAATACTGAAAGTTATTTTGACTAGGTGGAAAAGTTTTTAATGCTGTAGGCAAGGTTCTACAAAAATAGTTGTATCTTTGTTGTAGTTATGTCCTGGTTTATATTGCCCAATTTCTTTTCATGACCATAAGTGTTTGAGCTCACCAACATGTATTTCTAGGAAGGCACTCCTTTCAGCTGATTTGGGTAGGTTACTTTCCTTGACCTAGGGACAGTGTTCTTCCTTTCTACCTGTACATCTTTCTTGAGGGAAGTGGCCTCCTCTACTGGTCATTCTATTTTTTTCTTCAAATGTGTGGGATGGAGAACTAGTATCCCCATTTCTCTTTTTTTTTTTTTTTTGTTTTTATAATCTCCAGAAATGATCTTCAGTTGTTTGTTTTGGCAAGTTATTTCTGAGAAAAAATCCATGAGAGCAGTTGTTGCTATTATTTAGCTTCCTCTAATTTATTTCTAGCACCACCCCCAAGTCACCTCCTCTCCCTGCTTTTCCTTCTCTCCACTGCTCCCACTTTGGCTTTCTGTGGTGTTTTTTGTTGTTGTTTTTTGAGTGTTTATATAATTTTGTTGTCTTTTCAGTTATGATTTTTCATCCATCAACTCACTGCTTTTCTAAACCAAGCCAAAAAAAACTGCAATAGTTTGCACCTACACTCACACGGAGATTTAAATCTTCAAGCTTCTGACTGTAATTTGTCTGCTAGTTCTCACCTTCCTTTCCCTCTGTATGAACAGCCCGTGTCTTTCCAAATTCCAATTTTGGGATGCTCCTCCTCCCCCCTCCCCATTTAATTCCTAGGAGTAATGAAATCCTGGCTCCACTCTATGCTCTTTGCTACAGAGCAGTGCCCACACTTTTCATCTCTGACTCATAGCTTACAAAATTAGT
The DNA here is from genome assembly GCA_013396695.1 of Sakesphorus luctuosus. Taxonomy (NCBI): domain Eukaryota; kingdom Metazoa; phylum Chordata; class Aves; order Passeriformes; family Thamnophilidae; genus Sakesphorus; species Sakesphorus luctuosus. The sequence continues at coordinate 47,835 of VWZD01008582.1, forward strand.
GCCTGCAAAGCTCGAAGAGCAGGGAGAAGCTGCAGTTCCCAAGAAACACTGTTAGCAGGCATAAGCTACTGCTGTCACTGAAGATGGTGACTTTTTCTTCTTTGGGCTTATCCCTGTTGCCCACCCTGCCTTTCTTTCTTTATGCTAGAAGTGTTTGTGTAAATTTCCCAGATCAGGGAAAGACTTCAGATAAAGTAACTGAGGAAAATGAAAAGCTAATTTGATATTTTTTGTGTCAATGCAAAGATATTTTGAGTTCATATTTCCCCTTCTTTTTAAGGAGTTTCCATTGATTGCCTTTTATTATTATTTTCTCGGATTCTATGATGATAATGGTGACTTAAACACCGTGTCCACCATCAGAGAAGTACAAAATATTGCATTATAAATCTGTTCAGGTTTTCCTCTGGTAGCCCCACACCTGCGAAAATGTCTTCAAGAAAATCTCACCTCAGCTACAAATTTGTAAAATAAGAAAAAAAAAATTGTTGGTTTTACCACACCATTTAAGAAACAGAAGTTACTATCACACAGAAGGGTTCCCAGTTGGAAAATTTTCAATCTTATGTGGAAGATGAGAAACTTGGTGTACTCATAGCGTTATATAAGCAATTGTAGCTAACAGTGTAGTATTAAAAATATTTCAAAACACAGGATAAAATATGGTTGTTCAGGATATGGTTGTTCATATCCAAATCCAGATTAGTCTCCTTATTTGAGTAAACTTTCAAATCTGTTTTCTAATAATGGTGTATCTGATGTTATTTCATGCATTAAATGTTTAATTGTCATCCAGAAAATAGATGCTTTACAGTGGGTACAAATTGAAATATTCAAGTCCAAAGGGTTAAATTTTCTCATTTTGAGATGTATATACATACATATGCATGTATGTATATATTTGCATATTTGCATATATAGACACTCTTTAATAAATACAGCTAACAATGTGTTTTTCTGCTAGATAAAAGAAAAACACCCAGTGGAGCAAGATGTAAGTAGTCTGTAACAATCTAAAATAGATCATCCAAGAAAGCTGAGGTGACCATATTTCAGTCAAATCTGCATAACTCTACCTCTTTCAGAATTATGACAAAATAGATATTTATAGCTGTCAGCACAGTTTTTTAATTCAACCAAATTTTAAAGCATTTGAAATGGCACATAATATTCTTTTCTGTTTAGGGATGCTTTCCTGTAAATTTAAGTCTGCTCCTAAATGCTAATGCAAGAGCTAGTTATAGTTCAGTTGAATTTTAACAAGTGTATGGATGGCATGTGTCTGTAAAATAAAATTCAGTGTAACTTTCCAGGATACTTGCTTTGCCAAGAAATATGTAATTTCCCTTGCTAACTGTATTTAATTGTTGAAGGATATCTTGTGGTTTCTAGTGTTGATGATGGAAAGATGTGTCAAAATTGGTTGGGCTAGGTAACATTATTTTGAGCTCAGTCCTACGTAGCACTGAACATCTCCATCACTTCTTCCTTGTGGAAGAAAGACAGCCAGGAGGGAGGCACAGTGATGCCCATTTTTCTTGTGTCCCACTTGGGACTGTAGTTGTGGACCCAGAGCAAATGGATCACTCCTTAGCCCCAGCTGGAGGTTATGCCCATTTAACTCTGTGTTTGCTCCCTAACCCCTCTCTGAGAAACCATTACCTCTTATAAAAAGGATGGCTTTCGGTTTTAAGTGGAATCAATTCACAGAAATGGATTCGAAAGTAAATAAACAGCTCAGTTGGCTGCAATGATTGGACAGTGATTTGTAGCACAGTGGGGAGAGAGAGGTGTGAGTGCAGACTGAGGGGCAGTGTGAGGGAATGAGGGAAGGATGGTGCTAGCTCGGGTCTGCTGCTGGCTGGGCTGTTTTGTCAGTGACTTCTTAAGCTCCTGGTTCTTGTCAAGGTTCTCTCCCTCCAGCCATGCACACTCTTGTAGTTGAATGGCACATCTTGAATCACTCCATGATTTGATTTTCCTTGCTGAGGAAACAGAAAGCTACCACAGCAAACCAACAAACCACTGCAGTGTTTGGCCAGGTGAATGACCTGACCTGGCCCACAGAGGAGTCAGATGAACCCAGACATAGGAGGTGGAGGGCCTGCAGAGCCACGAGAGAAAGAGAAGGAGGCTGAAAGACTGTTCATTTTGACACAAGGTACATTTGGACAGGCTCAGCTGTGCTGCTTAACCACACTCTCACAATGGGATTTACAGCAGCCAGGGCACTGCCAGGAGAACGTATCACCCTAGTCACTAAGCAAGATAGGAGAAAACCCAGGAGCTGTAATCCTGCCTTCTCTTCAGTCTGCAGGGAAACATTTATTTCATTGGGGCTGTTGGCTCAAATGCTTCCTGGAGCAGCCATTTATCCCTTTCTGGCCCCATATTAGTTCTTTGTTTGAGGTGCTGGTAATGAACATGGTCCTCAGATCTCCTGCTTATGGTAAGCAAATGGGCCCAGAGAGCAGCATCTATGATTACCAGGAAGGATGGGGTTTGAGAAGAGACTCTAGACTACAGGTCACTCACCTGGAAGTAGAGAAGTCTGGAATCCAGCCATGCTCCCAGCACACTGGCAACAGTTCTGATTACATGCAGAAAAGGAGACTTCTGCAAAAACGAGGAGAGGGACTCACCCAACTGAATGTCAATGATCACCTCTGAGTCACATTTCTAGACTGCATGTATAGTCACTGGAGAGAAACATATTTGCATAGAAAACAGCTTATATCCTTCCAATGTAGACATTTAAAATAGATCAGATAAATTGCAGCTTCAGAGCATCTCTTTCTCTCAAACTACAAGGAATTTAGAAAAGCAGACCAGATGTAGATGGCTACACCAAAGTAGCTTGGTTGACTTAAATGTTAAAAAAGGTAAATGAGGAGTTCAGGAGTATTTTGAGAACAACACTTTAAAATTCTATTGCTTCAATCTTCCTATCAGCATCTAAGTAATTTAGTAGGTCAGGGTCATGACACCTTACAGAACAGGACTTTTGTTTCCCTGATTTTCACATGCAAAAGTCTTAAAAACATACACATATCCATATTACAGCTAGGCTGTGATCCAAACGAGTTGGAGTCACGGATTGTGGCATAGGAATAAGGTCTACACAGGGCCAAATAGCACTGGCAAATAAAAACCCCTCGGTCCTCCACATATTATCCACAAGTTGAGACACGCAGTGACATTGCTGTGATATATTCACTCCAATATAATTCTCCAATTCAGAATTTAGGTCTAAAACCAACATTTACATTTTTCATTGAAATAGTAGTAGTTCAGTAAAAATGGGCTGGAATGTTAAAGAAAGACAATTATCCATTATTAAAAGCATGAGAATAAAATAAATTCATGACCAACTAATCAAATTTAAGTATTCTGTATTCATATATCACAGTACCGCAGTCCCCTTCAATCAAATGACAGTTACTTTATAGTACAAATAGTACTTTATAGTTACTTTATAGTACAAATCGTAATGAAGCAACATGTGAAAACCCCAGTAATTTAATTCATTAAACCCAACCATTAATTTGGCCTGTATTTGAGTCATAGTTTGGGAAAGAATAACAGAAAAGTTACATTTGGTATTGAAAGGTGTTCCTCCATAGCAGCTTTGGTTTAGCTATTTTTTTTTTATTTTCTAAGCTTCGCACAGTGGTTTGATTCTGATTTAGTTAATGTTCAGCCTATTCAGAAGGGTAAAATTACTGGGGTGAGCTTTATTGCTGTAATGGAAGTCTTGAGAAATTTAAATTGAGAAGTATTCTAATGCATCTCTGTAGAATATTATCTGCCTCACTTCTGAATGCTTTGCTACCATGTGCAGAACACGACACATAAGTGGCTTTTGGGGCTCGATGCACTTATGCAAGTGTTTTTCCTTTCTGCCTCCTAACAAAACAAAAAGACACTTGAAGCCTTTTCTTGGGGCTTATTTTTATTGCCAATTTAAATATAAAGAGACTAAAGTCCACACACCACAATGCATCTGTAGACTTTTTATTCAACTGTATATATTGTGATGATTTTCAATTAAAAATTCTGTTGCTGAGGAATTGCTGAAGTGAAGGTTTAGAAAACTATTGTTGAAGATAGAGCTAAGATTAAATTAAACAAAATTATTTTTGCAACGTGTTGCAGATAAAAATTGTTTATAAGTTTATATTAGGTAGTCAGGGAACATAAACTTTATTCTGTGCTTTACCCAGATGATTCTACAGTGCAAATGTTGAACTGCATGTAACGAATTATCTTAAGAATATGCTCTGTGAACAGCTGCAAACATTATATGCTGAGATGTGTTCAATACACTGTTCATTGAGCAACTCTGAAGAGTAATAGTAATAATAATAATAATAATAGGAGCCTATTTGCAGACAGTTGCAAGCAGGAGAAATGGCTAAATGCTTCAGTTAAATTATTCCTTATTTGCCTTGTCATACTATGTGGTAACAGTCAGTATAATGCATTTTAGTAATGAGTTGGGGCTTTTTTCTGTACTACTTCCTCTGGCCAGATTATTCTCTTCCATTAGCTTATTCTCCATGGTTTATTTGTTTGTGAAGTCCATCCACTGATTGTAGGCTGAATTCAAACTTTGCTTTCCTGCTATGCCCAAGTGATGAAGTAATGTCTTTTTGTGGACACTTTTCCAGTGGATCTACTAGTGGAGGGTTTTACTGCTATTTTATTAAATTTTTTCCTAGAGGCTTGGCAATACTGGTGCTGAGTATCAAAGCTGAAGATGGGTTTGGACCTTGAATCTCCTTTAAACATGTTTCGGAGAATTTCTAACCCCATTTTCTGATCTTTAATGCTATAAGATGCTTTAACGTATATTATAATTGAGATTTTCAAAAAATTGGAATTACGATAGTGTTGTCAATTTAAAATTACAATTTTGAAGTTCAAATATGAGCCTTTACCCCTCACTGAGCTTTCCTATTTGTATTTAACTTATCTATTACTTTCTGCAGAAAGAAGTATTTCAGCTTGTAGAAAACCATGTCTTCTCTTAACTGTTTATAACAAGCTGGTTAATGTAATAGTGTTATAAATAATGTGGTATTCAATTGTTTGGGGTTTTTTTAAACTAAATCAGTTCATGTCAGATTTTATAAAAATTCTAACAACACAAAGTATATTCAGATACATGTCTAAAAGCAGAGGAATATTGTGCATTAGGCTGAAGCAAGAGGAATTTCAGTGTATGCAGTGGATATTGTCACTTGCATAAAAATTCACCTCCCTCCATTGCTAGTGAATATTCATATTCCCATAGTAGGGCTCTTTGTATTTACTGTTCTGTCGAAGTACGAGATGGCATCCGAGCCCTCTAGTGTTTTATCGGAGTAGACATGTCATTTGAAATGTTACTCTAAGCCTTCCTAAACAGAACAAGCTGAGGTGAACAATACTCTTGCATATCTCTCCTAAAACTCTTTAAAATGTAAATGTAATATAATATTGACTCCTTTATAACTGCCTCATTTTGTAAAATCTCTTACACTGGCTTGACTTGGAATAAGAACAAAGGTGGGAAGAAGGGAAACAGTGCTTCTCTGGACCCTGTATTTGTACTCCAGAAAAAGAACTCCAAGAATCACCTGCACTAGAAGGAACAGATTTGGGATGATAGCATGCAGGAGAGAACTATTGCACACAGACAAAAAATCATATAAGTTATACGTAAATCAGTGCAAGGATTCTGTTTTCTATATAGCTGGAGTATGAACCTTCCAATAGCCATCACTGCCTGTCTGTAGAAACACAGCCTGTTAACTGTGAGCTACAGTCTGCTTAAAAATAATCAGTATGATTCCTGGCAATCTTCCCTTCTCTGGCTACTCCTGCCTTCATGGCCTTTCACTTGCTTCTTGTACCATCCTTCCTACCTGTGCTTCCCCTCAGGCCTTTTCTACCCACTCTTACCTCAGTTTCATGTGCTGCATCTTTTCCAGGAAAGCAACAGCCCCCACTATCACAGTACCTCGGGGTACTGGTTGTTCCCCTCCCTTACCTCACTCCCTGCTGCTGATTTGTCAGTTCATTACCTTGGCAAGTTAAGTAACACCCAGGAGCTGCATTCAGATTTTAGCACACTTTATTTATAGCTATATTGGCTACTTTTCACTAAGGAGGTCTCACAAGGCTGATCTGGACCCAAACCAGGACAGCACTAGGTGCTCCCTCTGGCTTTGAAGGAGTTGTTCTCTCTTAGGGATGGAGTGGCTGTTCTCTGAGCAGTCTGAGGTGCAGCTGAGTTTCATGCAAAGCCTGAAATCTGGACTATCTAGGTGAGATCCAGACATGCGGCAAGTATACGGTGAAACCTCAAATACCATGTTTCAAAATAGATGTAAATAACTTCTGTCTTTAAAGGGATTCATACCCACTTACATAGACACCCTTATCAGCTGGCTTGTTCTCATGCAGTTAACTTGTACAATGTTTGTGTGCAAATAGTGCTTTAAAGTGAACAGGCAGCATAATTAAGAAAACTTTCCTTTAGAAGCACCAAGTGAGTTTCCTCTTCTTATTGGTGGGAAAAGAGGAAACAGACATCAGGCCTCACACTTCAGCATGCCAGGACCGTATGACTCCTGTAGCTGCTCTTCAGTACCTCTCTAATCAAGGTGCTCCTCTTGAGATTTCAGCTGATGCTTTGGGAAACTTTCATCAGCCTCCAGTGCACTGGAGGATTGGGAATGCAAACATGGAAATAACAGCCTGTTGTTCTGATGGATTGCTGTATGCTGTGCTGACTGCATACCTGCAGGAGTGGGGCTGGTGAAGGGACAAAATCAGAGGAGGGTGCTGAAAAGTTTGTTTTTAACAGTGCCAGGAAGGGCTGAACCTTTGGTGTTCTTGATCAGGAAGTGCTCTATCCCTGGCAGCAGCTCTGCATCTGAGGGGCTGACAGTCCAGCTGCAATGATGCAGCCCTGCAAACCGCTGAGGGCTTTTCTGGGTTCTGTGGGACAGGGGTTCAAAGGCTGCACACAGACAGAATCCACTAAGCAGCATAAGGTAAATACTTGGCTGCTGTCCTTAGTGTTCCCAAATTCATGAAGGCAGAGGTTTCGTCTCAGACCATGTGGTGACTTTTGTGCAGTATCTGTCTTCACGGTATTCTCTGTATCTGTATTCTCTATAAATATGCCATTGCAGGTAAGCTGTGTTTTATCCAGGTAGTTATCCACTCCCTAATGAAAACCTCATTGCTACAGGTTTCTGTCAGGGTAGTAGCCATTCAGAGCAGCAGATGGGAACTGGGTGTCTCATTCCAGTTAGATTTCTTTGGCTTTTGTTTATTGCAACTGTGATCCTGTTGAGTGTCCTTTTTGCTAGTATAGTTGTCATATGGGGCTAAAAGGACTGATTTTCTTTAGTGATTGTTGCTATCAATTAAGATAATCTTAGTCATTCTCTTCCTACATTATTTTAGTTTTTCACTGTGATGGGATTATAGTTACTGTTTTCATTTTATTGCAGTTTGATAATTTGGATCTGACTTTTGTTACTCGATTACAATATTTGGCAGCCACCATATTTTATAAATATAAATAACTTATGACTTGAAACACTTGAGAGAGACATTATATCTTGTCATTTTGTATTTTGGAAAACAGATTTTCATTATTTTGTCAGGCAAACTTTAGGCTAAAATGCCCCTACCAGTAAATGAGCAGTGTGATCTACCTTGGCTGGGAGATCTGAAGTAATTTGAGTAAGCCAACGGCAATGCTCACTTTGTGTGTGTTGCACAGGCGATAATTCCATCAGAAATAGTGATTCTTAGAACCACCTTTTCATGGGAGTTTTTCTTTGCCCTCAACACATCAGCAGATGCAAGAACTTATTTTATGGACATATATGTGTGTGTAGATATGGTGTAAAGATGGGGTATATTTCAGACAGTACCAGCTGCCTCTGATGCAAGAGGAGGGGAATGTAATTACTTCTGAGGAAGTCTGTACATATTTGCCAGAATTTATAAATGTTTACAAGTAACTGGTCTTCACATAAGCAGGGCCCTCAGGGAGTGCTAGGCCCCCATCTGCTGGAGAATTTTATGTCAATTCTGGTGATTTTTAGGTTATTTTCCCTGCATTTTTCTCTAAGAATTATCACCATTTGGCTTTCTTACTTAAATGCTGATAGTGCCTGGAGAGGCAAAGGCCTTATTGTTCGGAGTAGTCTACATACATATGGTGACAGACAGTTCCTCTCCCAACAAGTTTTCTATCTAAATAAACAAGGTTAACAGGGCTGGGAAGAAGCAGTAAGTCTCTGTTTCACGGGGGAAGCACTAGAAAGTGAGAGGAGCTGAGCACTGAGCCCCAATCCTGACAGGCACCAAAACGTTTGCTCCTGGCAGGGCCAGAGGGTTTTGAAAAATATTTTCAAGTTTAAAACAGTTGGAAACGTACTTCAAGAAAAATAAACATTGCAATCTGCTTGGATAGCTAAGGAAGAATGGCACAGAACTTGGCATCCCAAGAGGTTGTGGGGATTACCGGCTTTCAGCTACTTTTATGCCCTTTTGGGGATATTCTGTGGCCTCCTGAGTATGTTTGGTAGCTTAGTTTACAGCTTTTCCATGTTGTATTACTGCCTAGAGCTGTGCCTTTGACTGGAGTCTCTCGACTGTATTTACACAGCAAACATGTGGCTGAACTCTGAGTGTGGAATGATCGGTTCCTTCGTGGTTTTGAGGAGCCTGAGAAGGTAACGGAGATGTCTGTCTCAATGTTTATAGAGGAGCCTCTAGCATGGCTAGCAGTGGAACAAATGGGGTCTCTTTCTAGGATGCAGGTTGTCCTCTATGCACTGTTGGGATGTAGCAGGATGACACAGGAGAATGTAACAAAGACACTGAAAACAGTGAGGCTTGTATAGAAATTCCTTCCTTTGCCTCATCTGTCTTCCAGTGTGGCCAGTACAGAAAGCAACAGCAAGACCACTGCTGGGATCAGCCTTACAGTTCTTGCCAGCCACCTCAGGGCAGTGTGTTCCAGTGGCTGGAATAAGATTATTTGCAGGGTTGAATTCCACACACATCTTTAAGGTCACCTGTAATTATGAATGTATTACAGATGACAGTTAAAAATTGTTAAAAATGTGAAAAAAGAAATTAACACTTGAAATTGTAACATTGGGAATGTTTAAAACCAGGCATTTGTCATCAGCAGGGAAGCATTTAAAGAGGTAATTCTTATCATTTCCACCTTCTCCCAGGTAAGAATAGGAGTGGATAAAGAGGGAAGGTGTCTGGTACTGTAGAGAAAAAGTCACTCTGTCCAGTGGAGACAGCATTCCAAGGAGAAAGCATCCAGGTTTGGGGATTCTTCAGGAAATCTGCTGTTTGTCATCGATAAAATCTGAGAAATAGGTCCTAAGTTCAGTCCAGCCCAAAGAAACTATCCTGAAGCTGAGCCCAAGTTGTACCAGCAAAGAGTGATTACACTACATCATACAGTGTAGTTTGAAGACTAGTTTTAAAGACTGGGCTGATTTACAGCAGAAACAAATCATATTTAGGTATAATCTTATTTATTACTGCAAATTATAATCACTTTGAAAATGGCTGGATTCAGCTGCTTCTTCTGAAGTCCTGTTTTCATTCTGTGGCCTGATGTGCTGTAGAAAGGATCAAACATCTCTAAATCAAAAAAAAAAAAAAGAGGGAGAGGGAAACTGTACTCAAACCTTTTTAAGGTTTTTCATTTCTTCAAAAGAAGAAAGGCAGTTCAGCCATAAATTTGGTAAACTGCATTTATAGTGCCTATACCCACAGATTTAGCTTGTAACACAGAAATGTGCTATGTTTAAATACCCAGAAGGAGTCTGTAAGACAGATTTGTCCTGATCGCTTGTCATTGACCAAAATGGATAGTAATAATTGGACACAGGAGACACTTGCAGATCAGCCTTTGTTGACAGTGCTGATACTTACTGAAAACATAAAATATCTCATGGTGGAACTTCACTGCCTTCTCTTTCATCAGCCAGGGTGATGTTCCCAGCAAACACCATATGCATCATTGCCAACTGCATTTTGTCAATATATTTTTGGTTCAATACCTTTTTTTATCTTTAAAATATTCTATAATTGTGCATATTAAAATTTACTGAATATTAATTAAATTGGGGAATTGTAAAATAGGGATGGATAAACCCATCCTTCTGAGGTTGGCTTTGACTTTAGTGACTCTGGCTTGACTTTAGTGACTTGAGTGAAGCAGGCTACCAAGTAAACCTTGCTGCCCTTGATCAGCATTATATTACTAACCTTTTAGCCACCCCCTTGGTATTCCATTCCATAGGATGTCACTCTGCTGGAGTGGAACAGGATGAAGAAGAAAATTACTTCTTAGAAGAGTGAAATATCACAGTTAACTGAGAATCCAGGTATCAAACAGCCTCCAAGTCTTAATTGGAACATTTTCTTTTGCATCGCTTTTAAGTATCATTTATTGCAACTTCCTTTTTATTTAATTTATGCTTTTACAAAAATGTGGGGTTTTTGTAGGCCAGGATACACAAATATGATATAATGGCAGAAATCTCAGCATGAGGTCATATACCATTCTGACTTCTCCAACTACACTTCTGCTTGTCAAATAACTTATAAGAACTGCTGGAGTTCTTGCTGCATTTAACATGTCTGAGTGCCACATCTTAGATGCAGGATACTTATCTTCTTGCTCTGTACTGCCTTTTCTGCACTTTTAACTAGTCCTGTTCCCATTTTTTGCATGGGATACACAACACTGCCTGCAATGGGTGCCCATATTACTTAGTTGTAATATTTGTCTAAGGAGCTGCTGAAAATGATATTCAGATGAAGCAAAATTGCCAGCTAAATATTGAATTGAGCAGTAAATGGTGAGGGCCCATGTGGTATTTTATTATCAATATCATCAGGAGATTTTAAAGATCAATACCAATAATTAGTCATCTTTCTAAGCCCGCAAAGCAGAACCTATTAGTTATATTACCCTTCATAGTATACTTTATTAATAACTTCCTATTTTACTCATGTATTATGATGTAAGAACGATCTCTGGGTCTTAATGAATATCTCATCCATTATATAAATTAAACAATACAATTGGACTGAACAGGTCCAAATTTATTTATTCAGATATAAATCAGTGATCAGTAGGTTAGTGTGTTTGTGTGATTGAAAAGGCAGCTTTTTGTTTCTGAAATGAGACCTTGGATTAATGGATGCTGAAATGATTGAAGAACTTCCTTTGCTGCCCTTCTGCTGATGTTGTTACCCTAGATATAAGATATTCAGGCTTTATTTTATATTCATATCCACTGCCTCTAAGACACATGACCTGAATGCAGCAAAAAGATAATTTTATAATATAATGGTAAGAATATAGAAGGATAAGAAATGAGGCCAGTAGCAAGCCTATAATGAAGGTCCTTTTTGAGGAGTGGATCCCAGAACAGCAGAGCTGTTAAGATCTGCCACAATAAATGGGATTTAAGCATATATGTAAAATAAAACACGTGCCTCAGTCTCATTCGTCAGGGTCCAAAAGTTTATTAAGGTTTGTAATTGAGTAAAGACAAAGTGAGTACATTTTCCTTGACTTGTTTTGACTTCACTAAACTGTGTTTGCAGTCACATCATTTTACCTAAAAGTTATTGGGAATGAAAGGTCTAAGGGAGTTCAGTCACACAGACTGGCTCAAGTTCTCAAGAGAGCACAAGCACTAAATAAATTTTTAGTTTAATTTTAGGGAATTTTGCTAAAAATTATTTGATTTAGCATTTGTTGCTATGTGCTAGAAACAGTTTCTCTGACCATACATTTGATGTAAGTTGGCTCTGTGCTTTGAACTGGTAAATATTTACTTAGGAAGTTGTTGGGGTTTTCTATATTTATTAAGCTGATGACTGGCTTGTATATAACTGGTGTGAAGGGAGTTGCCATCTCAAGCCAACCTTCCTTAAAGCAGGCTAGACACCAAGACTGTCTGTTTTACTACTGTCCCCACCACGAGCTTGCTCACCACAAGCCACAAATTGCCTTTTTAGGAAAGCAAAGCAAACTTAAGTCAATGATAATCTGCAATGCCCATGCAAAACCACTTTTTTAAGTGTGCCTGCAAACATTGCTCTAAAAAGACACAAAAGTAATTAAACCTTCAAATAATTAGTGAAAAAAACCAAACAAAAAGGTAATTTTAAATTTTGATATAATCTATCAGTATTTAAACTTAAGGTTGAAATATCATCCCCAGCTGCCTTCTTACAGATTACTTTAGATAAATATGAAGAAGAAAAAACCTGGTTTTGCTCTTAGGGATCTTCAGTTTTTAATTTATTTTTCTGTCTTAGGCACAAATTAATCCAACTCTGTTAAACTTAGTGTTATATTTCTGCAAACTGTTGAGGAGAAAGAAATATCCTGAAGACCAGTTTTCTGGTTTTACAAAGCAAGTTTTAGGGCTTGCTGGGTCCTTTTCTTTGTTTTGTCTTGGGGTGTTGGGTTTTTATGAGTGTATTTTTTTTCCCACGTGTCTAAGATAATGAAAGACAGACTAGTGGGTCTCTAAGGTATCTGATAGACATTCAAAAACTGTAAACTGTATTTATTACTCAGTGTAAGACACAAGGCTAACGGAATGAATCAATAATTGCCTGCATACACACACTGTGTTTACCTAGTTCTGCATAAGTATGAATGGAAATTTTACTTATTTTTTAACTAATAATTAATTGACCAACTGTATTAGTTCTGGGTATTGATTTTACACTAGCAGTAAATTTGATAAACGTTGTTACAACTATTTAATTGTTTATTTCTTTGTTTGTAGATTATAAAATTAAAGATCATGGCTGAGACATTAAGCTGCCAGGAATGAGCACACCTATACAAACCCCAAAATAATTATTTTCTCATGAAATTCTTTGCAGACCTCAAATCAGAGTCTGATCTATGTATCCACATATATTCAAACACCGATTTTTTAAAATGTTGAAAATTATGAACCTCTACTAGTACAGGCAAGTGTCTGAATTTGGAGGAAGATGCCCTCTTAGAAGTCCTAATGAGGAATAATTCGGGTGAAAGTTGTAGCCACAGTTAACTGTCCTGTGACTTTTAAATTGAGTTAAAGATGCCTAAATGTGCATGGAACCACTGCAGGTAGGAGAGAAGGGATCTAAACACTAAGTAGACTCTGCCTAAAGTTAGTAAGGCAAAAAGTCCTTTTGAATACTTCTGCGTTTAAGCATTGTTCCTGAAGGGGGTAAATGGTGAAGAAATCATGTTTGGAGCAATGCTGGTTAGGAGTGATGTTCTGTTGCTCATTTAGATCATGAACCTTTTGTCAATACTAACAATTAGTGGGCTAAAGATTCCATTGACCACACCACAAGAATCAATATACACGGTACTTGTTAGTTATTTACCACAGAGTGTATTAAAGCCTATAGATTCACCATAAATCCTTTAAAGCTATCCTGCTATGATCCTTGCCACAACATGCATTGACACATCAATAAATCCTTTTGACAAGGGTGATATGTGAAAATCAATACCAGTTTATCAGCTATTTCCATGTAGTCTTTTTTACAGAGGTTTAAAGATCTTTTCCCAAAGCTGTATAGTTGACATGGTGTAGGGATAGATCTTGAATCAAATAGTGACCTTGATTAATGCTGTTCAGTCAAAGAATGTTGTAAATCCTGTATAAGGGACATAAAACCATTTCTGATGATGCTCACTGTTTGGAAAGTGTTTTTCCAAGCTTTTACTGTTTGTTGTTTTTTTTTTCTTTTTGAAGGTGAATGAACTTTCTGTGTGCACACAAGAAAATTAGTTGGGTTCTTTTTCCGTCAAAGTAAAAGTCTCTTTTCCTGATAAAAATATTGCCAGGTGCTTCTTTTTCATTAACCTATTTTCTACAACACAAGAGCCATCACTAAAGGCTGTGCTGTATACTTATTCTGCTATAAAAACATTATTGCATTATGAAAATAGGTTTAAAGAAATGTATGATGAAAAGTGTACAATTGAGGCAGAGTAGACCATTTTTATGTTTGGTTCTTATGAAGTGCTTGAGGAACTTTGAGCTGATCCTGTCTCATTTCAATTGTCAGGCAATCTTTTAAAAATCTAGATTCCTTAGGCTCCCAGTGGTAGTTATCTTTCATGTCTAAATAACAAATTATTTAGATTTTTACAGTGATTCTTTCTATGCATACTGTTCTCCAAATATATGCAGGAGTTTTATCTTGAAGTTGTATACATTTATTTCATTAGCAAGTTCTAATTGTCCTGGTAGATGCAATAACCTTGAGAACCAATGGAAAGAAAGAAATGTCCCTAAACTACAGAAATATATCTGAAACAAAACTTAAACAAAAAATAATGGCTGCATTACTGACACTAATTGTTATTCATTTTAGATTAAACTATTTTGCCTCTTTCTTGCTCAGCAAATTAACAGTTTGAATTCCAAAGTAGGCAGAATATTTAATTAGTTCAGTGTCTTGCATTCAGGGGCATGTAAGACACTCAGCAGCTGCAAAATCATCTCAAATCCCATAGAGAGAAAAGGATAAGGAAGCCTATTACATGGCTCTTTGGGACTACCTCTACCAAAGTCAGCTTTGACGGAAGCAAATCCAATTCCCGCTTCATTCAATGGGAGCTGGCATTGCTAGTGGTAGGGTTCAATTCTGCCCCTTGATATCATTTTTCCTGTGAAAGCTGAATGTATTGCATGTGTTTCCTGTAAAGTTTTCTACAGACACTGACCAAAACGGAAGGATTAAGAAAGCTTTGGCACGCCTTGCCTTGGTTTTAAATGAACTGAAATGAAAGATAACTGTAGCACTCAAGATGGGAGATTCTGGTCTCTCAGTCTTTCCCTGCCCCATAGTATACAACATTCCACTGTTAAAATCTTACCTAAACCCTCCACTCTAAAATCTCAATTATTCTGCTATGTGTATGGTATAGTACTGTACACTGTGTCATCTGCCTTTCTTTTTCCCCTGCATTTTCCTCTCCTCCATAATTTCTCCTTTATGTTGTTCTGTCTGATGAATCTCTGAAGTACTGATAAATGGTACTGATACATGTAATGTATTAAATGTCGTTAAAACACAGGGAAAACTGTGTGTTATTTAACTACCTTGTTTATGGTTATAAAGGCACTTAGATGGCATCCCCTTAACAGTTACACACATCAACTATTCTTAAAAGTAATAAGTGATTTTTTCACTTTTTGATAAGGATTTGTTAAATACCTTCTCTTTATGTTTTTTTCCTCTTTAAACAGAAAAGTGTTTTCACATAATGCTGCTCTTTCCCCTTAGAGTAGTCTGGATTTCTCAGTGCACAACCAGGATGGGCTTCTGGTGTGTGCCACAGGGACTGCAGGCTGAGAGGGAAGAGAGTATGAAGAAAAGGGTGGAATAAAATCCACACAAACAACCGAAGAACAATGATCCCTGAATGAAAAACAAGGTAGAGTAGCCTCAGGCAACAGATAACCCAAGCTCCAGTTGACCTTGGCAGCATGACAGGGTCTTTATGTAAGGACAGAATCCTCCAGCAATTTCATCAGTTTTGCCCCACTCTAAACCTTGCATCTGTTGTTATTTTACATCTTTCCTTTTTTTTCTTATTCTTCTTTCTCTGCTCACATATATTTATTGCTCAAACATATTTATTATGACTAGTAAAAAAGAAGATCTTCAACTATGTTTGAGCTTTCTCAGGTCTCAGGCTCCAGAGGACTGATGAAACTCAGGACTTTTTTTTTTTCTGTTTCAAAACTCTTGATCTAGAGTAAGTTAGACACTAGCTCTGCACCACCAGGGTTGAATTTTGGGTGTAAGAGCAGTCTTGCTTCTCATTGTGGCACAGTTGTAGTGGATATCTTTTGTCCTTTCTGCTGTGAGTGTGCAGTTAAACTAATATCAGAGGATGGAAAGGCAGCCATCTCAAGCATGTCACTTGGCAGCAACCAGACCTTAAGCATGAACAGATTTGTTGAGGCAGCTTTCCCAGCCTATTCAGTACAGGCAACCAATTCTGAGCCTTATGTACTATGACCTGATGGGGTCTATTAAATATCCTCACATAAGACACCCCAGGGGCCAGTGTGAGGGAAAAAAAGGAATATTCATTTAGAAACCTAAGTTAAAAACTATTAACAGTTCTGTCTCGCCAAGAATGCTTGTTTGACTGTTTGTTTGCAAAGGATGAACCAGTGAATCCTACTTTACAATTGTACAGGCTGCATGGTTTTTTAATTGTGTAAGAATTTTGGCATTTCTTTGGCTATAACCAATGATCATGCTGCTGCATTCACAGCTGGTATATATGGATGAAACTCCATATATGCAGCTGAGAGAGAAAGATTATTTGGTGATGTTTTTGGTACAGGCTACCATCTGTCCAATGCACCTGTGTTGTTGGATGTGAAGAACTTTTTAAAGTCACAATATATCAACAAGAGTCAAGCACTTGTGAACTAAACTGTACAGGATAAAATTTTGTTACCATGGTGTTTTGATGTTTTAACAGTTTTAAATATTAATATCATTTAAGAGAGTGAATTGCAAGTTTTAGCTGCTCATTTCTAAAGGATCATTTCTACTCTTTGGAGTATTTTGTGTACCTCTTCATTTGACACTGATGAATCAATTTCCAATGTGTTTATTTTTAAAGGAATGAGTTCTATAGTTTAAAAGCACCCTAGTAAAAATACTGTTAATTTTTAATACTGTTTATGTTTAATTCTGTTAAAAAAGAAACTGTTGTCATATATACATATACTGATGAATAATTACATGGAATGCTGTCTGCTGTTTTCAAAAACAGGGAGAAATTTTGTCAGTCATTTACTGATTACACCCATCTTGATCAGATTTTCCTGCAGAGGAGGTGCAGTAGCAGAAATCTGTGCAAAAAAAAAAAAAAGGGTATTGCTGCATGACCATCAAGTCTCTTCAGAAAGTTATTATCCTTTATTATTCCCAATTATCACCTTTTCAACTATCCCCTATAGTTGAAAATTTGGGTTAGGAGTTAAGTTAGACTTTTGAACAAACAAATGGGAAGAAGGAAGAGAGGATTTCAGAGGCAGGGATTTGTTTGGTAGGAAGGAAGTCAGGCAGATGGTTTTATTCCTGCCCCTCAATGTGACCCACTTTCTTTCCTTTAGTTGTTTGTTTATTTATACATGACCAGTGACATAGCAGGTGTGCTAAATAAGTAGCAGTGTTTTGTCAAGAAGTTATATTTCAGTAGAAATTGCTTTAGTTAGTTTGTAAATCCACTAGTAGAGACACTAAATTGTGAAGTCTTGACAATGCTGTGTAGATGTTTAACTGAATTAATGATAAGGTGTAAAAGCATAGCAGAGTCTGTCAGAGGCAGAAGCAACAAGCTCATTTTGGTTTCACCTTCAGCTGTTGTGTGACAAAAGCAAACCACCCGTTCTTCATTTTGTGCCTTGCACAGTGGGGATGACAAAATATTTTACTTCTTGCCAAGCACACGATGGTAGTGTTCTAAAAAAAACAACATCAAGAATCTTGTAGAAGCCTAGTCTGTGTAGTCAGTCCATACATTATATGTTTGTTCCTGGGAATTTCTGCTTTCCTGGGATTCAGACATCCCTTCCACACTCTGACTGATACTGAGGCCCGTGCTGCAAACAGGTTGGAAGAGGAAGGGCTTGCTGTTAAAGATGTCTCAGCATGCTTTTTGGCTGAGGTCCTCTCAAGAATTGTAAAGAAATTTGGCAGGTGAAATGCAGCAGTCCCTTGCAAAGATGTTTTCTCATGTTTGAACAGCTCTGATGGCCACTGCCAAAGTGGGATAACTACCAGTCACTCCTGAACTCTTCCCAGCCCTTTTTGGGAGAAATTGATGTCATGATTCATCTTCTCATGAGACAGTGCTCATGTTTCCCTGCTGTTTTATGCCTCAGCACAGGAGGAGGTTCTTTGTTTTCTCTCCCCTTGCACTCGCTTCTTACAGCCCCATGCAGGGCTAAATACAATCTGGCTCATGGTAGAGATTTGGAATCTGTTTCCTTGCTCTTCTACAGCTTTCAAGGCTTGCCAGCAATACTGTGGGAAGCCTGGAAAAAATTAAAGTGTTATTCTATCCTGAAACTTGTCTCTGCAAAAATGCTATTCTAGACTTCCATGTTTATTGTTTCTCCATGATTCTCTGCATGAAATTTGATCTATTTAAAAAGGGAACCAAAAAAGAAAATAAAAAGAAAAGAAGAAAAAAAAATCCCTGGTTTACCTGCCCAGCAGACTCCTTCTGTGAGCAGCCAACCTGAATTCTCTCTCCTCAATCTCTGAATCAGAATCTCTTCTGTTGAAAGGAATCAAACCTAGCTGAGAATGACTCTGCTGTGTTTGAGCTTAAAATCCTTTTGAGCTGAAAAAACTGAAGTTACTTGACAGTAAATTCACAGTATAGCTATTTTTAAACATTAGTATATTGACTGTTTCATAGGGAAGACAGGACTGTAGTAGGTAGTGCAGAAGTTGGGTTTCCTCTGAGCAATACTTTTGTTACCTGTATTCCAGAGTAATCTATTCAGCCTGCAGCGTAAGTTTGCATGTTTCAAATGCAAGTCACAGACCAGTCCTCTGCTGAGCCCTCTTACAACAGCTTGAATCACCCCTTTATTCGTTCAGTTGGAGTGGACCCCTGGAGATTTAATTAATTTATCTCTATAAAATCCAGTGGAGTTTATGAGAGACTTTCCTTTTGATGCTTTTATTGGGAGGAGAAAGACATGGTACATAGCTTGACTTTACTTTTAGCCTGGTGGCAGAGAAGTTCTGAAAGGGTCCCTGTGTCATACATACAGGGAGGCACATCACAGGCCCTTGTATGAGAAGACCTACAAGAATTCTGGATTGAAAACAGTAGATTCATTAATGATCATATCTTGTGAACCGTTGAGTAGCTTTTCTCTTTCGTGGAAACTCTGTGTACACTCAGAAATCAAACAAGTGGGCTCAATCAAGTCTCCTCAATCTAAAAAAATAAAGTTCTTCTGGTCTACAAAGCCATAAAGAAGACAATCAAACCACTTTCCAGGAAACTAAGAGCATGGCCTTTATTAGTTAGTTCAGGATGTAATTATCTCCCTAAATATAATTAATGAAGAAGATCAATCTTATTGGACCATCATTTTTTTAGAAGTATAGAAAAGTCAGAAAACTCAGAAGTCACATATGAAAATCTATCTTTTATTATTTTGCTTATATCTATACAGCATCTCATGATAGACCAGAGGAAAGGGAGGAACTCTGTACATGTCCTTGCAGGTGATGTCCCCTCAGATCTGTGTACACGTCCTTGCAGCTGGTGTCCTCTTGGGCCTGTACTCGTATCTTGGCCTTAGAGGAGTCACTGAGTCTGAGTCCCTCAAGTGGCACATGCCCTGCTTCACCTCCACAGTGCCAGCACTGAGCGATGTGGGAAGCCTGGCACCGAAGACAGAGCTGGTGTTTGCTGGTCATTGCCAAGAAATTAATTGGGCTTCACTACACTGAGTAGGGTAAATTACTGCCTCAAGCCTCAGACTTAGCTGTGAACCCTTTTATTTATTTGCATTTAAAACTGAAAACTGGCTTTTCTTCTGTTAGTAAGGAACATTTTAAATAGGGTTGGTTTCCCATTTTTGAGAGTCAATCATAATACAGTCATTAAAAAATGAGGGATACTTGCAAACAAAGAGAAAAAGGCATTATTTGCTGCAGTCATTCCCAGGGCTGATGTTCTCATTACTTCTAGTTTTAAAAGTCCTCTTGGCCTATGACAAAAAGGATTTTTTTACTTTGATGACATCTTGCAAAATAAAATAATGCACTATTAAAATAATGTACAATGAAATGGTTGATAAAATCTATCACTGAAATCTATGCTTTCATTATATCAGAAGCATCAGTAATCACATATTTTATACTACATTTTGTGCTCTTTGATGCTGTAATAGATGAAGTTTTACTAAGATTGCCACATTCTCTATGATAGCTCCCTGTTTGCAGTTTTTGATAACTTTGTCAGACTTGAACCATTTGGCATCTCTGTGTGATGAAGTTTTCCATGCTGTTTTTTTTTCTTAGTTGAATCTATTGTGGAAAATTTCATCAAAAATTATTCAAACATTTCCAAGCACTAGGCAAGGGAAAATATATTTGTTTTGACCACACTGAAAAGTCCTGGCAAACCTTGCACTGAATAGCTGTAGCTTCCCCTCCCTCCCTCTGCCCCCCATCCTATTGTTTGGAAATAAGGATCTGAAATTTGGCAGGGGGGTGCTCTTTGTCCTATAAAATTGTTATGAAAGGCATCACACTGGATGAAGTTAAAAATCTTTGAGAAAGTTGTATTGAAGGTAGGTGGGAAACTGGAATTAGCTGAGAAAAGAAATAGTGCTATCTCTGGTTGGTGCCATTAGGAAGTAATGGGGTAAAGCAAGGGAGAAAGGGACATGAACAGATAAACAGTTAATTGGGAATGAGACACTGAAATGAAACTGGAAACGAAAGGGAGTTTCAGGATTTAGTATTTCCTACACAAAAGATCTGGCCTTGAAATCAGCCTTTGCAGAAGGAAAGATTTGTAGAGAAGTGGGGTCAGATGTCAACTATCCTGCCACCACGAGATGGTTTGGGAAAGTACAAGTAAGCAAAACTGAAATGACCAAACACTTTTTACTGGTATATCAGCTCATCCCAAATGGGAAGTTGTGCCTGGAGCACTGTGTTCAGGAATTGCCAGTGTATTCTGTCTCCACTAATACACCTAAATATTCTAAAATTTGTTTATGCTTGTGACTTCTAGGAAGCCCAGTAGCAGTGAGTTCTACAGCTTGGGCACTGTATGAAAAATTACTTCCTATTACTGACTTTAAAACTGTGAGTTAATTTTATTAGATATCCTCAGATCTTTTTTTTTTAAATTTATTTATTACAATGATGATTTTTAGACTGAATTCCCTAATCACAGACGAGAAAGTCCAGAACTTTTATGACTTACAAACCTCTGTTTTACCCATCCCCAGTTACCTTTTTCCAATCTGAAAGCATGTGGCTGGCCTTTTTTATCACTGCGTATCATTAAACCAACATTTCCATGGAGTTATCCATAATGCTTCAGAGAGTTTTGTGCTGAGTGATAATAGCTGTGGTCCATTGTGGTTTAGATCTAATTAGGATTGTTTTCCCTCATATGCATTACTTTGCATTCATCAATACCCTCTGCTGTTTTATTGTTGTTTAGGATTTTAAGCTTCCCACAACTCTCTGCATTCAGATCAGCCAGCCAGAGTGACTCTCCATGCCTGGTGAACTTTTTCATATTGTTATCCATCTTCTTTCAGAGTCCTATAAGACTATGCTTAACATCCCAGGTCCTTGGGAGTTGGGCTGGTAGGTTTCCTATTTTGCGAAAGCTCGTCAGTTATTTCTAACCTTTGTTTGCTATCTTTTAATGATTTATTAAGCAAGTCTTGGGTTTTCCTTTATTAAAACCTAGAATAAGATAAAAAATGTCTGAGTTTCTCAAAAAGACTTCAAGGCCTGCACTTGGAGATGCAGGAATTTAATTTGCCTATGAAACTTTAATGGGCATCTTTTAGCTTATAATAAATTCTTGAATTAACTAATCTCACACTCTCTGATCATGTGATTCCGGCTTTCTTCAGCACACAGCATGGCTCTTTAGTGGAATTAAGTTAGGATAACATGAGGGAAGAAACTCTTATCTGGAGAATATTTGTTTCAGAATTTGGCAGCTGTACTGTGGATGAAATGGGGAAAATGTCCCCTGGTTAAGGTCGTGAAACGTTAAGCCCAACTGGTTGTATTTTCACATCTTAGTTTGAGGTACTCACATGTGCAGGTTGTCATAGAGGCCAATGCCTTTGCTTGGCTATTTACAACAAGCTACAGTAATTTTATAAAAGATTGGAAGAGTGAATGTTGTGGCATTCTCTAAGATATCTTGTATGAAAGAAGACACACACAGATACATGAACAGATAGAGCTATGCACATAAGATCCTTCTTCTAAGAGAATTTAGAGTTACATTATTAGTATTAGAAAATATCTTTGTCTCTAGGCAGCAGAGGAACCACTGTCCACTATGATGCAGAACAATTGCTTGCAAATGATTAGGCTTAAATGTTGGCAAAATAATACCTAAACTCTCAAGACAACTCTGGTGTTTAAAAATCAACACCAGCTGTTTCTGTTTATGCAATACTTTGTAAACATAAAAGAATAAAATAGAATCTGATATGACAGCTCATATACTAAGATTCAGCTTTCTGCAAAAACAAATCAGGCCATTAAAAAATGTGGGGTTTATTTCAGAGAGTCTAACAAAGCCAACTAGTCTCATGATAATAAATGTAACCACGTTTGTCTAATGCCTTTAGGCAGATGGCAGGTACCTGGCAAGGGGACTCTGAAAGCTAAGTCATCAGAGAGGTTTTCTTGTTCTCCCCCTGAAAGGAATAAAGAGAAGGACCCTCTCATAGGCAGCACCTGTCAAGCATTTCTGAGCCTGTCATTTTCAAATTTGCCCTAAGTGCCAAATTCTGATTTCTGTCACACAGATTCTGTCACAGAAAGGCAAAGGATTCGCTGAAGTTAGTGGGGTTTGCTTTAGTGTAATTGCCCTCAGAATGTAAGCCCAGAACTCTCGTAGGAGCTGGGTGTGTAGTGCAGTTGGAGCATTAGTCTCTCATAATTAAACTCATAATTAAAAACTCTTGGGTTTCGTATTTTGGTGATTATTTCTCATGTGCAGGGTGGCCTGGATGACACAGGTAGATAAAACCAGTTAAATGGGGGGAAAGTACAATCTATTAATCTCACAGCTAGGTAGGTGCCTGGCCCTCAGAATAGAATAAAATCAGAGGCTCATTCCATGGAAAGTGTACGTTGAAATCCAGGCACCTGAGAGCAGAGTTTCAACCAAGCCATTTGTTAAGCTCAGCACTAAGCTTTTGATGGGGTGGTCTTTAGAAGGGTGGATTATTTTCTGTTATGAAAGCTCAATATCATTCCAGAGCTTGTATTCACCCAGACACAGCAGCCCACCCAAATCCCTGAGGACAGGAACCTAAAATCTTTTTTTCAAAAAAATGCAGAGAAATGAGCTCTATTTTTCCTCTTAATTTTGTCTGGAAAAAGTAATAGGGGCTGCATCTTCACCTCTGCTGATGTTTTAGTTTGATTACGACTGTCACTTTTGAACTAAATTATATGAATGCTTCCTCTTACTGCATGTCAGGTCATGTTGCAAAGCAGTCTTGGCACATGTAAACTGGACCTTAAGGTCTCTGCTTTCCAGTGTTCAGTCCATGAGATTAGTCTCAAGCTCATTGAAATTTAACCCTTCCTTCCTCCTCTCTCACCCTGCAAAATTCATGTGTTTTGGATCATCATCAGTAGCCATTGTTCCCTTCTTGCAGCTTGTCAGTGAAGGTGTCACTATAAACCTGTATTTATCTCCCAGGGAGGCTCAGCTTCCATAGCTCCAGAGTAGAATTCCTTCTTGCTTAAAATCATGGATGGGGCTGGATTTCAATTGACCAAGTCTGTTTTAGGTGATAAAGGCATTCTTTGGTTCTGGCTTCCTATTCTTTCTAGATGGCACATCTACATGGTTTTCATTCATGAAATGTTCAAAAGCAGATAATAAATTTTTTCACTATTTTTGGAAATTATTCAGGCAAGTGCTTTGTCTTGCTGTTAATTGTTCATTAACAGTTTGCAACAAATTTCCTATCTCTATTAAGATTTTCTCCTCTTGCTTTATAGTTGGTCACCTTTACTCAACATTTCCTAGTATTTTTTTTAAAGGATACAGAAATCCCATCATGTGGCAGACTAACTAGTAGCAATAGTAGGTTTTCATGCTGAGTCTTATATTCTCCAATTCTGCAACTCATTTTATAAGCTACCTCTGTCTCTGCTGGAAATTAATTTAATTTAATCACAAAATTACTTTTTTTTTGATGTTTACATTCATCTTGGCAACCATCCTCTAAACTTATTCTTCAAAACATTTGTATGAGCTAAAATTTGGTTGCAGAAATGTACATAAACCAATCAAATTGGGATCAGATTTGTAATTTGAAAAACTCCCCACAAAAATTTTTACATTATTTAGCCACTTCTTATGTTGAATCTTACACTACAAACAACTGCCTGTACATTATTCACCAGTGCTGGGGCAGGACAATTGAATACTTGAGAATGAGATGCACTCTCTCTGGCTGAATTTTTTGGGCCTTGCCTTGATAAAATGTTCTCAGAATATATACTATTCAAAAGCCATTTTTATTTCTAAATAGTATGTCAGGATAACTATACAAAAAGAGCGACATAATTTTTTGAGGGTGGAGTTCAGATGATATTTGTCACAGTGATTTAAAGCTAATCAAAAGGGCTGGGTAAAATACAAAATGTCTCCCTGTTAACAGAAGCTTGGTCTCAGAGTGGAGCAGAAATGCTCACCTACAAAGGGAGTTGTTATGTCTTGCTCTGCATCCAGATACTGTGATTAGTGTTTACCAGGAGCCTACCACCTTCAGAGTGTCTGTCATATAACCACAGAATGGTTTGGGTTGGAAGGGACTTTCGAAGGTCATCTAGTTCCAATACCCCAATACCCCTGCAATGAGTAGGGTCATCTTCAACTACTTCAGGTTGCTCAGAGCCCCATCCAGCCTGACCTTGAATGTTTTCAGGGATGAGGCATTGACCACATGGCTGGGCAACCTGTTCCAGTGTTTCACAATCCTCATTATTAAAAAAAATTTCTTCCTGATATCTACTCTAAATCTACAGTCTTTTAGTTTAAAAACATTACCCCTTGTCTTATTGCAACATGACTGCTAAAAAATTCTGTTCCCATCTTTCCTATAAGACCCTCTTTTTAGGTATTTGAAGACTACAGTAGCCTTCCTTTTTCCGGGCTGAATAACCCGAATTTTCTCAGCCTGTCATCACAGAAGAGGTGCTGCAGCTATTTTATCATTTTTGTGCACTTCTCTCAACCTGGTCCAGCAAGTTCACATTTTTCCTCTGCTGGGGATTCCAGAGCTGGATGCCATACTTCAGGTGGGATCTCACCAGAGCAGAGCCAGGAGGCAGGATCACCTCCCTCAATCTGTTGGTCTTTTTTCGTTTGATGCAGCCCAGTTGGCTCTCTGGGCTGCAAGTGCACTTTGCTCAGTCATGTCCAGTGTATCACCCATCAGTACCACAAGATCCTTCTCCGCAATGCTACTCTCAATCCTTTCATCCCCCACTCTGTGTTGATACTGGAGTTGCCCTGACCCAGGCACAGGACTCACACTTGGCCTTGTTGAACCTCATGAGATTCACATGGCCCACTTCTTGAGTTTGGCCAGGTCCATCTCATCCCTCAGGCATGTCAACCACACCATTAAGCTTTGAGTTGTCTGCAGACTTGCTGCGGGTGTGCTTAATCCCACTGTCTGTGTCACTGATGAAGATATTAAACAGTACTGGTCCCAGTATGGACCCCTGAGGGGCACTACTCAGCATTGAAGAGACGTTTACACAGCCTTCCTATCTACCAGATTTTGTGCAAGATTTGGAAAGTAAAGATATGAAATGGTGAAATCTCAACTTTCCTGTTTGGAGACTTTCTGGGACATGACATTTTAGGGGCAGAATCCACTAAATAGAACACATTATTTTGGAACTCTATTTTTAGCTTATTTATTTATGACTTGGCAGACTCCTAGTCAAGAGGGGATAACCCTGGCCCTAGTGATAAGTTTTAACAACTGCATGTTTATGCACCAGTAGGTATCAGGAGGTCAGTCATAAAAACCTGTCAGTTTGTATTACTTCTCTGTTGACTCTCTATCAAAGCATGAAGGAAATGGGAGCTGCCATCTTTCTCTTCCTACCACTGGGTAGTATGTCATGAATTAGATAAAATAAGCTGATTTTTTCTTATATTGGTGCAAAATACAGTCTCTCTGAGAACTGGAGAAAAAACAATCAGATTTCTATATATTTATGCAGTTACTGAAGGAGAAATACCATTTTTGCAGGTGAAGGCAGTGCAAATACTGTACAACACATGTTTCTTCTGGGCCCTTTTAAAAACACATCAGCAGTGCTCTCAGATGTGTTTGATATCTAGTGCTGAATTCTGATCAAGTCTCCCCAAAGGAGATCTGTTTGGATATTAATGAACTGTTAATTTTTAAGTTATGTGCAAAAGGGAATAGTGAAACTTGCATCATCCTTAATATGTTCAGGTCACTTCCTTTTGATGTCTACATCAAATCAAAGAAGCTGAATGAGAAAAAAGACTACCGAGGATGATCATGGTTTCTTTTCCAAATGAGAAATTTGCACTCTGTTTAACACCCTGCCTCCAAGTGAACTTCCAGTTGTCTGATATTGATGGCCATGAGAATGAGCATATGCAATTACAATAGGTAAGCCACTCCATGATTCTACCTATACCAGAGCCAGGCTCTGAAGGATCATGCTGTTGGCTTAAATGTCAGCCTATTGGAGAGAAAAGAGTTTGGAATTCTGTTTATTCCCTTGCTCATGTTTAAATGCATTTCATCACACTCAAGCTTCTCTCTGGAACCATGACTACCAATGGGATAGTCTTCTGTTCTTAAAAAATCCCACACTTATATATCTGTCTAAAGGGCCTGAGAGCTTTGATTTCAAGTTAATTTTTTGGCAGGACAAGCTACAGAGTGCACATTCTACAACAGAAGAATAGATGACACAGTTATTCTAAGCTTGTGTCAAGAAATTAGATACTAAAACCCGACAATTTCAAATGTTGACTTACAATTTTATCTGTTTGATCCAAGCACTCCATGCACAGAACAGACACTGCTGTATCTCACCTCAAGTAGACCCTGCAGGTCAGAAAGATATCCAGAATTATTTTGATCATTATCTGGGTGGAAAAATATTATTTTTTTAATAATGAAGCATGATGTATACAGTTTCCGTGGACCTATTTGTGATGGCAGTAATCTAAGTGGAAAAACTATATACCTGCTCCTCTTATTTCACCATGAGTTAAGTTACGTTTGCTTTTTTCTCTCTTAAAATCTCACAGATGGCCACCTTCAAAGTACAGAAGGGATTACTTGATTAAATCTAAGAAGTACATCTGGCAAGTGGACATTTTCTAAGAAAGAAAAAGGATTGTTTCCAATAGGAAAATATCAATCCTTAGAGTTAAGATACCACCTTTTCACTTTATATTTCCTAGGTGACAATTATTATCCCTGACTGCTGTGCTTACTATCATAGGAACATTGTGAAACACCATGTGTCCTTTTATGTTTGCAAGGCACTGCCACTGGTGGTCCAATAAGTTAGATAATTCCACACAACTTTATTGTGAGACTCACCATGTACGATGCAAAGTACACTTCTGTTTTCACATTCCATCCTGACCACTGGATTCATTTGACATGTATCAACTCATGACCCGTAGGATTATATGTCTGCAGCATACTGTATAATACTGTTGAAAATATTCAGTATCTCTGCAGTTTCTAGGCCATGTCCCCTGGGCAGTTTGGTGTCACCTCTTTGACTGCTACTAATGAGTGCTTGGAAGATTGGCAGAGGGATTAGGAGAATACTGGGAGTGTAATCCTGCTTGTGGTCTCTTCAGATCAAGGTGCATGAGTATTTTCAGTGAGAGAGGGAGAAATCTGCTTTGATTCTGTACTTGTTCTGCAAGTCCATTGAGACTTTAGGACGTGAAGGCCTACACTTGTCAGCTGTACTGCAGAGTTGAATCAAGTCAGAAGGAACTCAGCCCAGGTCTGACCCCTGCCAGATGTTGAGCCTTATGGAACTAGAACATTCACAGGAGTCTGAACAAGGAGCTGCTTGCTTAATAAAAAGCATATTTGATCTTCAACACACTCCTTTGTCCTTTCTGATATGCAACAAGGTACATGGTGGGCTCTGCTGACCTGACAGTTTCTGATGAGCTTCTTGCAGCTTTCAGACCTCAGATGTGTGGAAGTTATAAAAAGTTATCGTTCATTCTAGAATGCCTCAGACCAGAGATAACTTAATATATGATTTTAAGAAGCAGATGACCTAATCCAGTAGACACTGTTACTGAAGCTGAAAATATCAACAGAAAATGTCTATACATGTCTGTGTCAGTGCATCTTCTTCTACAAGAAAACTACAAGTCAGAAAGTAGAACTAAGAAAGCAAGAGGGGAAAAAAGAATTATTTTTTTTTCTAGAGCAGAGAGATGATCCTTCAGCGTGAGATACAGAAATCAGATGTTAAAGTCAAGCAATTGTGGAAGAGCTCATTAAAAGAAGGAGAATCCTGATAACAGTCAGCACCTCAAAGCAGCACCCTCCAAAGACAATCTGTGATATTTTGATATAGTATTTCTTTGAGAACCTAGAGAGATCCAGCTACAACCGACTTTGTAGATTCTGACTAAACATAGTGCAAAAAAATATGATAACATCTCACGGTGGTTGTCACTGCATTGGTAGGAAACAAGGTGCTTGATGTGGATCTATATATCCTGGGTTGAGCTTGACGTGAGGTTCCCCTAAAAAGACATTAGTGCTAAATCTTTTGGGCTTTTCTGTCTCACTTCCAGATGACAACTCCTCTGGCAGTTAATGCATTCCCAGAAATGGAACTATGTAGTTTTTTTAGTACTCTGAACACAAATCTTTTAGAAAAGTTCCAAAACTGTAGATGCTCAGGGCTTATGGCACTTTGGAGGAACACATGGTACTTTAAAAGAATTAGGGTTCTGAACGCCATCATTTTGGTTAGAAATGCACAACTGTAACAGAACAAACAGACAACACTATGTCCACAGTATATGCTATTGTTAAGACATGAGGATTTAGATCTTTGAAAATAGGTCCAGGCTGCTCAATAGATGTGTTTCTACACATAACTCTTTAAGTTATTTCAGCTGTTCTATGAATTTTTCTCTATATTATGAAAATATTTTCTCTATATTATAGAGAAAATATTTCTTAAAATAATTTTCTTTGTATTTGAGCTATTTCCTGGTTTTCATATTCTTTATGGTTTTAAGTTTGTATCAATGCTAGTATTTTTTATTAGGCTATAGATATGCACCATGCCTCTAGAACCTGTTCCTTAGAGAAATTGTGGAGGAAGAGAACTGGTTTTTCAAAGGTTTTGCTTGCTCTTTGTCAGAAAATGCCTTCACCTGAAAGGCAATGAGGGTAAAAATCTACATCAGCAGTCTAAGGTGTCACTTACTTGCCTCTTGTAGGAATGTGAAAATTAAAAATCAGAAATACCATTAGGCATTTTTTAAAATTGAGATTGTTTGCTGGCAGGAGCACACCAAGAAAGTCCAGAGTTTTCAAGCAAATTCACAAGTTTTCCATAAGCAAGTTTTCCAAACTGTCACAGGCATACAGTCCTTTCTTATTCTTCTTTAACTTCTGCAACTTAAATAGAGAAGTTTAGAACACATTATAAAACAGGGAAGGCCAAATACCATCTATGAAAAGCTAAGAAATATCAAGTGAATCAGTTTTACTGCTGATTTAACAGGTCCACAGAGTCTGAAGTGATAGGCTGTAGTTCATAAGAGCCTACTGCTGTGATGAAAAGATGTTTAAAATTTCATTAGATGTTTATGGACCCAGAGGTGAGGCCCCAGTGGATTATTGTATACAACATAAAGATTACAACATAAAGATATATATATATATATATTTTAAAAAAAGATTAAATGCTGACCTGCTATGAGCTTTTGACTAAATCATATCAGGTCTCAGCTGCAAGGATGACCTTAGTGGGTGATTTCCCTGACATATGTGGTTCACACTTGGCCTTGCTTACTTTGTTTAAATTTAGATTTATACATTTTTCATGTTTAAGCAGTAGGGTAGCTAGTAAATAGACATTTTTAGTAAATAATTGCTCCTGTTGCTACTAGTTGACTGACAGCAAGTGAAATCCTACAAGGATTTTTATACATTCTGGTGGTAGTGATACAGCTAAGTGGCCACTTGGTAGGTGAGAGCTTTGTTTGTCTAGGGTTTTAGCATAATCATTAAATCACAGCTTTCTCTAATTGCTTCAGCTGCAGCCAGACTCAGTTGGATGGGATTCTGAAGCAAATGGAATTCTGTCACATTCAATATCAGTGTTTGCTTTATTAAATAGCATTTCTCTGGGGACCTGCATAGACTTTTGGAGTTTTTAATTTGTTACAGTATGTAATAGCTGGCTTCTGTAAAGGAATTGTTCACCAAGCTGCATTCTTATTACTACTACTGATGCCTTTTTACTTTAAATGAGGTTGACAAGATAAGAGATGCCATTTAGAAGAAAGCTTTACTTACTTTGCTTGGTGAAGACTAAGTTTTGAAAGGGAGTACTTCTTGGCATGCATAAATTCTCCCACTTCTTTTGAAGTGAAAATTTAAGTTAATAATTAAAACAAACACATAAACCCACTCTGTTATCACAACCTCCGTGCTTCATGCTCTCTCTATTTCTTTTGGTGCCTTTCAGTACAGTATATCCTTTGATTTAGCAATCGTAACACTCTTGTCAGTGATCTGTTACACTGTTCTACAATATTAGAGCAGCAATAACAGTAAGAGTTTTGGTTCTAAATAGTTTTTTCATGGCAAGCAGGTGATTCAGGCATCTCTGTTTGAATCAGAATTTTAATTTGTAATTGCAAATGTCAGTTTAAAAAGTTCACTACCCTGTGCTTGTCACCATCAAGACTTGTAAACCATTGTTTATACTGTGAATATGTGAGTGTCTCAAGCACAACCCATCCTCACTTTGTCAAAGCAACCTGGACTCCTGATTATTGTTCCTTCATTGATCAGTCTTGGCTGTCACACACCCCATAATGAGTCTTATGTGCTTCAGGAGGATGGTGCTACACCACAGAAGCAGGGAGCAAATGAGTGATCTGATGGCTACAGAATAACATGTGAGGAATGTCAGTATTTGGTATGTTGTCTTGACCCAGGATATCCTTATATTTCAGATTAATGAGGATGTAGGAACATACATATGAACAATTCTGTCTCTACTTGCATTTTGTACAGGATTTTTTTTATCCAAATACGGTATGAGATAAAACACAGGACCTGAGGACCTTTATTTGCAACCATGGCTAGCTGGGGAGTGAAGTTAGGAAGCCAGGCAAATAATCGTATCTTCTTCATTTAAAGCATTTCATACTGGCAGAAATCTTTAACCAGTGCTCCAGCTTCTGTCTTGCCACTTGGAGCTTTTTGTATGAAACAGCGGGAACCTGGCAGCCTGGAGATCTTTGAGCATTGCGAGCAAAAACTTGAACATCATTTATAGGTTTTTCTGCCAAGACTGTAAAAATCTAGACAAAGTAGATACAGTTGTTTCACCCTGCTTTTCACTTATTTTTGTCCCTCACTGTGTAAGCTCTCAAAACCTCAACCAGTATCCTTCTTGACTTTTAAATTCTTGGTAGGTACATAGAATAGGATTTATCTTACCTACCTTTATTCCTTTGAAAGTTACATGTCTAGACTGAACCATTCTCTAGGCTCCCTCTACAGACAGCAAGGAGACAGATATCTCCAGGAGGCTTTTTATCTCATACGAATTTAGACAACTGTCTTGGGGTGAAATGAATCCCAACCGTGTTGTCACCCTCCAGCTTTGATTCAGCAAATGTAACAAGTTCCATTTCCAC
Source organism: Sakesphorus luctuosus (assembly GCA_013396695.1). Lineage (NCBI taxonomy): Eukaryota > Metazoa > Chordata > Aves > Passeriformes > Thamnophilidae > Sakesphorus > Sakesphorus luctuosus. The sequence goes on from VWZD01008582.1 coordinate 79,651, forward strand.
GCTGAGATTTGGAGCCTTGTGCGGAGTATTCCAATATCAGATTTCCACTTAATTTAATGGGAAATGAATGCATAAGTATTTTAATTAGCTTTGAAAAATCTCTGCCTAAATGTTTGATTAAGTTTGAATGTACATGTGTTTGTATATTAAAAATGACAAGCAATAAATGTAACTCTATTCTTTTCAAAAACTTGAGCATCTGACAACTGCAGCTGATTAGTGGCTCAAATGGACAGTGCATTTGAGCCACTAACTAACTATGCCGTAGTGTTGAAAACGAACAAGTAAGTAGAGAGTAAAATTCGAACTTAATAACAATACCTCAGCACTACCTTTTTTCTTGTCTCTCTTTTAAGTAGAGTTTAGATTCTGACACATATTTTCCACAAATAATTGTGAATACAGTGACATTGCCAGTTGACAAAAATGGCTGTGATTATGAGTCCTAATAAGTGTAGAATGCATACAGGAATTTGCCTGAAGTGTAGTTCTGCTATACTGAAGAAGTGATCCTTTAAAATGGTCACAAGAGTGAGGCTTTTGAGATGAGTTGAATAAAAAATGTGAACAAAATTTTAAGAGACATAATTTATAAGTGACTATCTCTTTTATGAAATTATTTTTAAATTCCGATGATGTATTTTGTTTAAAGTATATGTACTGTTTATGTAGCAAAGTTTTAGTTGGTTTTTTTGTTGTTTTTGTTTTTTTTTATTGCCAACACATAACAAGAACTCATATTTGTGCTTTACCATTGCTTCTTGCCAAAATTTCTCTGCACTGTCAGGAATTATATAGTGCCGTTACTATTTCTTTGGGTGATACCTGAACACCCAGAACAACAGTTATATTATAAAGCACTTAAATGCAGCAATATGTAATTTAAACAATATATAATTTGAAGTGTAGATATGCTTGTAAATTGTACCAAAGGGGAGTAATTTCTGAAATTCATCCCTAATGATTGTTTTGGTTTTTTCTGACTAGTTACTGCTAAATTAAACTTTTCATGCATGAGATTACCTGTTCTCGAAAGATGAGACATATGATGTACTTGATCTTCTCCACTTCATGGACCTTCCCAAGAAATAAAAGCTCCTTGGTTAGACAGAGTTGTCCATAATTTTGATATTCTCTTACCTGGTTTGCAAACCTTAATAGGAATTCATAATTTTTAGTTGGATCCTTAGCTGGATCTCAGCTCAACAAAGCATACCTCTAATTTTAAAAGTCTCTTGCTGAGCCTTAGCAGGAGTTTTCCTGAAGTCCTGTAGGGTGGACTTGCCTAAGAGTTGTGTAGAATGGTCTGGATTGGAGGACCTTAAAGATTATCTGGTTCCAACCCCCCGTAATGAGAAGGGACACCTTCCACTAGACCGGGTTGCTCAAAGCCCCATCCAGCTGGGCCTTGAACACTCCCAAGGATGGGGTATCCACAACTTCTCTTGGACATGTGTTCCAGTGTCTCCCCACCCTTGGAGATATTAGGACTTTCCTCCTAATATCAAATCTAAACCCACTCTCTTTGAGTTCAGAGCTATCACCCTTTGTCCTATCACTACATGTCCTTATAAATAATTCCTTTAAGGTTTTCTTTGTATATAAAGTTATATAAAGATATATATCTCTTCACCCATATGTCTTTTCAACCCATATAATGTCTTTTATGATAAAATCAACTCTTCATCTCTGCATTACTTAGCCCTGTCACCATTTGATACTTCTCCAAGAAGCTGGAATGTAGGTGGAAGTGTGGTTTGTCATATCTGTGTTTCCCTTTCCTACCTGGATCACTAGGCTTTTGAGAATAAGGCACAAGAGATAAAAGAAGTATGTTTTTTAACACAACTGAAGAGCTCTTTCTTACCTCTAAAAGTACAGTCTGTTAGATCATAATTTAGATTGTAGTTGTTCAGAAGCAGGGACCTCTGAAGGTCCCAGCTTTGTACTTGTCTCTAATACACATGGTGCTTTCGTGAGACTTCAGTGATCAAAGAAATGGTGAGAGTCCAGTGTGAAATGGAGGTATCAAAGACTGTCTTCGTCATGTTCCAATGTAGTATTTAAATGCCGTCAGTAATAATTTTACTTTCACTGTAATAACTGATAAAGGGATTTGTGTTCACTAAATTTTACAGCCTTGGGAGTTGGTGCAGTTGGGTAGATAGATCTAGAGAGGCTCACTTACTAATATTGCGGGGAATATGTTTTTTTCTGTGCCCTAGTGACACATAATGTTTGATGCTCTATATTCACTCATGGCAATACTAGTTATTGCCTTTTCATTCGGATAGATGGCATAGTAGCTTCCATTTACTCATAAAGATGGAAGTAAACAAGGTAAAAAAGAAACCAGGTCAAAATGTCAGCATAAAATAAGAACATTTGTATGGCTGACGGTAGTACAGTAGATAATAGACACACTTAATATTCCATCTCTATAAACCATTCTCAAAGGCAGAGGCTGTGGGGTATTCAGTGGCAGAATAGAGAAATGTAACTGTGATTCATTTTTGATAAACACAAAACTCAGGTCTGTGATTTGTCTGCAATGATCATGGATTGAGAATACTACTAAGAAAATCTATTACTGTTCCCAGCCAGCTAGAGACATCCTCAAGCCTATTGAAAAGAGGGCTCAAATTTAAAACAATTTTGAATGTGGACTTAGTATGCACTGTATATATAGCAAGTCCTAACCAATACTATGCTATGGGTGGAAGTGTCTGTTTCTGTTAAAAACTGCACATGATTTAGTTATTAATGCCCAGTCATTTTTGTTCTCACAGCCAGAATATAGGTCTTATCCATAGAGACCAAGTGAAATCTTATCCCTTGTATTTAAAAAGGACAGAAGAGAATCTTCTGCTGGTCATTGAAATTGTTGAAATACTGAGGATGATGCCATGTTGGCGATAAGGAATTGCCAGTGGAGTGTGTCTTGAGCCCAGCTACATTGCTCTTTTTTCCCCTTTCTTTCTCCTATTCATTCTTGTGCACAAGTTCCAGGAGTGGAAATAATGAATTCAAATTAAAGAAGCAGGTGAAATGGCACATTTCATAAGTTAACTCTTTCTGCTCTGTACTGCTTACAAAGCAGTATTAAACTCTGCAATCTCCTGTCTGCTGTAGGTAAATAGTGCAACATGCACAGAGTGGATATTGAAGAAGTCGTTGTTTTTTTTTTTTGTCCACTAGCTGCAGCAAAATTTAAAGACTGACAAATAATAGGTTTGAGACCAGGCATTCTTCTTTGATTCTGTTATCAGACTGAACCACATATCTCTCTGTCTTATCCTTTCCTGACAAGTTAAGTTGTAAATCTCTGTCATTTTAAGGACTACAATTTTAAAAGGATATCCAAGTTGTTATACATGTAGCATCTGTGTAGATGGAAAAATTGTGTGGCTTAGATGTAGTGGAATAACTGTACTTCCATAGCTGTGTGTAGACTGGTCTTGCTATTTGCCAGCCTAGTGAGTATTTGCCACAACTACTCCAAAAAAAGTTCTCTAATTTGGGTATATGTTAGTTGCCAAATAACAAGAAATATGTCAACCATCCATCTGAACATAAGAAAAATATTTATTGTTCTTATTTCAGTGTCAGGATATTTCTCTTAATCTGAGCTCCTGGTAGAATTCTGCAGTGTGAACTTGCTATTTGAGAATCTAATCTCAAAGCAGAACATCTGCAAAGCTGAGTTGTATGGCCAGTATCATTACAGCATAATGGTTTTGCTGTAGTAATGATGATTCCCACATGCCTGGGTTGAGAGTACATCAAGATATGGCATGAATCAGTGTATATTTTGCAAAGTCTCTCTCTTTTTCTAATTTTTCCCTCCCATTTTTATCTTAAATAAAATAATTAATGTTTGAGTTTCACAGTTCCCCATTCAGAAAATGAGCTGTTACCTCCCCGTATTTTGTTGCCTTATAGTGTAATGGTTTATAGACAATAAAAACTAAGAATTTCCAGTGAATGTGTAAGAGTAACTCCCTGTTATGTGCTTTTCCCTGAAATTCCATGGGATTCTTAAACTTACTCCAGATTTACATGAGAAGCAGAGACGTTGCCCCCGTTTTGCACCCCATCAGTCTCTCTGAGGAGGTATTGATGTGGGGATCTGTTGCATGACTATATTGTGCCTTTTCAATAAAACAGAAACTCAGTGTTGTTTACTTACTGTACAAATTAAGATAAGTTCCTAAGCGGAATGTAAACAATAATTTAATTAATTATTAAGTAAGCTGAAGAAACTGATATGTTTTGGGCAGTGAGCAGAGTTTTGGCAAGAAGTTGCAAGTATATAATGGAACAAAAAACTACTTATGACCAAAGCCAAGTCTTAAAATCTTTCAGGCAGTTTTACTACACATTGTTTGAGAGATGGAATCCAGCCACACTGGTGAGTGAAATAAAAGCAAGCAACACCATTAAAACTGTGAATATGTGTGAAATAACAAATGGAAGGAATAGAGTCGGGCATTTATGGAAGCAGGAGGGGAGGTGGAGATTCTGTAAGATACCACTAGCTGCAAAATTAAAGGTATATTTAATTCTATGTAAAGCATGCCTTATGTTTGAGATAAAATAAAATAGATAGAATGAAAAATGCAGAAGTGATGGGAGTGGTCCTTACAACCCAGCCCTGAGCAAAAGATATTGGGAATATAAGATAGGTGTGCGTCTTCTTGTACCTATAAAATAGACACTTAACATGTGGGTTTCTCACCTACATATATATGAGCATTCCACTCTTTCACTCTGTTCACAGTGTTTCCAAGAAATCAATATAAGACTCATAATAGCTGTATTCCATATAGTATTTATATAAATAGCAAAACCCCCCCATGCCAGATTATAAAACCATTGTGCTTTGCAGGGCCAGATCTGAAGATCAGTACTCAAATGTCCAAATGTATAAAATTAAGATACACAGATCCCTATTAATTTGTTACTCCTGTGAAATTTCTATCAGAATCTTAAATATGTTAGGTAGAAACAAGATGGATCTAATTTAAAACTAATGGGGAAAATTATTGGTTTCTTGTATTCATACATTTTATTTTTAATGGCCTGTGTTCTGAGTATAAAATTTAATGTCTGAAGTTTTATTCTTTATACTTATCTTGTGAGTTTTTAATTTGTAATGGCTGCAGAGTTTTTACAGGTGTAAAACCCTATTATTTAATGGCAAAATCTTATCTTGAACTGCGTTTTAAAAGCTCAAGTATAGTTTAATTTGCTGGGAACAGGATGAGGGGAGGAATGCCATTCTTCCTTGGGGAGACAGCAGTTTTCTTGTGCAGCATTAACTTGAAAGAATATGAGACACGTGTACGTTGCCAACAGGAGTGTGGACATATAGAGTTCTGAAAATAGTAAGTGTCAATAGGGAAGAGTTGCAGGTGCCAGAATAAAAATATAAGCTCCCAAGGGCACTATCTCTTTTTATTTTTACCTTGTCCAATGCCAAGGTTGATGTTTAAAATTCAGTTTTTCCCTGAAAAGGGATTATACAAAAAAACCCAAAACAAACCAAACCAAAACAAAAAGGTCTGGTTTCAGAACAGATGTGTTTCCTGTGTGTTTTCAGGACCACATTTATTTGATTCCATACCTCTATTTTAATATACTGTTTACACCTGTTTCACATATGCAACCAAAATCAATGTGAGGGAGAAACCAAAAAACTGCTTGTCACTGAGGATGAGCCGTGGAGCTGCTGTAAAGGGCAGCTCTGCTGGAAGCTCATAGGTAGCAGGATCTCTTTATCCACCCTTCTTTGGAACACAGCAGCCATGCTCTGTAGCTCTTTCCCCTCTGCAAAGCACTAGCCTAGAAATCTGAACAGGGGATTAAATCACTTAACCAGTGATGGCAAGCAAACTGAGCCAATTATTGCTTCTTCCATTCTTGTTAGCCACCAAGTGTTCACTCTTTATAGCAATCTTTTCATATGATTGAAGTCTGTAATCATGTTCCCTGTGAGCTTCCTTTGTCTTGTACAAAATACAGATAGATCCTTCTGCCTTGTTTCCTCTGAACCTTTTGAGTTTGGTTTGTTTGTGTTTGTATGTGTCTTTAAGCTCATTGGTTCCTGTGGTTCTCAGCTAAATTCTTTAAGAGTGAGTGGCCCAGAGCTAGTGACAGTACTCCAGAACTGGACAGACTATTCCAGTTGAAGCCTTTCCAGAAATGTGTTTGCTGGAGTGGAAGGCCATTGTATCTAAGACATTTCCCTTATTAGAAAGAGCAACAGATTACTGGCATGTTTGCTTTATGATCTGGACTATTTTCTGCAGTACTGCTTAGCCAGTTATTCCCCATTTTTTATTTGGGCTTTTGTCACCTCACTTTAGTGAATTTCATCTTCATTTCAAATAATTTCTCCAATCTATCAAAATTGTTTTGACTTCCAATTCTGTCCTGCAAGGTATCTGCATCCTCTGAAATGTGGTTTCATGTACTGTCTTTTTTACATGAACTTCATTCTGCCTTCCAAGTCATTAAACAAAAATAAAGGAATTTGGAGAAAATGCCATAGTCTCAGTTGGTCTCATACTCCAGTTGCGAGGTCTATTTTGGTTCAGCAATCACCATCGTAGACAAGCAGAAAAGTCTCCTTTAGCTTGCAGGCTCTTAATCATGTAAGTGTGTAAGGTGCAAAGAAGAACCCAGCTTGACTCTCAGATCACACAGTGAACATACGGGACTGTTAGATGGAGGGGGGGAAAGAGCATAATTGTACTTAAAATCTGATTACGTTTGCCAAAGAAATCAGTCAGGAAAAAATATTGAAACCCTAGGATTCCATTTACTTGGAGACCCTATTCAGAGTTGAGCCATGCTTCAAATTACAAATAATACCAGGGGTGGAGGGGATCAGAGGGAACAATGACAGTTGTAGCAGAAGACATTTTGCTGCTTGGGTAGCCTGGCTACAGCAGCATGGCATCTTCACTTCTGACCCAACTTGTTGACTGTCTCTGCCCTCTTCTCTCTTGTGACCAATTCCATAAGTGTATTTTAATACAAAATATTTTTAAAGTATTAATTTTTTTTGTTATGTTTAGGCCATTATTTCAATGTTTGAGCGTGTGACTGCAGTATGTGAAAGGGAGGTTGCCATGGTAATTTCTCATTATTGTTGAATAGAAAAATAATTACTCTGGCAAAATCCCCCGTAACCTGTCAAAGCATAAGTTAAAGATGCCTGAGGGCAGCCTTGCCTTCACCATCCCCTATTTGGGGGAAAAAAAAAAAAAAAGAAAAAAAAGTGGGGTGAGGGTTGGGGTTTTTTTTAAATATCTGGATCATTTTTCAGCTCAGCTGGGGTCACCTCATTTGGTTTTGTTCACATTTGGCTGTGAGAGTAGTTGGCCCACCTGTGACAAGGGTGGAGCAAAGAATTAATAAACAGAGCGTATCCAAGCTTGACAGGATTTATATATATTTTTTAAGGTTTGGTTTTCTTTCTAGGGATGGGGTGTTGCATTTTATGTTTTTCTTTCTTTCTGACATAAAATATTCAAAAGCTTGAGATAAAGACCTTGGGCAGTATTCAAACTGTGACAGAGCCTGGATATTTCATCTGTCTAGGATGGGAATCCACAATAATTCCATGTCCACATTTTTCTTGCTTTCAAGACTTCTTGGAAGCCAGAGGGAGTGCAAAAATGTGTGGGTTTGAGGTGAGGCCCTGCACTTTCCTTGCTCTTCTCTGTCTTTCCCATGTGCATTTACATCCCAGCTATGCAATGCTCCCCTTTTTGTTCCCGTGTCACTGGATGCTGTATGAGACATTGCTTAAATGTGGTATGTGACATTGCTTAAATCCTTCCCTCCCTTCTTCCTTCCCTACCACAAGTATGTCCAAAAGATTGTGGTTAAATGGTATCGAGCCTCTCTTTTGCCATTACTTGTTGGACAATGCACTCTTGTATGGGATTATAATGTAACTCACCAGCCTGTGCTGAGAGAAGAGTCAGTGTGCAGAGGTGTGTTGAACACCTGTGTATATATTTCATACTTACCATTGTGGCTACTGGCTACTCAACACAGCAGTGTTTGCACGTGGTAACACTCATCAGATTTACACCAGGAAAGAGCAGCCACTTTGTGAGAACAGATGGCTCAAATGTGGGGACAGCTTTGATACCTCTGTGTGTGACTGAACCACAGGGCCATGTGGTCCTGTCACTGTGAGGTGGGATGAGCCTTGGCAAGGAAAGTGTGTTACAGGCTCTGACCCAGTCAAGAAGTCTCTCTGGGGTCACTGGTAGGACCCAGATTGCTAAAACCTGTCCTTACCATTTCTCCATTGTATGCTTGACAAAAATCAAAGCAAAGTTGTGAGGCATGAAAGATACCTTGCACAGCATTTTGGAATGAAATCCAACAGTAACACCATGAGGAAATACAGCAGCAGAACTAATACCCCCAGATAGTTATTTCTCTGCATATGTACATATAATGACTGGGATAGATGCATATTTTCTCCTAAACTGGCATTTTATATGAGGGGTTTTTTTCCTGTGAAGGCAATAAATGTTTTGTGGCTTAGATCTATAATGCTCAGGCATTAAAAGGTGCTCAATGCTCACTGTGCTGAGTGAACCTGGCCTAGCACACTGGGACATCTCCACAAGTGTATTTCCAGCTTTGTTGCTGATTCTGTGTGCTGCAAGTGATTTAAGTGTCAGGGGCCTCAAAGAAGAAGAAGAGACTCTACCAAAAATTTCTAAACCAGCTATTAACTATATCCATAGCTTTTGAATGAAACATTTGGTAGGTTTTGTGTTTTCTGATTTTTTTAAAACCTTGCAAGCTGGACCCCTTGGTTGGTTGGCTAGACATTGAAGTTTGGGTGGCTGTTATTGATCATCCAGATCTGAAAATGCCTTGTTCAAAGCCAAGAAACCGCCTGTAGTGGTGTATTGGTGTATGCTTTACATTGTACACTATATTAATAATTGCCATGTTCCAGCTATGAGTATTACTTTAAGTCTAAGTATACACAGGTCATTTTCACCTCATGTATCACACTTCAAATTAAAGTTTTCTTACAATTACATTTAAGTAACTAGCTGGTATTTGACCTGCAGTAGCATTGTAGTGAAATGGCCATTATATTTAGTTTCTAAATAACTTTATTGTCAGCTCATGCTGATGATCAGGTTATGTAGCATTATAGAATTAAGTACTGAGATTTTTTCACTACTAGGACCAAGCACTTGAGACACATAGCCCAGAAATGAAGAGAAAAATCATGATTGCCTTATTTGCTACTGATTTATAAAACTATAGTTAACATTTCAATGAAAAAGTATTTATGGAAATGAAAGGTTTTACATATTCACTGTACTTGATAAAATGAAAGAGTTTCTTTTATAATAAATTAAGCACTTTATTTTTTTCTTAAATTAGAAATAGAACAAATAGGCAAATTAGTTTGAAATATCATATAGACATCTGTACCCCAAAACCATAGGTGAAGAATCCAAACTAAGTGTGATCTTGTTGAATTTCTTTTACAACATAGGAACATATATTTATTTTGCCTCCTGTTAAGTGAATGATCTGTTGCTTCCTAGGATAGTGACAACCTCTGGTGGGATGCCTTTGCAACTGAATTTTTTGAAGATGATGCAACTTTAACCCTTTCATTTTGTTTGGAAGATGGACCAAAGCGATACAGTAAGAAACGGTTATTTTTTTTCTAATATTAAGTCTGAGTTTCTAAACACAGTTTATCTGTACAGGACAGATGCAACGCTGGCAATGACAAAGTCACTTGTGTGTATTCAGTGACTATTAAGTTCCATTAAAAATTGCATGAGTTGGGAATCAATTTTTTTTGTGGAATTCTCTGAATTTTATTGCATGAAAATAAATTATTTTCTAGCAGACTGAAGCAAATAGTAAAATACTGTCTTTGGAATTTTTAAAATAAATATGCTTTGTGGCTATTCTTGTACTCTTCGTTAATTTGTTTTCTGCAAACATTCAAGTGTTGAGTCTTGTAGGCAAAATTGTTCACAGAGAGGAAACTTTGTTGCAAAGTTCAGTGTTGTTGCTGGAAGGGCTTCCAAATTTAAACAGGGATCAGAAAAGCAACAAATCAAAAGCTATATCCTCGCTAATGTAGATAAGTATTATTCCATCAGCTGTGTGGATCTATGCTGCTTGTGCACATTAAGGACCTGCCTTAGATGTTGTCTAAACAGCAGTGGAAGTCTAGAACACTCTCAGTCAAGCACTAAATGAAAGCTTGAATAGAAGTGAAGCAGTGAATAAATCTGATGGCATTGGTATCCATAGCCTGCATACACTGAGCAGCAAAAAGGATAAAATTCATCGAACAAATTGTTTGAAGTGAGTAATTCACTGAGCTTAAGTACTAAGCAACAGAGAGAGAGAAGTAAACATTGGAAAAACTGCATTGCCAGTTGTTTCACTCCATTCAGAGTGACCTATGCTTTATGGTGACAGCTTGTGCTCTCTATTTAATGTTCTGAATCTTGCGAGATTCTTCTTTTTTGTGAGTGTGACTGATTGTCAGCGTATCACTCACATACTTCTAATTCCTTTTATCAATTATCTCAGGTATTTATTTGACAAGTGTTACCTTCTCCTGGAGAAAAAAATAACAGCCACTTTGAAAGCATGTTCTGGGATTAGTGTTGACAGAATTACAGTTTCTTGCCTTTCAAAGCAAGTGATAACTCTGTAAAGGTCCTCAAATTACAGCCTACAGCAACGTTGGTAACAGCTGATCTGTCCTGATTAGGTTGAGTTAACTTGTCAGATATCAGATTTGTTAGTTGTGTTATCAGTCCAGAAGGCACAGATACATCAGCAAAAAGCAATTAATGTCCAGTTGGATCAGAGGGAGTTGTGATTCTGGAAAACAGTGCTGCATATGAAAGAATTTGTCAAAATGTAAAATATTCCTGTTGTCACAAATGCTTGATAATGGTTGTACTGTCTGTAACTGGGACAGTTTGGTGTAGAGTAATACTATAATTCTTACCATTGCTGCTGATAAGCATGACTGAAAGACCAAATTACTGTAGGCATGTTTTTAAAAGTGACCAGTACACAGGATTTTTCCTCTAGTTTTAATTTCTGACTGCTGCACACACTGTTGTTGCTTTTGGTGTTGTTATTCTCAGCATCTGAAATTCAGGCTCCTCATTTAGGGCCCTTTGCTGTTCAATCATATTTCCTTTTGTTCATTACTAAATATTTATGTAATTCTGAACTACAGTATTAGTGATTCTTTTTGACACTAGCAGTATTACTGTTCGGTGATACTCTAGAACATGTTTGTGCAGTTCCAATCTGGGACTTCTGTTGTCCTCTGAGAAGGCTTGAGAGCAGCCTAGGGGGTACTATGCTGTCCAAGTCCCTGCCTGGGGACACATTCAGCGTTGCCTGGGGAGGGTGCAGAGTGGAGATTTTATGTTAAGCGTAGCTCTCTCTTCTTAGCAGGACAGTTTGTGTCCAAAACCATGTCCAGGATATGAGAACAGAGTAATTTGCTCCCCTCTGAGTACAAACAGCAGAAAATCACTTCACCTGTAGCAGGTCCTCAGTGGCCATAGAGACCTGATTGAGGTCTCTGTTTTAACTGCCCGTTATACTTTTATGGCTACTCTTGACGTCTCCCAAAGACCATAATGTCACTGAGTACCTTTATTCCAAGTAACTTGTGAAATTGTTGGTTGAGGGCTGCAGAATTCTGTTTGGTGAGCCAGAGTATCCTGAGTGGTTGCAGCACCAAGCATGGAGTTATGACTCCAGAGGTGAAACAAAAGTGCATGGTCTTCATGCCTGCTGTCCCCAGCAAGACCACTGCCTCCTTGCCCAGTGTGCATGCTCTTTAGTGTGTAGTAGGCATTTAAAACATTGGAGCTGACAGTGAGGGGAGAGGAAAGACAAATTGTTTGTTCTTACTCTTGCAGGCACAGACAGTAATGGGGGGAACCAAGATCAGGCCCGGGAAGAGGGAAATAGACATCCTTTGAGAAGTTGTCTATAGTGTTGAAAGTGATGAAAGATGCTGACCTCTTGCCTTGTCTCCAGGATTCAGCTCAAAATTGCCCACCTTGGTCTTGCTTCAACCTGTGAGAGATTTGCTTACATCTCTGACATTGGTTGTGGCTGCCACCTCATTTAATTTCCTTTGGGTAATGGTTTCCCTCTATTGGGAACTAAAATATTCTTTACTGGAGCAAACAACTTCCAAAAAAAATCTTGTGTGTGTGCATATGTGGAGAGGACAAATAATTTTTCTCTGTAAGTGGCCATGGTTTTCCTCTGCATTATGGCAATTCCCAGTCCTTTTCCTTCCTGTTTCTCAAGGGCTATCCAGATCTTGCCATAAGCCCCGAGATGTGAAGGAGCACACTGTTATGCCCCAGGTTCCTTCTTCAAAGCCCCTCAAGAAAGTTGTTGGGAGGCTGCTGGGAACTTGCATATTCTCTTCTGCTCTTCTCTGATCTTGATTGCAGTTCCCAAACTCCTTTAAGGGCTTCTTTCCCAGGCTTGCTCTAAACTTTTCCTTTCTATGAGTTTCCTTTCTCTGCCTTTTGCTCTTACCTGAACAGTCCAATCCCACAGCCAACGCAATTGTTCAGAGCAAATGAATCAGGCCTGTAAGACGCTGTTTGTGTAAATGTTAGAAGATTTATTAAAAAACGTTATTTTTCTTGCCTCCTATTTTTTAAAAAACTTTTAATGTACAGTTCTATCCAAGGAACTGTAAGAGTTGTAAACTCACTTTTTTCCCCCCTTGTCTCAGAAAACTGCATTGCTTATTTAATTTCATGGCCCAAACCTGAAGCTTTTTGGAAAATACCAAACACTTTTAGGTCTGCCATTGATATTGCCATGTTTTACAGCACTCCACTCCATACTGAGAAAAGCAGTTTTCTTCCCTTTGCTGCTTTCACTGTTTCTCCTCACCTGCCAGCTCTGGGCTTCTTTAATTTGTAGGGGAAAATAGATAAGGGTCAACATGGGGATTTTAAGTCACTGAGTTATGTTTACTTTGCTTTGCATAACGCAGCACTATATACTGATATTTGAGCTCACTTTAAATGTAGCTGTATATCTGTGTGGCACAGCATGTAAAGATACTTATTATGCCCTGGAAAGAGCAGAGATTTGTTAGTTCAGTGATTCACCAGTGCTAATTAATTTGATTGCCAAGTTTGTTAGACCTAGACCAGTTATCTTTGCAGAACATTATTCTGCCTTGGATAGATGTACTCTTGAAAGCCCAGCTTAACTTTTTAATGCAGAGATTCTGTGTCAGACCTGAAATAGCTCCTGTGCCTGTCTTTGCAGCCCTTTTTGTCTTTTTTCAGCATTTGAGATTTCTGTGGATGCAAGAACTTTACCTTCCTCAATTCTTTATCCTTGGCACAGCATTCCAGAAAGGATATACTATCTTCTTCCAAACAGCCACTGAAAATGTATGTTTTTCTCCTACTTGCTTGTACCCGTCAGCTATTCTTTTGGTCTGTTATTATCTATGAACCCTACTCACATTACTAAATTGTATGTTGAAATTTTCATGAGAAATGCTACAGAAAATGAGGACGTATTTTAATGTAACAAAGGTGTAAATTACATGTTTCTCTAGTCTGGCTTTTTGGCTACCATGAGATGGAGAGAAACCTCACACATTCCAATGCCTAAAGGCAGGAAAAGATTCCCCAAACTAAAGAGATGCTATTTGTTTTTAGCTGCACTAAATTGTCGTCAACAGAAACTGAGAAGTAAACCCATGAAGTTCATTCTACAGTGCGAGGAAAAAGAAATTTGCTGTAATATATCATGCCCTGAATTGTTTGGTTGTGAAGTAAAGAGGATTTAAACTAACAAAAAAAAAAAAAAAAAAAGACCTAATAGAGCAGATTTTTTGCTTCCTTGTTGTGGATAAAGCATTTATTTCCAGTTAAGGAGGCTTCCATCCCTGTAAAAGAGTAAATACTAGACTCTGATCCATTGTTGCCCAGGTTCTTTGTTTCTTAGAGACAAAATATTTCCCGAACAGATAAGAGAAACAAGTTTGATTGACAGCTCTTAGCAGAGTCTCATCAGCTGCTGTGCTGACAGCCTGGTGATGCGCACTGTGCTGATGTGGTAGGGACTGACAGGTGATTGACAGCCCAAGACTGTGGAGACAGGAAAGATGAAGCATGCTCAGTAAGAATAATGTGCAGTGTTTATGCAGCACTGCAGAGAATAGGAGCTAGAAAGTTAACTCTTTCAGGGCAAAGTGCCACTGTAATGCATAACAAATGCAGTTGCCACTGTACAGAAAATTACAGCTTATCTACATTTCTCTTCTGTTCACTAAATGCTTTCTGTCCATGGAGGAGGTATATACTGTGAGGAAGCAAAAGCATAAGCTATCACATTTGTAGCTGTAAAAAAATTTCATGTGTGGTAGGTATGATGGAGTCCTCAAAATGGATTTATTTAAGCCTATAGATGTAGAATATTTTGGATGTTTCAGGCACTTTTTATAGGCTTTCATCATGCAATTTTATATGGCATTGCATAATGTTATACAGTGGAAATTTCAGGAGGAATGATTTGAGCTCTTTTGCTCTCCCTATCCCTTGGAAAATACAGTGATTTTAGTTTTATTGTTGCTCTGAATCTGAGCTGATAATTGAATATGTACTTTGTGTTATAATTTCTACTGCAGTTTCTATTGGAAATGTACAATATAACTATACCATGCTTTGCATTTTATGCCCTTTTTGTTCATTTTCTCTATGTGGTTCATGAACTCTACTTGCTTTCTCTTAATTTCTTGATTTTTGATAGATAGATAGATTAGATAGATAGATAGATAGATAGATAGACAGACAGACGGACGGATAAAGGTAGGGTTTTCTGGGAAATAGTTTCAGAGAACAGGGAACTTTGAACCAAGTGGTAAAATCATCAGCTTTAAAGTGTTTACCTAAGTTATTCTGTGTACCTTTAGAATATATTACATAGGTTTATCTTAGATTTTACTACAGATTATTTAATTAATACACAGTAAGTGAGCTGCAATAGATTGATTCTGCCTTTGTCCCTGTTTATAACCTGTGCAATACAGGTAACTTTATAGCCCTTTGTTGAAAAACTTTTACAGGGATTAACGGGGGAAGCTACATCTACTGGGTATTTCTTCTAGGCAGGGCACATAGTTTGGGAATAAACAGGGAAAGTTAACCACACATTACCCACCTGCATAACTACTGTCAAAGAGAGTGTTTTGAGAGGCGAGCATGCTACATCATCACCCTAGGTTTTTATAAAACTGTCGTCTGGCTTCTCTCATGTAACTCTTAGAGAGAAAATGAAATTTGCCAAGAGAAACAGATTGCAGTATTTCCAGGAATGTGTTGTTTCCTTTTCCTTTTATTTTTTCCCCCAAGGAATCTCAGTCATTAAACACAATTTGAGCATTCAGGTACAACACAGTAAATTGGCCATGCTTAGTAAGTGAGACACAATATTTTGTGTGACTCTCTGGTCATCTTTACATACCACTCTTCTAGTTTTGTGGGTTTTTTTCAAAGTTTCTGGACAATACTTTTGAACTTAATTTCAGAACATACATGAAAATATCATTAAAATCAGGTCTAAGAGTTCCACAAGTGTCTGTATCATCACAACCCCTCCACCCTCCAGCTAATGATTTCTAATTAACAATTACTTTCTCAAACTGATGTTTTAAAGTCTTCTCCATCCATTTACATATGATCTATTAAAACTGTATATTAATAAATTTTAGTAAGAATATAAGAAACACACAAGTAAGTCAAATGCTTTACAGGTGTCTAAGTGTATTACACCCATGCACTTATCTTTATCACCCAAACTTTTGTGAGCTCATCAAAGAATAAAATGAGATTTGTTTGACAAGAGCTATTTTACATAAACCCATATTGACTGGCATTAATTACATCCCTTTCACTTCAATCTTTGTCAGTTAAATCCTGTAGAATTTTTTCACTATTTTCTCTGTATTGATATCAAGCAAGTATGTTGTTATGCAGTTCTCTGGCTGTATAGTATCTCTTCTTAAATAGCAGCACAACAGTAGTAGGTTTTTTAAATTCCCTCAGAAGGGCTTGTTTGGTTTCTTTAATTATTATTTTGTAACACCAGATATAAATGTGCAAAAAAATTCTTAGCACTGCTAATTTCAAAACATTTACTTCTCATAGATAATATTTAAGAACCACCTTAGTTGCTGATGGACTGAAAGTACTCTTCACTCAAGATTAACATTCTTTCCAAAATTAGAACAGAAGAGCTTCTTATCTATTGATGTTGACTTTTTTATCTTTCAAAATTAAATTAAGTTTTTAATAAAATTCAACTTCTTATTTTTGCTAACTTATACAGATTTTTCACTGCCAACTTCAGTATCTCATTCTGATATTTTATATATTCTATAATTTGATTTTACAGAACATTTCCCCCTTTTTTTTTGTCTTTGCTCTTATTTTCTATAGTCATCACCATTATCAGAATTTTTTTACTTTCTAACCATTGTCTTAATTTTTCTACTAACTTTTTCACGAAGTTGTTTTCTTTCTCACATTATAGTTGCATCTTTTGGATTTTAACAAGTCTCTTTAACAGTCTTAGTTTTCATGCATAGTTTTTATCCCTATTTTCTCCAGTCATTTGGGCTTGGTGAATCTAGTATTCTGCAGCACCAGCTGTATCTTTCCTACTGACTGGGATTGCCTTTTCTTTGTCTGCACTGAATGCATGTTTTGGATGGCACTTGTACAGAAACATGTGGTCTTATTGGAGGGTGTCCAGGGGAAGGGAAAGGTCTTGAAATAAGATTTACTAAGAAAAATGAAAGAATTTGAGTTGGTTAGTCTACAGTCTACATGGCAAAAAGGAGAGGGGAAAATGGGACACAATAGCAAGACATGTCAAGGAAAGGCATATGGTCTTTTTCTATATCCATGAGGAGCAGGAGAAGGCATGCTGGCCTTAAATGGCATTAAAAAAAAAAGTACATTGAGAGGTTAGCTCCTACCAATAAGAAAAATTAAGTGCTTGATCAGATTCCTTGGGGAGGCTGCAGAGCTTCCCCCAATCAATGGTCTGACCTTCACCTCTGATTCGCTGACATCACTGGTCCCAAACCAAGTGCCAGCTTTCAGCACACTGTTCAGTTCAGTCTTAGCCACCATAACCAGATCTGGAACAATGTTCTCATTTTGGATGCTAAAGTTTTTGTGGTTAAAAACACCCTACTATTTCTAATCTTTCAGTAATAGGAATAATGTTTTTTCTAATACTGCTGGCTATGCAAGACTTTACATTTGAATATTCCATCAATTCTCTTCAGAAAAAGCATCTATTTTTTTCTCCATGGCACCGACAGGTGTTGAAGAAATAATTCCTTCTAGTTCCTGATTTGAGATTAGCATATATGAATTAGACTTTCATCTCTGCCAACTGTAGTCTTGTTAGCGAGCATAATGTTCCAGCACCTCTGAGTTATCTATACCTTTAAAATACAAAAAGGGCTGTTTACTGTAAAGTGCTATCCATGTGCAACGTGTTTGCTCATATGTACACACTGCCTCAGTTAGGTACTCTGTGGAGAGGTTTATCATGAGATCTGTTCTATCAACTCCTTTATATCTTACAAATGATGCAATTTCAGATATCTTTCTCTTGTAACTGAGCATGTTATACAAATCAATATTGGAGACCCTATGTCTGTAAAGTGGCACCTGGAAAAGGGCTACTAACGTAGTAAGGGCTACTAACTCCTAATGTGAATATTGCACAATGTTATAGAGCCTCTAATTGCAATGGCACACTGAAATCCCAGTCTACGAGATTGGTTCTGCTGCTGTATAAACAGATTAAGTGATAAGCCCTCTTTGGGAGAAATAATATAATAGGACATGATGCATTATAGGAGTCTAGGGTCCATTCAAGAGAGCAGAAAGAATACAGGCAAAATTAACATGACGGAATCACAGGCTTTTCCCCTGCCCAATACAAATAACCCCTTTGTTGTAGTTGGCTTTTGTTCACCCATTTGGTCCAAATTATGTAGCATTCATTTCTTTCTCTCTGCAGGAGGTGATGTTAATAAAATTCTGGAAACTAATGCAAAGTAATGGAAATCAATATCTTTTTACATCAAAATATTAAACAACTTTTCACTATTACAAACTCAGGTTAAATAATTTCTTTACCTTTTTTGGGCATAGTGTAATGGCAATTGTGAGGAACTGGTCAAGACTTCTGTTTTGCTGAATAACTATGTTTGGCTTCAAATAATGTTAGTACATTAAACTTTTTTTTTCATTGCTATACTAGAGGTATATTTTTTCTATGACATTGAAAATATTCGATGGTTATTGCTTCAGCTTCTAAAATTATCAGATGACTTTTAAGATGACTAGTTAATATATGTTATGTTCTAGCAGAAAAATGTTCTAAAATAGTTACAGAATTCCTGTAAGAAAAAAGACTCAGATGGAATATTCATGTTTCAGTTAGAAGCCAGGACTTTTTTTCCTGTATTTTTCATTTTATTTTCTTTTGTTGCCTTTACATTGTTTCACATTCAAAAGTGAAACACCCCACTTTATGAATTACCTAAGCAATACCATAAAAAAATGAAAGTTTTGTGGCAGAGGATATTTTCATATTGTCATCTTGTTTCTTGACCAAAGAGAGGCATTTTACTAAGTATAGTAGTTTTATCCACAACTGGTCTAAACTATAATACTTCAGAGCACATGGATTGCCTGGAGGTATTAGAAATAAATTTCCTTTTATAGAGCTCTGATTAACTAAACAGTAGGCTGTCAGATTTTTTTATTCCCTTTTTGGATCCTCAGGTGTAGGTGAATCAGAACATCATCATAATGGTTCTGGGAACTTTATGTATATTATGAAAATTTTATCATATTTTATAAATTCTGTATTTTGCATTTAAACAGTTAATATTATGGTGTTGCATACTTCATGGCTCTAGCACACTAGCAGGACAAGGCTTGTAGGTGCAGATGATCTTTTCTAAGCTCAGATAATAAAATATTTGCTCCTCTACCCACAAATTTAATCTCGCAGACATATGCACACACAAATACACAAACATGCATCCTAATATAGTGTTGGTTCCATTACACGAAATATTCATGCTTGTGTTTAATGTAGAAATAAAAATTTAACACAATTTTTACATTTTATTTCTATGATACAGTAATGCTGTTCCACATGATGCATCTTATTTTTAGGCACTAGGTATTTACTGTAGTGCAATATTTTTAAATGGCTTAGGAGAACACAATATGCAACATCACCAAAAATTATGGAATCTTTATAAAAATACATTTAAACTGGGTCAGCTGCAGCACCATGATTAGTAGAAATAGACCCCAAAGCTGATTCTGGACACTGAGATACTGTTCCCAATTCCATATTGAAAGTTTCCTTGAATTAATGTAGTCATGACTTTTTTTAAAAAAGTCTGCTGTATATGAGAAGGCTGAGATATCATACAGTGGCTATCATTCTTTATCATATTGAATTCTGCACTCCAAATTATATTACCTTTAAAATGTTGCTGACATTTTGCTGTTCCACCATTCTGATCCATATAAGTTTTAGACCATAATATTTTAAGTTCATTCTTGTGCATATAGCAGTGTAAGCAGTACCTTGCATTTCTTATTTCTTCTCTCCTTATTTTATCAGAGAAGTGGGTTCTGTGATGTGTTTGTTTAGGATTTTTCAAGACAAACGCACTCAATATATAGATGCTATTAAAATTTTACACTAGAGAGGATACTTTATAGGTATATGTATTGGATTTGGAAAAGAATGGCAGAGATTTGTGATATTACTTTGCTTTTGTGGAGTTTAAACTACTCTTCTACTGAACTGCTGGGAATGTCCTGACTTTTGAAGGACAGTGTTCAGTGCCCAGCTCTGCCTGCACAGGAAAAAATGTTCATCTGGGTCCAGTGTTCCAAATATGCTCTTCTTTGAAGGATCTTCCTTCAAGTAATTGCAGATGTTGGTATCTTGATTTTATATTGCATGAGAAAGCAAGAGAAGGATTACAGGCTTGCTCTGATACACTGGAGATGGCCTGGGCTGCCAAGGAGGTAGTGCTGCAGCACATCATGGTGTTACTTGCAACCTTGTGGCATCGCTGTGTGGGTCTGTTTCCCTGCTGTCACCCAGCCAAGACACAGGGATCAGCAGTCAATAGTCAAGGAAAGCTTATTACTCAAGAACACTATCACATGCGGAGTCGAGGTGATGTCTCTTCCATACCTCTTATCCAGAATAAATTCCCTGAAGGTAAGAGAGTTCCTTCAGCCAATGGGGCTTGTACCTTGACTACAGTGTCTTAAAAGTGCTATTCCTTCATAATCACTGTTACCCATTTCACACTGTTCAACTTCAGACATCTGCTTTTTATCTCTGACTCAGGCTAATCTTAGAAGTTTACCATTTGGGATATAGTGCAGGAATGTGTGCAAAGAAGCACCAGTGGACAGACAGCTCTCTGTTCAACAGCAGCTTCTGAGTCAACACCATCAATGCAGTTCACTTGGTACCTGAAAGTAGATGTTGACCATTTTGTCGTATCTATTAAAAATCCATTACTCCCATCTCCATTTAGCTATGAAAAATGCTTTTATATACACTTTTATCTAGTCCAGAAATATTAGTACACTGTGTAATTCAATTTTATTTTTGTCTTTAATGTCTGAACCTGAATTAATACAGCATTACTTTTCATCCTGATATCAATCTTGTTCCTTTCATTCAGATCCAAATTCCTTTGTAGTACATGATTTAATTCACTGAAATGAGGTAAAATGAAACCCTGATCCAGGGAACATTAAACTAACATATTTTTGGTGACACATGCAATAGCAGCAGTCTGCTGTACAACTCTCTGTGTTTCCCTCCCTTCTTTTAGTTGCTGAGAGATTTTTAATTTTTTTTTCAGTCTCAGTATACCTCAATATTACCTTTATTTGTTCCTCCCCCATTCCCACCTTTGGCCTTAATAAAAATCAGTTAATTCATTATTTAATGACATTAGAGAGATTAAAAATACACTTTGCTTTAAGAAAATCAAGTTTGTGGGTTTTTTAAAGCAATTTTGATCTCAAAATAGTTTGGTATTCCCTAACTGTGGATCTGTGCTTTCTTTTGTGGCAAATTTGCTTTGATTTGACAGCTATTTTTGTTTCAAGATTGTATGCACACCAGTTTTTCTGCTGAGGCTTGGCTCTTAGGGACAGTTGCACATGCATGGCTGGCTGTGCATCAAATTCTCTGATCCAAAGGGATGCTGCAGGTCATCATCTTAAAAAAAAAAAAAAGGAAGAAGAAAAAAAAAGGAAAAGGGAAAAGGTCTGGACAAAGAGATTTTGAACCGGAGCATAGCCTTACACCACAAAAAGGTATATCAGGTTGGAGAACAAAAGAATATCTGTCCTTTCAATCTGTTTATTTTTGATATATTCAATATTCTGCTTTTCTTCATTATGCACACATAACTAATAGAACTAGTTAATAGTTTTAAAACGCACATGAAACAGAGAGTATCTTATGCTGAGTTTAAACTTAGTTTAGTAAAATGTGCACAACCTGTAAAGTGAATTATTAAGTGACTTGGGAATTATGATAGGGAGAAGGTTCTTGACTAAATAGAAAGAAAAAGTTTGGACAATACATTCCCACCACCTTCAGCAAGGTAGATTTTGTGCTGTTAGTACTCTCAGAGGCAGATTGTTGGTTTCATTTATAATCTGTGGTGCTAGTAGTTGAATGCTACATTCGCATTAGCAAGCCGTGCAATACAGTAGGAGTTGTGGTGTTGAGGACTTGACATCCACAAAGCACGTGTTTAGCAGAGGTTGATTTTGGACTAGGTCCATCCAGTTCAGTCTGCTGAGCTAACTGCCTGTTAATGGCTGGCATGCATTAGGTCCATTCCTGGAGTCCATCTGATAACTTTCTTGTGGGAGGCATATATTTTGGGGGCTTCTCCACAGCACAGACCAAAGCAGGGTGATTCAGCCACTGACTTCAGACAAGAATCCCTTAACTGAGTTAAAAAGTGAGTGTGAGTTTAGGTATGGAGAAGGAACTGTCTGGCTTCCTGGGTAGAAAGGTTCATTTAATTTTACTTTTGATATAAGTTACAGCATAGAGGTAATAACCTTCTGCTCTTCTCCCTGGCTTCCATGAAAAGCATCTTATTCCTGGAGGAGTGTATTCTACGTATGCAGGAACAGTTGCTTTCCTATGATAATGGTCTTCTCTGGTCTGATGACGATTCCTCTTCCTCAAATACCAGCTTGATTTTTTTTCCCAGAGATGTGGAGAAGATAGACTATTCAGAACACCATCTCTCACCCTTTTTACTTATTTTAATCTTTGTGAGGTCTGTAGCCTTGCTCTTCAGCTGTGTCTTGCCCCCCCCCAGTGTTGCTGATCTCTCTCAGAGTAACCCCAGGCTCTGCAGTAGCTTTGTTTTCTGCCCTGGATCTACTTTCCCCATATTGGGTCGAGCAATTAGCCCCAGCTGACAGTCCTAGAGTGCTGTATGGAAAGTGCCTTCCCCAGGGATTGTCATCATCATGTGTGTTCTTGACGAACTTTGAAAGCCAGTCTTAAATCCCAAAATGCTTTCTTCTGAAGTTTCGTTCTCCCCATCAATTCTTAGTAACAAAGACAAAAGGTCTGTTTAGAATCTGATAGTGTGATTATACAGTGAAGAGCTCAGATATAACAAATATAACTTTGGCTGCTCCTAGCAATAACTTTTTCAACAGAATGTAACCAATATGTCAGTAGATACTGTGGACTGCCATGATTTCAAATTAGTATTAATATACCTTGATATGTCACTTGATTGTAGGAAGGTGCACACATATATCTACATTGTAGTAAATTTTTATACTATTGAATTAATTTGAGCAAATATATGTGATCATGTAATTGCAATCTGCATTACTGCAGTACAGATACGCAGGATTAAGCCTGTGCTGTCAACTTCGATTTGAATATTCCCTGGCATCTGAGCACACTGCAATGCAACATTAGCTTTTGGTAAGGCTTTTGCTGCAGTTTCTAGAATTAGGATCAATGCCTGCTTCTCTTTGGCAGGTCACTGCTATCCTAGACACAGATGTGTGGACCTTGTCATTCTGAGTACATTGATCACCTGCAGCACACATAGGAAGTAATAGAAATGAATGTAGTGTCCATGGGGAATATTATCTAGTGCCTAAAATGGCAGTGTAGCTTCTCACCAGAAGTGGTCAGTGAAAGCTGTAACACAGTGCCCAGAGCAAAGCTTCTTCTGGACCTGACCATCACTAGTGCACCTTGCTACAAGAAAAAAAATGAAGTCACCCATGAGAGAGTTAGTAAGGACCAGCATTCATCATTATCCACCATTCAGATTTCCTTTTAGAAAGGAGGAAAATGTTGAGATTTTATTTTTGTTTGTTTGTCTAGTGCACCATGAGATAGTAATTCAATTCTGTTTAACTTGAATGATTGTTTAAAGACATTTTAGTATCTACTGAAAGTGCTAGTTAATATGCAGAGACAGTAAACAAAAAATGTTGTTTACAGAGAGCATGTTAAAGCCATTTTTAAGCAAGGCTTTAATGAGATAATATTGGCATGTGAGAATTTTCTGATTTGCATGTCTTGCCAATTGAGTATTCCACTTCTGTCACTTCTTCTTTAAAGTAAGGGTTATTGCAATTGCACAGCATATATAATTTGTCTTTATGAAACGGATACATTTACTCACCAGACCGTGACACATTTCTCTAGACCTGTTGATAGGATCTAAACTGTACTTCTTCTGTGTGCTTTGAATTTTCAAGCAAAAGTCAGAAGGATTGAAAAGGACAACCATGAGTCCTTTACCATGAAATTTTGGAACAGTACTAAAAAGAGCTGGGAGCCTGCATCAGATGGCTGTGTTACAAGAGTATGTACAGCATTCCATATACACGTTACTATATGATTTTTTTCATTACTACTGAAAAAACATTATAGACTTTGTTTTGCAAGCTTTTCAAGTTCTCATGTCCTTCTCATCTCCTTTTTTATACCATCATAGTTATATGATTTTTGTCACTTTTTTAATTTATGAAAAATTATATTTGCCATGTCTAGCTAGTTTAGTTAGTAAGGAAGTAACAAGAAAATAGCATCATAATATACTAATTATATTGAAGTCAACACTGTTTGAGAAAAGCAGGGCTTTTGGTACACACTCATGTGTCTTACCTATGCAATGATGAATAAAAAGGGCAAAGGCCAAAATTTTCAGAGGCAGAAAATTCTTACAGTCACTTTTACAAGTGTTCATGTAAACCTGTCATTAATATATCCATTATATACAGTTATTTGATGAAAACAAAAATTGTTTTTAAAAACACTGGTTTATGTATTTAGAGTTGCACCATCACTTATAAAACTTATACATTTGCTTTTTCATAGAATAGTTATTAGTGTTCCTAGGTTTCTGGCACAACTGACTCGGAAAAATGTCATGTATATATAGCTTTCCTATTTGCAAAGCTGTCTAGGAATGATAATATTTCATTGATTACTTTTGAGTAAACCTACTGTTTCAGACAATATAGCTGAACATATTTTATGCAAAAATATTAAAATGCATTGTTCTTCTAAAGCAAAAATAGGCAAAACATCGGTAATTGTAAGTCTTTATGCAGGTTCACAGAAATACAGCAGTTCTCTTTCATTTGATAATTACCTTTTTAAGCCAGTGTCCAGCTAGCTCTGTATCTTTTAAAGAAAAATAATCTTCCCATTAATTCATGGTAGAGCTCCAGCACTTTTCATCAAAATATTGGTCTGAAATTTTAACTTAGTTTTCAATTTTCTGGACAGAAGTAAGCAGCTCCTTCTCAGATTTCCTCTTCATCATTTGCCACTCTATTTTTTCATTACTTATTTCTACTATTATACTTCAAATTATGACCTGTTTGGTTCACAGAATCATAGAATCATAGAATCATAGAATGGTTTGGGTTGAAAGAAACCTTGAAGGTCACCTAATTCCAATGCCCATATAATGGGCCAGAACACCTTTTACTAGAGGTTTCTCAAACCCCCATCTAGCCTGGCCTTGAACACTTCCAGGGATGGGGCATCCACAGTTTGTTTTTTTCTTTTTTTTTTTTTTGACAACCTGTTCCATTACCTCACCACCCTCATCATAATTTCTTCCTAACAGCTAATGTAAACCCACCTTCTTTCAATGTCAAGCCATTATCCCTTGTCCTATCACTACATGTCCTTGTAAAAAGTCCCTCTCCAGATCTCTTGCAGCCCCCTTTAAGGAATGGAGGGTGCTTTCAGGTCTTCCTGGAGTCTTCTCTTCTCCAGGCTAAACAAATAAACTCTCTTAGCCCATCTTCAAAGGAGAGGTGCTTCAGTCCTCTGGTCATTTTCTTCAGTTTGTCCAAGTCCCTATGGATGGCATCTCTTTTCTCCAGTCACATCACACAGCTTGGTGTCATCTACAAACTTGCTGAGGGTGTGCTCAATCCCACTCCCCATGTCATTGATAAAGGTATTAAACACCACTGGTACCAGTACAGACTCCTGAGGAACTCTATTTGTCCACAACTCTTTGAGTACGACCATCCAGACAATTCTTTATCATCCAAGTGGTCCACCCATCAAATCCGGTTTAGAGACAAAGATGTCATGTGCCACAGTGTCAGATGCTTTGCACAAGTCCAGGGAAATGCTGTCAATAATTCTTCCCTCATCGCCAATATTGTCACCCTGTCATAGTTGCCTATGTTTGGATGAGTTCTCTACAACTACATAAATAACAATAATCCCTTGTCTCTATATAAACCATAGAGTAAGTGATTTTTTTTTTGCCTGCCCATTTCCCCTCTAACTCTGGCTGTTAAAATTTTAAAAATAGAAAAATATATACCAACTTTTTATCTCATCACTTATTTTTCAGAGTAAAGGTAAACATGGTTCATGTTGTAGGGATAACAGGTAACACAAGAATCATTTAAAAAACCATGTAAGAATTTCCTTGGATGATGAGAAAATGTCTACAAACCCTCAAAGGGGAATTTTCTTTCTTATTTTCCAATATCAAATGTAGTTCAGACTGACAGATTTAGATCAGTGGAAAGCTTCCTTAAAAGTTACATTTTCTTCTTTTTCTTCTACCAGAAGAAATTTAACTTCCTGTTTCATGTCTCAGATGCCTTGTGCTCACTGAGAATAACAACAATCAGGTTTATCCTGTTGCTGAACTAGCTTAAATATAGACATCTACAAAGACAGCAATAATGAATCTCAGCTAATATCCTGTTTATTCTTACAGAGCTTTTGAGTAGATTCCTTTGCTGTCACTGAAGATGCTTTTATGATTTCTGTAATGTATTTATCTTTCAAAACAGCAGAGAAGCTTTCATCTGTCTGCCATCATTACTATTTACAATTGCAGTGGCACTAAAGATGATCTTCCTCAAGTTTCCAATCTCAGGTGCTTCAAAACTGCAAGAAGTTATTTCAGGGATAATACCTTTAATATAGGCTGTTAAATCTGATGCCTTGAATTCCTTGAGATATGTCATGAGCGACTCAAGCTCTTGTTTTCCCACGGACCACATGAGAGCATTCTTTTATTTGAATTCAACACAATTTTATCCATTGCCAAAAGTGCAATGAAAATTAGTTCAGGATGGCTGAAAGGTCATAAGATGCTTTGCTAAAGGTATGTCTCTTCAGAGTCCTCCACCCAGTTCTCTAGACATGCTGCAGAGTAGAAAAGTCCAATTTTCTACCTAAAGGAAAAAAAAAGGCGTGGGAGGGTGGGTAGTGATGTTTCAAAGTCCTCCTTTCTTTTTACTGAAGGATGACTTAAGTAGTCAGTTCTTTTCTGGCAGTTCTTTCTCTATGGCAGTTGAGTGCCCAGTTCCCTCATACACTTTCACGTCCTGACCTTGTGCATAATCTGAGAACATGAAAGTGGAAGAGGGCAGGAAGGGGCTCTGGCCTGTTGCATCCCCCCTGCAAAGGACTCATTACCCTTCCCAAGTCCTAAGCTGTCAGTGCATAGTACCATGCTATGTGACATCCAGAAGTGCCTCTCAGCAGCCTCTGGGATGACTGTAATTCCCATGTGGCTGGAAGCTGAATTGACTCTAGGAAATTCTCCCTGCCTCTTATTAGAAAGAACCATCTGGTTTTGCTGTTTGGGAGCGTTTACATTCCAGGCATTGAGCCTGCCTTCCCCTCACCATGCACTTTTATGCATATAGTTCCAAGGATCCCTAGATGATGTTTTAAGGTATCTCCCAACCCTAACTATTACATAATTCTATGATCCTTGAAATGTTTTGAAACTATGATTTTACTGATTCATCTCCCCTCAACTGAGCCATCTCTTAAAAGGTATGGATTTGCCTGATTTGGGAGTTTAGGATTCTTTTGCTCATAATTTGGTCCAAGTAAGAAATACACAAGGTTCAGTCCAGAGCTTCCTTCCCTGTTCAAAAAATACCCTTCTATGCAGAATTTTGCTGAAGACCACCTGCCTTTCATTTGAAGTTTGATCAGACTGTGCTATTTCTTTTAAGTTTAGTGGGACACTAGTGTTCATTAGTGGTACATCTCTGAATAGACAAATATCTTTTGGAATTAAAAGTGCACCACACTTCAGAATCTTGGAAAGTGTCACGATCTACAAATTTAACACAGTTGGATACAGTTTTCCTACTCTCGTTTCTCTTGTATTTGGACATCTGAGCTCCTCCCAGCTGCCTGGTACCTGCCACTTCATTCTTCCTCTCCAGTGCATGAAAAGAGACAGCAGAAGCCCTACCCCAGGAGCAAATTGTTCTATCTGGAGAAAAAGGTCACTGCTGGGGCTGGCCAGGGCAATGGGACCTAGGACCATGAGGGGTCCCTGTTGTAGGGGAGAGTGAGGGATTGTAAGGGTTTGTAGTATCTGCCAGTGGGGTAAACCCAGAAGAAGGAGGCAGGAGAAGAACAGATCACAAATACTTATTTTTGTACGGTTATTGCAAAGGTGTAACTGAGACTTGGTATTTGGCTTACAGAAAATAAGGGCCATGCAGGAAAACTTAGCACCTGAAAAACATAGGGATCCCCCCTAGACTGTTGTGGGGTTTGTTTAAAGTATGCATCAAGATGAATTTTCTTTTTTAAAATGTAATTTTTGAGTGTTCTGAGGTCTTATATCTTGTGAAATACAACATATGACCTGGATAAGTAGTATTCTAAAATCTCTGGAAATAATTAGTCTAATATGAATTGTCTTGCTTTAGTTATATATAGATGATATGAAGAAAACACAAATCTTGAATTGTCGTTTATGAACTTTCACTGCAAAATCAGATTATTTTCTTTAGACCACTCTTCCTAAAGCATTGGACAAGATGCTGCATAGTTGGAAAATTCTTTCGTAAGTTAACCTATTCTTTTGCTATTACTTATTACTCTAACTTTTCTGGTGTTGTCACCCTTGCCACATTTTGCCTCATTTTGGATTGAAGGCACTCAAATAGCATGGGAACTGCTGTTTTCTCAGGATCTGGAAAATTGCTGAATACCATACTAAGTTTCTTATCATTCTAAGACATCAAATCTGATATTAAGATCAGAGTCAATGAGGTCTAGCTATGTAACTGGAAGTTTGAAGGCATGCATGACCTAAACTGGACCTCTTGTGAGTTGTATAGCACCATAAAATGCAAAGCAGATATTTTTCTCTTGCTGTAAATGCTGCTTGAGTCTGAGAAGAATTCACGAATCTTGCACAGGAAAAAGTCTCACACTGCCTCAGAATCCTACATTTTCTACAGAAAAATACAAATTAATTTTTATGTAGCATAGAGCTAAAAATTGAAGGTAATAAAACCTTGCAGGTTACTTCTAATCTTCTGTGTCTGACTGCATCGTATTATCAATGGAGAGGAGATAGTTTCCATTTCAGCACACAGTCTTTTTTAGCTTTTTATTATGTAACCTCTAGTTTTTATGAGGAAGATTACCATGCTCTCATTTATTTTGTCTCTGCCACTTTCATCATCCAGGACATTTAAAAATTCTATACACAGTTATTTCTGTCCAGTAACTGTTCTCAGAATTTGTGCTTTTACAAACTTTTTCTTTAATTCATAAACAAAATCTGTAGGTAATACTGGGCAATCAATGTATGGTATGTGCTGAATAAAGCTGCCTTCTGCTAGGATTTATGACTGGAGCTACACCTCACCAAGTGGAGGAGGCCTAAGGGATGCAGTAAGCAAAGGATCAAAATCTTGTCTACTCAGATTGTGACAATTAATTCAAGTAAGAATTTTTTCTGTTGGACAAATTCAGATTGGTTCTTTGATTTTTCTATCCTAAACACTGCGACGCATGGGAGATGGAAATCACATACCTCAAACTGTCTTTCCACATGCACAAGAGCATGTGGGAAGCTTCCAGGCTCATCAGAGAGTTATCTTCTGCTCAAATCAACTGCAAAGAATTTCTAGTTGACCCTCTTGCAAATAGAAGCCCATCTACATATCAGATGGAATTAGATGGTGTGAATTTTGGCCATCATGTTTGCAATAAAGTGTT
The DNA here is from genome assembly GCA_013396695.1 of Sakesphorus luctuosus. Lineage (NCBI taxonomy): Eukaryota > Metazoa > Chordata > Aves > Passeriformes > Thamnophilidae > Sakesphorus > Sakesphorus luctuosus. Next base: position 109,378 of record VWZD01008582.1, read on the forward strand.
TGTCTTTACTTGCAACACCAGTCCAAATTACATATATGTTGGTATTTTCATTCCTTATTACTGAGGCAGTGCTTTAGACTGTGAGGATTATGAACATGGACAACGGGTTTTCACAGCAGGTTCCTAGAATATGTTCTAAAACCTTAAAATGTGTCTAAAATGTGCCTAAAGCCTTAAAAATAGCCCTCATTTTCAAAATTCCAAAACATCTAATTTTCCACAAAATCAATGAAAATTACTTGCATGGTTGAGAGGAGGATTGTCATAGGCATAGAGAGGAGATAAATGCTGCATGCGTGTGGCGAGCCAGTGTGAGGCGGCTGATATTACTAGTGCACTTGAAAATGTAGACCTGTATATCAAAGCACATTTAAGGAGCAAATCTGTGCCATGGAAAAAGCTTGTCATGCAAATAGCCAGCATTTTCACCCATTAAATTTTTAGCATCTAGGATACCTTTGAATTATAATTCTACATTTCTTATAGGTGAGAAAGCCTCTTAGAGGCAGAAGATAAATGCTGGTGTCTTTCTCTGTTATTAAATGTCTGATAGAAAAGGGCAGTACTTGTTCAATCACATGGCAGTTGTGCTTCGGATTTGTGAGGCCAAACTGTTACAGATTCACAGCTGTCTCATTTCAGGTAGGAGAGGTAACCTGTTTAGTCCTTGTGAAAGACCAAGCCTTTTCCGTACCACTTCTTCAGTTTTATCTTTTTGGGAAGTAGTGACAGCCTGTGTAGACTGCATCTTTTTGTCTATATCTGTCATTTGTCTTGTAACTGTTAGGTAACGATATAAATACATGGCTAAGAAAATATAATTGAATGAATTATACAATAATTTTATTAGCTGACACGGAAATCAACTTCTACACTTTTTTCCCCCTAGAGAAATACCATGACATTTGTGTAGATGTGAATTAAAAATGCCATATAGATAGGGCCTGGACTTCTGAACTCTGTTGAAAATTGAATGTATATAGCTGTCAAAAACAGTAGCAAAAAACTAGGCAGTGAGGAGGCAGATCTGTCATTCAGACTGATTGGGCTTACATATATTCACCACTTTCTGGATCTTGAACTCTGCAGTATTTGATTGTCCAGACAGCTTTTATCAACTGTTCAGCTGACAGAAGTCCATTGCAAACTGGCCTAACGGTGTTTGAATTACCTTGCCATGATTCCTCAGACACCTGAGGGCGGCTGTTAAAGCTTGAATCCGATTCAAGTCTCTACTCATGTCAGACCACGCTGGTGTTACTTCTGGTTTTATTTGTTTTATCTGATTATCTGTTTAACAGAAATTTTCAAATAAAAACTCTGACAACTTCTTTACCTAAAGAGAGGAGAATTTGCTGGAATACATACTTATTCCTTCTCTTATGTCAGTTTTGTTTACGTTCTTTTAAAATATGTATCCTTGCTCTATTGGGTTCAGTTTTCTCTAAGCTGCTTGTCTGTGCTGCTTCTAATGTTAAAAAAAACCCCAAACAACAACAACAAAAAAAAACAACAACAAAAAAACACAAACCCCCCAAATTTCAAAGAATATTGAAACAGAAAGACCTTATTTACACCAAAAAGTTCTACAGATAGTACTGGGTTAAATCAATTGATTAGATTTTATTTTGATATTTCATGATTTCCAAAGTTCTGTGCCTATTTCTAAAAGGTTGCTCTTGCTGTTTACTGGCACTTAAAAATGTACAAAGAGAAAAGACTTTTTGCATTAGTGGATTCATCTCTATTTCTTTGTCCTTTCTATTTTCAAGATCAGCCTGTCTGGGAGTGGGCTATTACCTCACCCTGCTCCCTATGATGTATGTAAAGGTAAATGGCCTCATGCCTTCATGTAAAATGTGAGGCTCTTAGAACACGGCTAAACTGATAGAAACTCAGTATCATAATGCATGTGATATGTTACTTAAGTTAAAAATCATACATGACATGAAATGCATATGGCACTGTATATACAAACCACTGCTATGAATGAATGACTCAGTGTGCTCAAGCCCACACTGAAAAAGTACCTTTCTCTATTCTACAAATCTGTGTATTAAATTGTTTATTTCTGTTCCATATTCTTTGCGTATGCATATGTGTATATTTTCAAGAGTCCAAAAATTGTAACTCATGTCTGCAGTTTTATTTGTAGTGCAGTCTTTGAGTGGACAAAGTTCTCCTGTGCACAATGTAAAGAGGGACATTTAAACCTCTCGGCACTGCATAAATTAAGTCAAACTTTATAGTCTTTGGCTCAAGCCTATAACAAATCAGTTTGAAATCAAGGAATGCAATGGCTGATTGATTAATCTTTCCAGCAGGATTTTATCCTGTGGGGAGTGGTTCCCATCTAAAAAAACTGAATTCTAGGTGGTGGGACCTGAATTTTACACCACATTTGTCTCACAGTGTTGTCACTCTTTGGGTTCTGGCAAGTTGCAAGACTAGATTTACACCCATGTGAAATTTGCAATAGGCTTTTCATGCCTGAACCTAAGCTTTGTTGTCTAGAGTGGATTTAGACATATCATTTGGATATGTCTAAATCATAATAAAAATTGGTCTGTTTTGCTGTCTCAATTAGCAAGGAAGTGGAAATGGAGAGCATCTCAGTCGATACCCTGAATCCCAAACAAATCCCAGTGCCTGCTAGGAGAGCTCAGGCATAAGTTTAGCATCTGTGACCACTTCTCTTATTCTGGGATACACATGGGGTTCTATAAATGATGTTATTTACAAAGAAGGGAAAAACATCATCATGTTCTCAAACCAGGTACTGTAGTTAATTTTGGGAGGTGTTTGAAATAGATTATGTGAGTGCAAATATTTGTCAGAACTGGTCTTGGCTATTCACTGATTTTAAACAATTGGATGACTGTCGTACTGCTTCCCTGGGTGCTAAAAATCAACACTAATGCCAGACTACTTCATTCATTGTTATTCTAGAAAATCCCTAATCAAAACAAGTATAAGTGCTGATGTGTGCTCAGTGGTGGAGTTTTGTGTGTTCCTTGGAAATATGATATTCCCTGGAGAGAGAGGAAAGGATTAGAAATGATAACCACTTTTTAAATACATCAGCTTGCTCATGTGTGTGGTGTTTTTTATCAGCTTTACAGCAAAAGCTTCATTTGATTTGTGCAGGGATGTGGATAATAAGGAGAGAGGCCAGCGAGCTGATTTTTGTAGTCTGTTTGTAGCTTAAACAAAGATCTGGGATTTTGCGGATAAAGACCAACTGAAATACCACAGATTATGCTGCTTTGGTTTTTTTCAAGGATTTGTTAATTTTTCCCCCACACAGCCTGATTTCCATGTGTCGACTCCACATCAAAACAGGCAGTTTTAAAACAGAATTTGTGGCAGAACTTTATCAAATCCTGCTCGTTGACTGTGGTTGATTCATTGTATTCAGGAATGTGCCATAGTTAGACACTCTTGCTCTTGTGATAAACAGGTTTTAAACTTAGACCACCATGACATTGGCAGGCACAGTTCTCACTGAAAAAATGCCACTGTTCTGGATAAAGTCCTTGAAGTCAAACAAGAGGTGGAGCAAGTTGCTGCCATTACTGGAGGGTGAATATAAATCAGTGGCATGGCTCCAGTTTTATTGTGACACAGCTAAAAAGCTTAATGAAAACTACTGCCTTGTCTGTTGTACAGGAGTGGAATGCACAGCCCCACCAACAGATTTCTCAGTGCAGGCAGACGTAGTATTTTCCCTTTTTTGATTTTATTTCTTCTGAGCATTGTATACTTTATGCTTAAGTTAAGATCCCTTGAATGCAAAATGACTTCTGGATGCTGAGAGCTAAGTGCGAATTGCAGTTGAAGACCAGCAGCATGGCTCCTGCACAGACTCTGCAGTTCACAGCTTGCTCTCTTGTGAAACTCAACCAGATGCCTTCACAACAGAGCTGGGACCTCCTGCATTGGACGTTAGCTGGAAGTGCAAAAAACCAGATAAATAGAAAGCATCACAGAGATGCTCTGTGTGAAAGTATTTGTGCTATTTTAAAATTCACAGAAGAGAGCTAGGCAAGCACAAGGCGGAGTGGCAGGACGACACATTGCTTTAGCTGAACTGCTCACTTTCTTATTCTGACAAAGTTTTTTGTCCACTTTTGGAAAAAATGGAATGTTTTGAAAATTAAGTTTTTTGCTTAGTCTAGAATTTAGCTTCTTTCAGAACCTGTGATAGGGATGATGGTCACATTTATTTTTAAATTCCAGTGGAAACAAGTGTATCAATAAAATCGTTTCACTGCAGCACCTGGAAAACAACTTTTTCATCCACCATACATGACCACTGGGAAATTCTTTTGAATAATAATTGACTAAATGAAGCAGAATCTGCAAAGAATACTTCCATTGCAGAGAAATCTGCAAGGAGTAACTCAGCAGTGTTCTTGAAGGTAGTGTGATATAGTGGGCAGAGCTGTGGCACAGCTCTGGGGGAGCATGAGGAGACACAGGTCTCAACTCTCGTAATTTGTAAAACAAGTAAAGCAATGCTTTTGACTTAAACGTTTCAATGTTTCTATACATGCTTTATATAATTTTCATTTTCAATTTAAAATTTATATAATTTACATTTCAAACCTTTTTTTTTAAGCAGGAAATAGCAATTTGAAAGTGGTGGCACAGGCAAAATGAAGCCTTCTTAAATAAACTAGAGCTACTTGTAGGAAGATTGAACCAGCTGTCAGTGACTTAAAACAGCTAAAAGATGGGAGCTGATTTGCTCTTAATAGCTAGACTGTCCTTCATTTTAGAAGACTGCTAGATATTTTCAGCTTATGTTTGCAAATGTGCCATCTTTGCTGTAGTCTTATCATACCTCATGTACAGCTTACATCCTGATGAGAGATTTTTAAGGACAGCTCAGCCTGAATGATCAATTACTGCATATTCAATCTGTAAAGCACTTTGGGTTCTTTGTGAGGTTAAGATACTGTCTGAGTTTTTCAGTACTAAGGGTCAGACTCTGAGGCTAGTCCTCATATTAGCTAGTACCTAATCCTATATCATCTTCAGTGGGGATGTGTGTTGAATGCAATATTATTAAACAGAAGTCAAGGTAGCTGACGTAATCCTCAAGAGAATACACGAGTATATAATAGATACGGGTTTTATAATATAGTATATAATAGATATACCTTTTATAAAACCATTTGCTACACGGGAAGAAGAAAATTTCAGAAAATAATATTCAAAGCTTTCAGAAATACAACTGTTAAAACCTCTACTTCCAAGTCATCAATAAGCTTCTTTTATTTTTATGGTGTGCTTTTGAATGGTACCAGGCTGTGAGTTTAGGTCATTTTTGGTTCTCTTGCAAGTTTCTGTCCCCAAAACACAGTTCTGAATGGCCTGCTTTTTATTTTGCTGATTTTGAAAGGACTGACGCGGTGGGACTTCTGTTGAGGGACTGCCAGCCAACTGCCATCCTTAATTATATCTGGGCTTCTTCGGCTTCAGTAGGGTAAAGTCACAAAGTCTCTTTTAGAGCCTTTTTTGCTCTACAGGAAATGTCATGTTTAAGGTATAGAAGTGCATCTATCACAACATGTTCAGTTATGGGGTAAAGCATTGCTAAATGAGGTAAATTTGGTCTCTGGGAAGCAGATGAAATCGAAAGTAAACTAGGAGACTCCAGTATAACTGAAAGAAGAGTGTCAAAAGGGTAATTGTGATTGTGTGAGATAAACCCTGTGTTGCTGTGACTTTCTTACTGCTCAGGATCAGGGTGTGCTGGATACGAAAAGGTATACATTGAGGACTTAATCCAAAGGTAAAAGCTTCCAGTGGGACTGGCTACAGCCCCAGACAATGCAGGGGTTGATGTGGCTATTCGTGCCATAGGACCTGAAGCAGAGGTGTGTTGCACAGCTCAGTGCTTCCTTTCATGTTTATGATGAGTGTTGGCCAGTGTGGACTTTTAAACTGCTCCTGCCATGCGTAGTGAGGGACCCCTTACTCCAGGCATAGACAGCCTTCCTGCAACACAAAGCCTTTTGGCTAGCACAAGAGGGAATTAATTACTAGAGATTTGGCCTTGCTTGCTCACCAGAAGGTTCCCATGTAAGTCAGTCCTGTTTTTAAGAAGTGGGTTATTTCGCCTTAGTTCAGTGTGTTGACTTCATTAGAGGTCTTTGAAGGTATCCATGTGCTTGCTCCTGCAAGTGGAATAGGGACTCTGTGTCTCCAGACCTTGCTTTGTCTCAGGCCAGAAGCAAAGAATGCCCCAAAGCTGGGTAGCAGTGGCAATCCTTAATCCTCTGTATTTCCCAAGTGCTTCTTCCGAGAGTGCCAATCAGCAGGGAATCATTTCTGTCTTGCTGTCTTGTTTTGTGTGTTCCATTGATCCACTCAGCACTTCAGAAATAGTAGAAACATGACCTTTCCTATGAATTTTTAATGTAAGGGTCCTTATCTTGCAAACTTGTCTGCCTCTGCAAACCCTAGAGGACTAAAGTCAGAGCAGCTTGATAGGGCAACAACATTTGTTACCAGAGATCATCCTGGCAGAACTGAAGCCCAAGTTCTTTCTCATTCTTTTAGAAATATCTCAGAATTTTAAGATTTTTTTATTTTAAATGTGTTAAGGAGAATCTAAATTTTAACCTGTGCTTTACATTAAATTTCTGACCATATAGCAGTAATTTCAACTTGTCCTTCTTCCTATAAAAAGTTAATTTTTAATGATTCAGTTTGCAATTTGGAATAAGATTTTATGACATTTTATTACTGTACATCAATATGACAAGATTTCACTATTAAATGTTTTAACATGTACTTGTAGTTGGAAATAATCTCTGTTATTGTGAGATTATTTAGCAATAAATACAAGCTGAAATGAGTAATTTTTTTCTGTTATTAAAATAGTTTGTCATTGTTAAACAGAATTTCTATTATACACATTATTTACTATTATTTGAATTAAAAAGAAGAATTTATTTACATTACAAACTCTAAATTTAATTTACTGTTAAACAGTTAAATTACAGCATTGGTAAAGCTAAGCTGCCAGTAATATGACCATAAATATGTGCAATTTTCCCCCAAATGCTTTACACAAAATATTATGAAAATATATACATTACAAGAATCCAGAGAGGGAATGTAATTCAACTTCTAATTTTTATCTGAAAATCTATCCATTTTCAGCATTAGAAAGTGAGACACAATAATGTATTCAGAGTGATTCTGATGGTTTTCAGCGTCTAACACCCTTATTAATGCTTCTAGGGTTTTATCCTTAAAGATACCATCTTGAAAATCATTGTGAAGGAAAGCTACTATGATGCATGTGATACAATGCACCTGGTATCTACTTTCATCCTTTTTTTTAACTGCCCTTTTTCAAGTGCTTTAAGCTCATACATATTTCTGATCTGGTTTCCATAGCCAACAGTTACTACTGACAACAGTTTTCATATAATTCACCATGGTCTGGGTCCTACGAGGTGTTGACTGCTGTGGAGCTGATCTCACAAGGATTACCTCACCTTTAACCAGAGAACTCATCTTGGTTGCCTACTGACTTAGTGCAGTGCTAGTGGAAAGGCTCACATCTGGCTGCTGGATGCGTGGAGGGAGCATCCTAGTGGACAGCAAACTAAGAGACCTGAGACTTGGCATCAACAGCATAAGAGCCCTGCAAATGATAAGATCTGAGTAGAGGCTCTACTTCCTGTTCCTTCCTGTTCCTTCCTCTTGGGCATTCTGACTTCCAAACTGGAGGCTTTCAGTTCAAATTCTTGCTGGCATATGCTTCTGGATGGCAGCAGGTGCTTCATGTATCTTTCCTGCCCCATAAACATTAGCTGTCATGATATACAGAAAGAAAACATACAGTAAGACCAGCCAGTCCACTGGCAGGACTATTCAAGTTGCAACCTTGGTTTTTGAAGGGTTAGTAGAAATTTGTAAATTATTAATGGAACATTGTTCTTATTTGATGTTTTCTTCATCTGTTTTTGCTACTGTGAAACATACAGAACATGCACAGATCATTTGCCACTTTGGCACTTAATTTAAACAAAGACCATAAAAGATGCCTATGGCTAGCAGTTAATTTGGCAGAGATTATACAGACCTACTTGAAGTAATGAAATTGCCCATTCTCAATCCTAAGGATGTAAAATTTGCATGCATTCTGCATGTGGCCTTTAGTTTTTCTCCTGCTGGTTGGACCCTTGTGTTTACTGCTGTCCCTGCCTACATAGGGACTGTGTCTTTTCTGTATCTGTACTGCCGTGCTCTTTCTTCATTTTCTTTGGAACAGAAGAGTCACAGTTTGTCTTATATATAAATGGACAAAGAAGAAAATATTTTAAAATTGGATAATAGAGACCAAAGAAAATTTTAGCATCATCCATAAATGAAAAGCTGAATTGCTCATGCAAACGCAGTTGGAACAATTGCAATTTCACCATCTTTTTTCTACTTCAGCTACTCTACTCACCTTCTTGCTCATCCAAACTCTCTGATAAAAATCTCATCCTGCCTTTCCGTTTCCTTTCAGGTCTGCTTCTGTACCCATCACCTCTTACACTGATGCACATTTGACAAACCAGAACAGCATGTGTCTTTACTTTGCTGTCATGTGCAAGGAGCAAATTAAAGTGTTTTGTGACTCTCATTGCTACTTTCATTTCTACATCATGTGGTACAGCGTGTTTGCACAAGTTGTGCACAAGATAGGATGGAGAATGTATACTCACCTCAAACAATTACAGTCTCATCAAACGTTAGTAGGCTATAGTTTTGAGTTACATCCTCTCCTGAAGAGAAAGTCAGTCAGTCATAAACATAGTACACGTGTTCTTCATATCCCTTTTGAGGCAGAATGGCATTGGAGAGGCACCAGCTTGGCTGAAAGGTCATTGGTGTGGCTCTGGCGATATGTTGCTCGTGTGCACCACTGCCCCATCCTCCAACTGCCACCAGTTTACTTGTTGTCAGCAGATTCACAAGGCAGGTGTTTGTGAGTGATGTCATGGGCAGCTGGCATGAACCAGTTTGAGATGTGCAAACTCCTTTCTAAAGTCACTCAGAACATTACATGGGGCAGTAAGAGGTCAGGTTGTATTCTGATTAACACCAGGAAAGCCTCTCACTTGAGTCATGCAAGCAAATATGCTTGATTTTTTTTTTCTTGCTCTGTGCTATTGAGTTGCAAGTATTGAGATCCTTACTCACAGAAGTGTGCCATGAGTAAAAGGTCAGTATATAATGATATAGCAATTTCTACTTGACGACATTTTTCAAACAGGTTTTTTTCTCCCTAACATTTCTGAAAAAAAGAAAACCGTTTTTAAGCACTTCTGAGGTGATTTTGAACAAATTGGCATTAGGAATTTGCCGCTGCACTGCTCACCCATCCCTATCCTTGAAATGTTCAAAAATAAATAAATAAATGGATTAGCATAAAATAATATAGTAACGCACTGAATTTATTTGGTTTAATTTATGCTAATCATGGCATATTGGTGCTCTGGCAGATAAAATAAAGCTGGTGTAGAAGATTGCGTCAAGGAAGCTATAACAATTAACCCTAGAAATTATCACTCTGAAAGTGCATTATTCTTTGCCATTGAAAAGAACCAGTCCAACAAATTCTCTTAACTGTCAGTAATAAAATGAATTTATTAATTTTAGGATTGTGACATTTTTTAATTATGTATGTACACATATGCACACATGTACTTTCTTAAGTATGTGTATATTCCTGTTAGAAGTTAAAATACGTGAAAATATGTAAACACAACTTAATCCAGATGAGGACTCAGGTTATTTTGTATAGGCTTTTAATTATTTCTGGCTTATAGGGGGGTTTTAGATTATATAATATGCCATTCTAGGAATAACTGTACATAGTACAGAAGTTAATATTAGTTTAGGCTTTCAATAACATCAGAAGTAATGAAAGTGACCAAGTAGAAAAGGTTGTATGCCTCTTTACTGCTTTTTTATCGGCAAAGGATAGATGGACTGTATCAGGTTGCATCTCTTATAAATTGTGTCTTGGCTCTGTCTGCCAGAGGGAGCATACAGTCCACATAAATAAATAAAGTTATTATCATAAACAAACAACTGTCTCAGGACTTCTCATAGGCTTTAGTTCCTGTGTGTACCTATTTGTTTTCAGATGTAAATTAACTCCTTTGGTTTCTCGCTTAAAACGCAGTGTGACACTCATTGGAAACAGAATTTTAGCTGTAATGTTTTTTCCACACAAAATGAAAAATTGAAATTGCAGGGGGAGGAAAAAAGGCCTCTTCTTCACCTTAGACCACTTTGTATCAGGTAAATGTCAGACAGGATTTAAATGCAAGCAGTCTCTGAAAAGGCAAGATATATTTACTATTTGCTGGGTTAGGGTTAGGATTTCTGTTGTTTTGATTTAGTCTTTAACTAGTAGAATCACAGAATTAAAGGTGATGACAAGGATTTTCCAAAGAAGATGCCTCAATTAGGTTTTCATTCTCTTTAGGACATAAGTAGGTGGCCTGATTTTCCATACTGCAGAGCAAGCAATGGCATCCAAGGCCCACGAGGACTGCAGGGTTTCTAGAACCCATCCATTTGTTTTGCTGCCACATTTTGTGTCTTAATTATATTATCCTGAACCTTAAAACAGGTCTATCCTTCTGGTTACTGCCTGCAATTCTTGAACAAATATCAGAGACTGAGCAAGTGCACGCTTCTGGACAGGAAAGAGTAGAACTGATGATGTGCAATTTCTGCTATATATGCAAAACAAACACAAAGACAAAGCTAATTTTCTCAAATGCCTTTTGTCTGCTGTTATTATTTGAAGTAAGGGTCACTAGTAAATTTTCAGATGCAATTACAGGCTCTTACAGATTGCATTACATGTTGAACTTGCATAGTAGGTTTCATTTGAACTTGCTGTTTTCAGTCAATTAAAACTTGAGAGTGTTCACTTGGCAGCTAAAAACACTCCCTCTGCATATGTCCCTGGGAATCTCCTTTGCCAGCCTGGACACAGGTTGAGCTGCTTTCTGATATGGGCCAAGATGAAACATGCTTTTCCACTTTTACAGAGGATATTTGTGGACTCTGACAGCTTGTTCAGCTGTAGGTAGAAAGTTGAAATTTGGCATGGAAATCCCTCTCATGAAGGAGAAGTGCTGTTAGTTTTTCTAGAGAAGATTGCATTTGATTTGACTCAGCTGTAAGCCTTTGAAAAGTAGAATAAAATTTTATTCTCTGAGCTTACAGGATATGCAGTGGAGAAGAGACTCTGTGCATATGGTTAACTTAGTGACTCAATGCAAAGTATAGGGGGAATATGTTTCTGAACTGGATAGAGGCACCTAAGACTGGGACTTTAGAAATTATGAGGGGCACATCGAAAGAACTTTCAGTTTTTAGGTGCTAAGCCAAAGTCAGCTTCCTCTTCTCAGCTCCTAGGGACCTACTGAATGAAGCTCCTAACTCAAGCAAGAAGGTTTTCCTACACACACAGTCATATTGCTCTGCCTCAGAGAAACAAAAGAAGGAAAAGACTTTGTACAAATGTTTTTAGTCTCTTCTGGAGTTGAAATGACATTATGCTCACACTACAGAAAATCCAACTCATCAATCATGCCATATACACCATGATCCAGGTAGCAGGGCCTGTATCTAATCTATCATTTGCCACAGCTGCTGCCACAGTTTCTTCACTTCTAGCTAACATCAATCCCACATTTAAATATTTGAAAATCCATCTTCAGGTGTCTTGCATATTTTTAATTTTCTTCAAATTTGGTTTTTTTCAGCCCTCTTTCCAAGGATGACATATTCCACCTAGTCCTTGACCAAAGCTTAATTTTTTACTTAAAGATTTATTATGGGTAGCCTTCCCATAGAGTTTCTACAGTCTTCTCTAAAATTCAAACTGGTCCTCAGGATTTGATGGCATAGGACAGAAAAAGGAATCTGTGGCATGTTCATTCCAGAACAACTTTTGTTGCCTGGGCAGGCAGTGGCTCTCCTGAGCTCTGGCAGGTACTACCATGGCTCCAGCTCCCCTGCACCTTCCTGACTGAGCCCTGACTGAGCCTTGAGCGTCCTTTCATGTTCAGCGATGTCACCTGGCTATTACTTTATAAGTGGATCTTCAATCCCACCACGTATGAAGCTGATTAAACTGTTGAACCCAATATATACTTAAAAGCCTGGCTTTGTAGCAGGCCTGAGCACTTTACACTGCAGCTTTACTGTCTAAAGCCCTACGCAGTCATAATTCCTCTGACAGATACTGATCGAGATACACCCTCCAACAGAGGGGATCCCCAAAACATCCCTCTGCCAGCTCCAGTTTGATTCCCTGCCCACAAACACAGGTTCTGAAATCAGGACAGTGCTTGGGGAGCAAAGCACCTTCTGTCTTGTGTGCAGTAAGGTGAACAAACCCTCCCTGAAGGACCTTCCTTCACCAGAGCTTCATAACCCAAGGTTGTGGGTGGAGATCAGAGTGCCAGGCTAAGGGCAAATCCATCATAGACCTACCTGTCTTAGAAGGATACTGTGATTTTCATATTTCCCTTGTCCTTCAAACAAAGCTGTTTTCTTCAGAAAAAGCTGCCAAATAGACACATCATTTATGCTTGCCCAGGCCTGTTGCTGTTGGTTGGCAGGTCCCGCTCTGTCAGAGCCAGTAATTCTCCTGACCCCTTTGGACTTGGTCCCCACAGAGATTTCAGAGAAGGGATGCTTTTCTTCCTTAGGCCTTTAGCTGCCAGACTTCCCCAGTACAGAGTGACACAATATCAAAGCCAACTTATTCACTAGTAAATTAATTATGTTGTTAATTGGTTAACCTAGGGCAGACTGTATGGAAAAAATGCTTACTATGTGTTTGTTGGCAAGACTGGATGGAGCTGGGCAATGAAGATGCACAGATTATGACAGTAGGACATTTTCATTGTAAATTATTGGAAGATGATGTACAGTCAAACAATGTAAAATGTTGCTAATCTTATTTGAAAATGCAGCGTCCTCTGGAATTAAATAGATATATAAGGACTGGGTGTAGGTAGTTTTGGTCTCTATTTACCTTTTTATGCTTAACTTGTTAGTCTTATCATTCTCCCAGTTGCTTGGAGCACAGATGACAGAACAGCACAAAGTGGTAATGGAGTGGTGCCAGTTGAAATGGTGAGCTCAACAGCTGGATGCTGTCCTTGAATCCAGTGCTAGAAGAAGAACAGGATGCCACTGTGAGGACTGACCAAAAAAAAAAATAAATAAAAAGAAAGTAAAAATTTCCAGGAAAAAAACATCTCCAGCAATATGCTGCAAAAGAAAAAAGCACAATTAAATTGACCAAATCATTTTAGCTCCAGAGCTTGAAAATGTCAGTAAATAAATTATTGGCTATGCAAAGATCACTCTTTTCTGCTAATAGGAGACAAGAAGCAAAGCCACTAGCTGTTCCTTCTTTCATCCATAGCAGGAAATAAAACCACAGACAATACCACCAGAATGGGGAAAAAAAAAAAAAGAAAAAACGACATAGCTGTCAGTCCTCTCCTTGCTTTGGAAGGGAAAAAGGCAGGTTATCACTCATGTATGTGTGAAATTCAGCCTTGTTTGCAGTATGATTGTATAAATAGCACTTTATTAAAAGCTAACTGTTATTTCCAGACTCTAAACTTAAACACAGACAAGTTCAGGGATAGATATAAAATCAATATAGCTCTTCAAGTAATGCAAGCAACATTTTGAAAGGCAACTATTTAGAGTGTAGCAAATGATTTACTGATAAGGGTGCTCTGCTGATCCATTTGTTGCTGATTTGCTATACCTTGTCCATTAACATGACTGCAAAATGGGTCTGTGAGCTCAGCTTGATTCTGCTGTAAGACTTTTATTTCATCCTCTGAAAAAATTGAGAGCAGGATATTTAAAAGTTTGTATAAGAGAACTTCTAACACCTAATGTGAAGATGCAGTGAGTTTTTACATAAAACATGTTATGCATTTGAGATTATTTTAAATCATTAATTTTGGTAAAAATCTTGTTTTCTTTTGGAACAATTAGATGTATGCAAAGCTCTAGTAGTGTCTAAGCAGAAGTAATAAAATACTGTGTTATTGACTGTGTCTTTAACTATTCCTATTGTCTTTACATGGATTTTGATGAAATGATGTATGAATTCTGCAGTATTAATTTTATTTTACTTGTATTACATGGATTGAAATAGGCACAGTAGCCATGAAACAGTGTCTATATTTCCTCTATGGCCCCATCTTACTGCCTTAGTTTTCTAGTTTATCTGGTTCTGAGTACCACCTAATAGGTGAATGTCATTCATGTCAGCGACATTAGTTTGATGTCAAATGTGACTTAGGCTGTGAGGTTGATGGGTTGATAAGTAGTCCACCATTTCCCCCTGTGGGAGATAATGTCTGCACCAACCTGCCTTTTTACATTCAAAGGTCATGTCCAGTTGAGAGAGCAACATGTACAAATGGGATTTTAGGTACAAATTACCTTTTGTCCCTGAAAGTACAGGGGGGCTGTGACACAATAAATATTCAGGTTTTTCTTAAGTCTTACCTGTTCTTATGACTAATGAAGGAATTAAAAAAAAATGTACACAACTTAAGCTTAGACATGCTTGTCTCTTTAATTAGATCCTTCACCAGAAAAGTCTGCTTTTCAAAGCACAAGTCAGTCAAAAGAAGTAAAAGAACCCGCAAGAATATACTGGACAAGTGTCTTTTTATATATAGTCACTGTCAGGAGCACAGTAGAAGAACTCCTGTATGGTTTGAGGACAACAGATGGAATAGCTTTAGAAATTTTTTTCTGAAGAGCTTTTTAAGTGAATTCAATGATGATACACTTTTTATCATAATTTATATTTAGTATTTTAGGTCTCTTGTTTTATTACCTACTCTAGAGATCTGAAAAAACAAACTAAAATATGAAAAGAGGACATGTAAATGCATACTGATATAGTGCTGAAAATGTGATGGGAAAATGTCTTACCACTTTGTATCTGCAATGTGAAAATACTATTTTTTAATTGTGATATTTGATGCAAAGGCACCATATTTTGGACCAGCATGAGTTTTAACAGGTGAGACATCATTTTGCCCAAGGAAATACAGAGTTTGTGGTGGTATCACTGCCAGACCTCTAACTGTTTTTACCCTGACACTTTATAGTGACATCAGTGACCTCCACTGTTATGGGTATAAATTCTACATGCACTGAGCTTTTATACAGAAGTTGACGGGTAAGGGAGGGAGGAGGTAGAGGAGACAATGCTTCATGACTAGCTTAAGGGACATTAAATCAACCTTAAATCCTTGCCAACCAGTTAGATGGATAACGCACTGTTTCTAAAATTTGCAAGTCAAAGGGAGACAGGCCTAAATTCTTTCCACTATGAAACCCCCACAGTCCTCTGCCTTTCAGGCAAAAGCAAAAAGGAATGGAAAATTCCAAACTAACGAGTGCTTCATTTTTTTTTCTGCAGTGCTGTGCTTAGAAAAATTGCACTTTTTTTTTTTTTCTAAGGCAAAGAAGTAAAATTAAAGTTGTATGACTGTTATAAATATTACATGTTCAGGGTATCAAGAGTACCTGCAGTTCTCTGGTTTCTGAGGGTGTTTTTGAATTAACCCTTTTATAGATACCTGGTGTTGGAAGAAAAGGATTTACTCTTAGTCAAATGTTACACTATTAAGGAGAAAGTGTCCTATCTTAAAGGTTTGTGGTATTTGTATACACATTGGTTGCACATCTGTTTTTTGGAATTGGACTGTAGAGCCTTGAGAGAAATAATGACTTGTCAAAGTTTACCTGACAAGTAAGAGATGAAGCAAGAAATAAAATCCAATGTCTTCAGTCCAGATTTTGTGATGCTTTGTAATTCTTTCAGTTTTACTGTATATTAGAGATTTGTCAATGTGGATGTTCGTTCCATATTAAATACACATATATGCAGCAGCAGAAGGATTCAGGATTCAGAATTCAGGAAGTGATGAACTCTTACTGAATTTCTCAAAGGCTGAGACAGATATGTTGCCCTGTTTCACTGACATGGTTAAAAGAACTTCTTAGTGGTCCTTTGGGAGCAGTAATGTAAGACGGAAGGAAGCTGGAGCAGGCAAATTCCTTGGCTGAGACATCCGAAATCCAAAGGACCCAGAGAGGCAGGGCTGGAGCGTGCAGGGAGCAGGCTCTCCTGCTGCTCTGGGCAGCAAACACGCACTGGCATCCAGGCTGTAGATGTTGCCTGGAATTCACTTTGTCATGAACTTCACTTTAGCTCAGTACTGCTCTTGCAGGGGGTGAGATGTTCCCAGATATGCTTCCTACATGGTTGAAACACTTTTGCAGCTTTTTCCTGTGTCTTGTATAAGCAGAAGACAGATTCTCTGTGTCCTCAATTCATCTGTTGGCAACATCTTCCCGTATAAAATCTATCTGTAATTTAGGCCATACTGCCCTGATGACAATGCTTAAGAACTTCCATCCTAAGCCAAAGTCAAAAACAGTACTCTTCAAATTCTTGTATTTTTTTCTTGTGATACTGTGGATAATTTTTTAAAGCTGCTCCACTTCTTCTTCTCCACTGACTGCAGAGAATTTTCTCATTGGATCTAACTTTGTTTCTCCTTTTCAGCATAATATGCCAGTCACAATAGCATCTTTGTGCCTGCCTACAGTCTTCATTTTGCAAGCTGCTCTCACAGCCAGTAATAATGATGTTCTTTCATTTTCTTAATCATCTTTAGCTGTCCTTGGACTGATTGATGGTCCGATAGTTTAGGGAAATGCTACTCTATTTAAAAAAATAAACAAAGTAAGTAAATTGTCAGGTAGACAGGACATCTCTAACGTAGTTATTGTTCTCTGCCTTAGTGCTTCAGGAGTGGATCTTTTCTGTGTACAGAATTCTAAGACTGTTTTGGGGAAAATGAATACCAACTCCTAAAGTCATTGCTCTCTCTTTCCTGCAGAAGGAATCAATGATACTTGAGAAAACTGTACCATTATGGATAAACTTATAAAGTTTTACTGAGCCACAGGCAGGCACAACAATCAGGAAAATGTTAAATTTTGTATTTAGTTTGTGTGGTGATTCTTGAACATTCAACAACATGTCTGTCTCTTTAAAGTATTCACTTGCTTCAAAGCTATTTTTGCCTCTGACCACTATCTGATGAGAAATTCACATGTGCTAAATATATCCATGATAATAATCTTATTTTCAGTCCTCCACTAAAAATGCTGATGACCTGAAAGGGATTTGAGTCCTCAGTGTAGTTTCCCTGCCATTTTTTTACCCAGTAGATTTTAGGAGGTAGAACTGGTTAGAATGCAATAAATATTGCTCTAATGTGGTTTACTAATCATTTTGTCAATATAACAATAATATAGCAATAACAACATGTCAATGAAACAATAACAGTATATATAATAATGACAAAGGACTCTTAGTGAATGAATGGCTAGAGAAAGGGGCTGAGAGAAATGGATTGCTCACACATACAATACAGTGTCAGGTGTGAGTTATATATTTCTACCTACGTGATAAATTTGGAACAGAAACAAGTGTTGCAAAATTTTTGAGTTGTTCAACCAAACTTCAATTTTATTTTCAGATCTCTGCACTACTGGTTAAAATACAGACTGTGGCCATCCTCTCTGATCAGTTTGCATGCCATTGTTCTTAGCTTCAAGTCAGTGAGACTGTTGCAAAGTCGCCTCAGAAAGATTGCTTGTTGGAATCCAGGTTTCTTCTGGAACAAATCTAACTGCAACTTGGCACTGATCATTTTGTCATGTTTAGCACAAATGATGTTGCCTGTATGATTATGTGCCTTGTTTAGACCACAGTTTAGTTAGAACTCTTGTGGTGTTTCTGTGTTAGCCCTTTGGCTGAAGAAGTAGAAATTTTAGCTCTTGCATCCAGCAGTTCCTGATTTAGCTCAGCCAGGTGACAGGGCTTAGGCAGAACTACACCGTTAGCAAGTGCTGAGCCTCTCTGCTGTAAGGCCCTGCAGAAAGAAAAGGGCACTCTGGTACGTGGTTCTTTTTTGCCTTAGAAGTATTTATGTAGCCTACAAGTAGCAATTTCTATATTTTTATCTCTCTCTGCCCAAGCTGGTCTACACAGAAGGCAGCAGCTTCCTTGGTGCCCATCAGACCTTTCTGTCAGCTGAAACAAGAAGGCTGTAATGAGATTCTGAAGGCTGTTGATGCAAACCTTTCAGATTACCAGAGAAAGATTAAAACAAACAAAGAAACAAATAAACCCTCAAACAGCAGCAACAACAAAATTATGAAATACAAACCCCCAAGATCTACAAATCTGGGCATTATTGTTGGGAAAGAAGTGGAGGGAAATGTATGTGAGTGTTATACGAAATGAAGGTTTTATTACTGCATTGTTTTTTGAGATTAAGGCAATCTGTCAGAGTGGGATTATTTTTGAGAGTGAAAGTCATGTGAGTGATCTTAGCCCATGTCCATAGAAAATAAAACACTGTTTTTTTAACTCCAGAAAATAATTGATTTAATGAACTTTTCCAGAAAATGGTTTCATTCTCAGATGTTTAACTAGCATGCCCTAAACTAATTATTCAAAACAAACTATTTATCACTATTCAAAATAGCATGAGCTTTAAAGAACAAAGGATTTTTAAATCTGGCCACTTCCTTTCAAATGTTTTGGATATGTGCTGGTTCAGTTTTAGTTTTCTTCTGCAACCACTGAGTCTATAAGGATTTTCTTTTTATCATATGAAGGCTGATTCTTATTTCAGGACCTGCTATTTAAGAAAGCCATCAACTATTAGACTTTCACTGAAGTCTTCAGCCAGTCATTTATGGTGGACTGCATTCTTCAGGGCACTATCAACGAGCCACAGGGCACTACCAATGAGCCAAGTATATGCTCTCACACACAGGTCACCATTTCTGACTCCCGTGAGACAAAGACTGATACAGTCATGCAGAGCATGAATTCAACCAGAAATCTGAAAGAAAAAACTGTACTTGCTTTATACATACCAGAGTTAGGTGAACAAAATTAAAAATCAAACCAAATATCAAGACCTAAACTCTTAATTTATTATAACTTAATTTTAGATTTGAGCTCAGACTTTTGTAACCTTAAGGCTTTTAAAGATAATGCCTACATAATCTTTTCCTGGTGTGGCTAATTTTCAGGTTTATGAGCAGTTCCCACACTTATTCTGTGAGGGTCCCCACATTTGAATGCTTATTCCTGGTGGTAGTTTGCCTTGAAGTTTTTCACAAAGTTAGGGTGGTATTTGCAAATTCCTCTCCATCGAAATGATTGAAATAGTAGTAGAGGTTACATAATGAAGAGCTTTATCTGAATATTTAGCCCTGAAATTAAATAGTAATTCCAATCATAAATTATAATTATTTTACTTAATTGCTTATCATGTCAGAAGATACAGATAGATAAATGAGTCTTTCTGGTAACAGTCTGAATAAAAGCATAATTTTAGTGATCAGGTTAACATTTTCTTCCTTTTACTATCAAACTGACAGAAAACTATAATGCAAATGTGTTTGCATAATTTGAAAACACATTCCTACTACAAATATTTGACTTGAGTTAAAGAGTGAAGAAGATTATAGCTGTCTCTTGGTGTTTTATACTCAAGTGATGTTTGTTATCTAACAGGAAAAATTAGTAATGTGGCAAAGAACAACACAGAATTCTGTGTCATAAAAGCACATTTTATTTGGTAAATCTTATTCTCTTCTGTATATTCTAGGTGAAAACAAATGACATTTATTTTTTGTTTCTTTACGGTATACTCCGCTACCTCTCATGAAGGTTAGCTGCAATTTAGCAATACCAATAAATGGTTGAGCACATAATATTTTAAGAAATTATTCTGTAGCTTAAACTAAAGCCATATTTTGTTTATCTTCAAGCTGATTTCATGTTTAAGTGAAATTTAGTTATTTACAGAAATAAATTTTGAGTATCTGTCTGATCCATGAAGGTACAAAAATCAGTTTTTGTCAATTCTTGAGGGCTAATTTAGCTTCCTGGTGTGGTGGGAACCTTCAAATATGATGAGGTTGTAATACTCATGCTTCACTTACTAGCTCAGTTTACAAACAGAGGGTTGTCATCCTCAAGCACGGAAAAATGGGCATAGGTTTACTATCCTTTTAAATTAGTCTGTCAAGTAATTCCTAGAAATATTACGTATGCTAGAGTTGTCTGAAGGAATTCTGCTCCATGCTTTGTCTCAAAGCAGAGGTAAAACGTGGAAGGTATTCTGAAAGGTGTAAGGCTAGGATCTGGTCAGTGACAAAATCACATATCAATATTATCTTAAAAACTTATTTAATTTTCCTTTACGAAAGAAAATGACAGCTCTTCCAGAAATTAAATCATGGGTCTTTAAAGCAGAGGCTTCTGTATTGTATAACACAGTCTGGATTACTGCAGTTTTAGCTCAGGGAAATCCCATCATTTTGTATGTATAATTTGCTCAACTAGTGATATGATTAATACTTCAGTTTCCTGCAAATGCTGAAAGATCTAGAAGAAAAACAAACCATTTCTTTGCATTTTACAGATAAATAATATGAAAGGGTGCGTGACTTTTCTACAGTTAGATATAGGAATCAAGATGATAGTTCCAATTTTTATCCATTTGTTTGCAAAAAACCTGTTCTTTCTGTTCAGCTGTCCTGCCCATATGCACTAATATTCATGTTTCTCACACAGTGAGAAATAAAATCTCAGGTTTCTGTTTCCTTTACTGGTATCTAGTAACTGTAATAGCAGAAAATCAATCATTTTTCCATGTAGATCTTACTCTGTACAGAAACTGTGCAACTTTTTGGATATTGGAATTCCATGCTCAGAAATTTAGAGTGCATGTGAGAAACAAGATGACCAAGTTTTCAACAGGACCGAACAGTGCTGACAAAAAAGTCAAATGGGATTTACTGATTTGACAGCATGAATGAATCTTCTGCAGTAAATACCAATATTTTGGAGGAAATTTTTATCTTAATCTTTCAAATGAAATCACACAATTCAATAAGAATATTTGAGATTTCAACCACTTCTCAGACTTGAATTTCTGTGTTTCCCCTCCGTGGCATTGCAGATGGGAAGCTCTGAAAGCAGTTATTCATATCTTTTGTCCTCGGTGGTCACTTTGTATTGTTATATGTTGGTTAACTTTTGCAGAGCCACCCAAAAATAGCAAGGGGGATAGAAAGTCTAGTGACCTAAAAACACAGAAATTATGGATCTCAGAGCCTTCAGGTCCTGGAGATCAGTTTTGTTTACTGCATACTTCATACCAACAATATGAAGTTTAACAGAGACAAGTGACAAGATCTGAGGCAATGGCTGAAGCTGTGTCAGGGGAGCTTTGGGTTGGATATTATGGAGAGGTTCTTCACCCAGAGGGTAGTTGGGCTCTGAAACAGTGTTAAGGAAACCTGTGTCTGACCATCCAGGAGCCACTCTGGCAGTCACACTTGTACCACCTGAGCTAAGACTGAAGCCCCATCACAGCTACACACACCACACTCATACAGTGAGACAAGGTTTCCTTACCAGCTCAACCTTAGGTTTCCCATAGCAGACACTCAGACTTCTTGCTCCTTAAAACAGTTAAAGCATGATTCAATTACAAAAGAACAGCTTGAGCTGTGTGCCTGAGGCACCCCGAAGAAAGGACACCCTGCATTTTCTTACTCTTGCAGTCTAAGCTGGTGAAACTCTTGGGTCATGGGTTCCTGCTGTGTCTCTGACTGCCCAACCAGTGCACAGGTCCCCATGCCCTTTGATATGCAAAGGATTGGCAGTTCACAGCCTCTTGCTGGGGCCTCCAACCACCCAGAGATCAACCTGCAGCTTGCACTGCAGCTACACGCTGAACTACATGCGCTGAATATATTCCCAAACAGGCTTCCCAGGGAAGTGGTCACAGCCCCAAGCCTGCCAGAGTCCAAGAAGCATTTGGACAATGTTCTCAGGCAACATGGTGTGATCCTTGGGGCTGTCCTGTGCAGCGCCAGGAGTTGGATTTGGATGCTTCTTTTGGGTCCCTTACAACTCAGGATATTCTATGATTCTATTATTTTACCCTGTCTGCTTCTCCTCCTTCTCTTCTGCCTTGGATGATGCCACATGTTGATGTAGAAGTGAGCTCCAGTGCATTGCCATCACATCTTCGGAAATACTGGAGTCTTTCCCTTCACTATATATTGGAAGCAAATAGGAGCATAATATGGACGATGGACTTTGGCAGCTGAGGCCTTTCCCAAATGCATGCGAAAAGTCAAAAACATTTATATCAATCATGTTGAATGTTTTATTACTATTGATAGATACAACCCCCACCTCTTTCCTCCACAAGAAAGAACTTCAGGCTTCAGTGAACCCCTAGAGGATTCACCATCTGAAAAAGGAGGAAAGCACAGATAACAGGAAAAGAATTCAAACAGGCAAGAGGAAAAACAAACTGGAGATGTTTCCAAATCAGTGTAGAAGCCCTTCCAAAATGTCGCTATGTTATTCTCATATAGCAGCTTAGCTCCAGATTTTGGCATTCTTCATCCAATGTTTTTGTGACAGAAAGCAAGAAAGAGACTCAGGCAGTCATTTTGGGTTCCTTCGTCATTCCCTGTCTAATGTTTGGAATATTATTCTGCCTCTTTTCCCACTTAAACTTGAGATGGCTTTCATCTACCTCACCAGAGACCTCGGAAGGAGGAGTCTTTCATTCCCTCAGTGAAACTGATCTCAGCTGGGAACACCTCCCCTTCTCTATCTATGTCTCTTTGTTCAAGTTCATGTATGTGTATGTTCAAGCATATTTTTTAAGGCCAGGAAGATCTGCAAGGGGAGAATCATATCTGCATTTGTACCAACTGTTTAAAGAAATTAAAGCACCGCATGATTTACAGATATTTTCTAAAAGGCAGCATTTTAAAGCAGGAACAGTCTTTTTTTTTTTTTTTTTAAAGAACGAGCAAAGAGCTGTAGTAATTACCTTCAGTCAGCATAACCCTCGCTGTTCATTGCTGTCATAGAATAGAAAAATATTTCTTCTTTGTATTTCTGGATGCAATGTTTTCCACTTTTAACTGCAGTATAAAAGGACAATGATTTTCTTCTCCACCCCCAGAAGAGTGAGAGATGAATGTTTAATTAGTGCCAGAATTTGTAATGTTCACAGAACAATTTTTCCCCCATAAGTGTCTCCGCTGATATGGATACCATTTGTAGCTCATCTCCATACGCCCTTACTATCTGCTAACAACAGAGCCTTGCTGTAGTTGCTGCATAAGCAGTTTTACTCTTTTAATAAGGAGAAGGGAAGTCTTGTGGTTCTTCCCAGTGGTGCAGTTTAAGAGAAAAACAAAAAATGAGGCAAACAAGGGCAAAGACAAGATTCTTTTAACTTTCTGATTGCTTTTGCCACGTTGCTTAATTTACATTGGTGACAGAAATTTTGGCAGTGTGCCTGGTGCACCTCATTCCCCCTCACTGATGAGAAATATCAACCAGATGCTGTCAAATGACTTTTACCTTGCCATTTTTTCTTCTGTTATTTGTCATAGCTCATTATGCCTTTCGGCTATTGGCTCCATCAGGTTGCTGCAACATGTCAAAAAGGAGGAGGGGAAATAGCAAATTGTCCAGATGGGATCTGCTCAGTGGGACCCTGATGAGACAAAACCCATGAAAGCAAAAAAGAAAAGTTGTGGGGAAAGCAGGGGAGAATGAAGACTACCTCCCATTTTAAACTTTCCATAGATATCAGTAATTGTTTTCCTTAACTTTTACACATATAAAGCAATTATAATGGAAATAGTCCCATTGTTTCTAAAAGAGCTCATTGCTGCAATTTGTCCACAAAGTGCTTTGCCATAGTCTCCTGAATAGTTCAGAAATGGGTGGGAATCTAAGGGCTGTGTTTTTGAGACAGGTTTGTCTGGCGAAGACTGCACTGACCTGCACACTTTGCATCCTAATATCCAATTTAATTACACTTTTCTGATTCCAATGAAACCACTTACAGAAAGGCAGTGCACTGTTGCCAGGCATAAAATCCAAACCCCACAGACGAGTAGGGTATAGGAAAGGGTGTGATGTTCATGTTAATCACTAATTCCAGTAAAAATGAAATACCAGAGAGAGAGGGTTATGTGATCACAAACATATTGCTGGAATGATGCTGCTGTAGTATCTCATTTATGGAGCAGTGAAATGTAGGAATGATAATAGCTCAAGTTGAAATAGCACCTTTCATCACAAAGGATTCAGAGGTGATTTACAAACTTAAACTGTTACATAGATGCCACTTATAAAACCGAACACAATTGCTGTTTTCAGAGTAATGGTCTGCAACAGTACAGATTGCATTAGTGCTACTGAAATTATTTGGGCTGTTATTGGAGAATAGGTAGGATTTTTTATTTTTGTAGAATAAGTAGATCACAGTGGCCACCTCATGAATGAGCTGTGACAGCTGTTTAATGTGCCTAGAAAAGCAGACAATGCAGGAACCAGCCTATCTGGGTAAAGAAGGTCTCTCTTGACACAGAGACTTTAGGAATGATTCAGTGAAAGCGGTGTATAGGGGGTCCTGATCTTTATGGAGTGATATGGGCTGTTCAGAAAGCCTTCACTGTTACATTTCTTGCAAAAGTATGTCCAGCAGCTTGAGGCCCAAAGCACTGCAGGAGCAAAAGAGATCTGCAGTCCAGGCTCCTGGGGAGAAGCAACCTCTGCTGAATTCACAGTCCCACTTCTGCCATCTTTAGATTCCCTTCCATTTGTCCTGCACAGATGCTGGTGCTGCCTGTGATGTTTAGATGTGATTTATAGGGAAGCAAACTGAGGGTATATTGTATGATAAGTTCATATAGGTGGATGTGACACCTCTAGGAGTTATAATTGCTTTTGTCCCTCATTACCCCTCTGATTGTGATTGCAGAAGTGGTCTGTGTTGGCCCAGCTAGAAGGCAGATAGAGGCAAGAGCTGTACAAACTGCAGCTATTTGGTCTGACTCCCTTGATGTGAACTGTTTTCCCCAGTGTCCCAGTTACACATGAAGTTACAGCACAACTCTCTCCAGCCTGAATGTATGTAGTTACTCATCTGACTATAAACAGAGCTGAAACAGCCTTTAACATTTGCTCTACATAAAGAAGTCGATGTCATGGGTAAAGCTGGAAATCAGACATCTTCATTTGATACAGACTGAAAGGACATACAGATGAAAAGGGGTTCAAATGACTACTAATCCTTGGCTACTACTTCCTTACTAATCATGAGGAGGTGTGCTGACAGCTCATGCAAACCATGCTTCTGCCCTGTGCATGTGTTCTGTGCAATTATCACCACACAATGTTAAATGGAGGTTGTTTTCATCGGTGCTTTCAACAAGACTTGAATTTCCTAGTCTGTAGGAATTGTATAACATGCCAACTGCAACCTGTTAGTGCGAAGTGTTTGGAAATAATTAATAGGTAGGCAAATGAGTTATATGGCTGTTGTTTCAGCAATAGATTTAGTCCAACAAGCTGTTGGTGGGGGGGTAACATCCATTTTTATTTTTGTTTTCCTATTTTTGTGATTTATTGTGGACCAATCTAATAAAAAAAAGTGACAGATGTGATGTATTTTAAACACTTATAATTGAAGGACTGTGTCTTGCTGGCTATATGAAGTATTAACAAAGGTAGGCATTAAATAAATGTAAAAAATTTCTGCTGAAAGATGTGAGATCAACTTGATGCTAAGCAGAGCTGGCAAATCTGTGGGATTTTTTGTAACTGTGTGACCCCTGTGCATTTTACTCTGGAAAATGCAAGCCTTAAAATTTTGCAAAGCAATCTGAAAATATTTGTTCCTCTCCTGTACTTATTCCAGTACAATGTGAGGGGTAATTCTAAATGCAACTACAGCAAAATAAACTGATCTACATAATGAGATTTGTAGATTAAAGACTAATTAGGGCAAGTAGCTCATGAAAGCCTCCTCCAAAGTACAGCTGCTCTCCCAAAAAAATGCACCACAAAGCAACTTGTAACAGATTTTTACCAAAGAGTTCTGTATTTGTAGTTAAGTATACTAAATGTCAAAAAGATTATAGTTCTTGAATTTATACCTTTGTTCTGTTAAAACTGGAGTGAAGAGCCCCTGAAGTAGATGAATGCTGTGGGCTTTTTTTTTTTTTTTTGGTTGGTTGGTTTGGGGTTTTTTTGGGAAATGGGGAATTAGTAATCAACTATATGTAATCTTTCTTTACAAATGCTTGTACAAAACTCAAAGCTATTCTTAATTCTTACCCAGGAGATCAAATACCCTGCTCTGGACAGGTTGCTTTTTGAGCTAGCTAGAATATCAGGAGACCATGCTATTGTTTAGCCAATAGTCTAGCATATTCTATTATTATTGTTCATGTCTTACTATGTTTATTTCATTATATATGAAACAGAAGTTGATGAGACAAAGTAGGACAATGATATGCTTCCATGAATTCACATTTTACCAATTCTGTATCAATATGCCACTTCAACAGAGAGATACTTAAATTTAAGCCTGTGGATGCTTACTTTTTTGTGTTCTTACTGTTCTTTATCACATTTTGTTCACTATTTTATAACACTGTTGTTCATGTCAGTGGATATTCTGTTTCAGAAAGAATTCACTAGAACAAAAAGGAAATTTGAAGGTCTGACACAACCTATAAAGAGGTGAAATTACTTGCACCAGAAATGCTGGCACAGGAAGCAGCTTTTACACAAAGGATGGTAATAGTGTGCAGCTCTATCCAGCTGAAATTACAAGGGAAGGTTACAAAGACATAATGTGACAACCCAAATTAGATTTTGGCAGACTAGGCAAAACTAGCACTTCACCCTCAATTTTTTTATAAGATTTCCAATGTCCCCAGTGGTCAAGACCTTAGATTTATTTCTTGTAAGAAGACTGGAGTGTTCAAGTCTAACCTATGTGAATTGGAAGAAGAGAACATGAGGAAAGTAAGTCAAACAGGAAAAGGAAAGAAAAACAGCCCAGAACCCAAAATAAAAAAACCTAGAAGCACTTCTGTTTATATGAAGAGAGGATAATGGTGTGTGCCTAGAAAACTAAATCAGTTTCTGTGTGTAGATCTGAGAAATGTTCTGCTGTTTCATGAAAATTCAGTGTTGATCAAAGGGAGAGAATCAAGCGGTTAGCTTCTTTGAAAGAATGCTAAAATGTGTGTTTTATTAGGGTGTCAGGTACTTTTCATATATATGAATGCCATCCCTCTTGGCTAAGCTTGCTGGGACTCCCAGGAGGGAAGGTGGGGTGCAGGACTGTGTGCTGCTGTGGCTGAGGGGGCCCTGGTGAGCTCCCACTGCTTCAGAGCAAATGTTTCTTTCCAGCAGGCATCTCATCAGAGAGTGCTGATTTAGAGCAAAAATATTTGTTGCTGTCTGTTTCGCTGATGGCCAGGTTTTTGTGGGAAGGAAGAGCCCCTTGGAGACTGCACACCAGGCTGTGCTGTTACCTGCTCATGCTTAGTTAGCAGCAGACTGAGGCAGACCTGGGATAAAGCCTAGCCTTTGCCAGGAGTGGTTCTAGGGGAAAAGAATCTGTTCACTGATGCAGAAAGTCTTTTCTTGTGTGCAGTGCCCCCGGCTCATTCAGTCTTGTTTCCCAACCTGACTGTAGGCTCCTTCTGCAGTAGTTGGGGCACCACTGGGGAGATGCTGCATGTCTCTGCATTGCCTGGCTCCAGCTCCCTGCACAGCATGCCCACGGGGGCATGGCCCAGGGAACACAGCCTCCATCCGTGTGGCTTTGCTGGAGCTCAGCACACCCCTGGCTGCTAGCACTGCTGGCACCACCACCCCTCCCAATACTCACCCTTGGCAGTGCTGCTCAGCACAACCCTGCCACTCTGCAGCCATGACGTGCTCCTGTGCCTCCACAAAAGCCGATCCACTCATGTGGTGCCCCCAGTTCCCCACTTGGATGATGCAAGGATTAGAGTATAAGCATATTTCTTCTTCTTTTCTCTCTGCCTGGTTGTACAACCTGCTACAGGGGACAGGAGGCGGCTGCCAAATTGCATCCTACATCTGTTCATTTCCAAATGCGCCTTTGTTAGGTGAAAACGAAGGCCTCATTATTGGCTGTAAGTATGTAGTCACTTAGGAAAATAAGTCAACAAGTAAACATCTGAGCCAACAAATTGGTGATTTGCATCTCCTTGTTCCCTAAATGCGCTCACAAGTGGTGAGAAAAAGAGCCAGTGTCTCAAAACACATCCACGTGGCATTTCTTTACAATATACTTTTTCAAATAGACTGGCTTTTTCAGCCAAACAATGTCTAGCAAAGTCTGGGGAGAAGAGAGATAGATGTATTTGATTTAGTAATATGGAGTACCAAAGTAAAGGTACAAAGATTACCTTCCATCTGGAATACTTCTGATTTACTCCTAAACGCAAAGTTGACCATATGGAGAACTTCTTCCTCTGTCTGAAAAAAAAAAAATCAGCTCACTATTTCAGGTCTGCAAAGGGAACTTCTGCTTCTTATGACAATAAATCTCTGGACTCTCCATGTCTACAAACTCCATTTTTCTATTCAGTAGACTGAAATTTAGATTCAGGAACAGTATAGAATTAGAGGTGAATAAACTGTTAGAGAAACTCTTAAGTCCTATTGACTTAAATGATGAGATCATGCCAAGAAAGTTAATGCAGGCAGCTCTAGGGGAAGGCTGATCAACTGATTTATTCACCTCTGTTTGTTTTAAGCAAAAACATATGTCTGAGGAGGATTTCAAAGCAGATAAAAAAGCTTAAAAAACCAAGTTTCCTTTAAACCCTCGTTGTCTTCACTCCATTGACTGTATATTTTTCATGTAGAGATAAAACAGTATGAAGAGATGAACATACAGCATAAATGCCTTTTAAAATATCTTTTTAATTCTACATTGACATTTATTAAAAATTAACCTTGGATTCCAGGTTGTGTGGTCAAACATACTAGGGAAGAGTCTGGCTAAATGTTTCTGCTTCCCTTTTTCACTGCTGATCACCCTTGCCCACTTTGGTTATGCTTGAAGCCACTGCCCATGGTTTTATTATAGATTATTTCCTACAAGTTATGCTTGTCTGTAAGCTTGTAAAAAGATAACTTGATAGCCTAAGGTCTAAAGTAAGTTTAGGCTGTTTCAGAGTCTAGATGGACATTGCCCACACAGGCAGACAGTCCCCATGTTAAACAGGTAAATTTTTTTGTTAGGCCCCTCCTGCATGGAATCCACTCTCACACTGACGTGCAAATTTTTGGAGTCTGTTAGTGCTAAAAAGAAATAGGATCTGGTTTTCATCCTTCAAAAAACTCTCAGAAATGGAACAAACCAAAAATTCGAGACAAACTTGCATTACACATAGCATCTTAGGGACACTTAAAAATATCATCTATTTCTAGACTACAACCTTTCCTAGAAATGAATAAATATGTAATGTCTACAAAAATATCTGTGCTCTCAACTAATTCAGTGTGGACTTTAATACAGTTAGTCATCCATCAGTATGGACTATAGAGCATTTGTATCAAAGCACTGAAGAAGCTTTTAAATATTGTATTTTTCATATATTTCATAAGGACTTTCAAGTTCAGTTGTGATTGACTTTTAAGCAAATAGTGCACATCCCACATGCAAACATACAGCTCTGAGAACTGGTTTTGTAAATTAGGTTTGTTTGTGAAACTGGGCTTTTGCACGCATCTACCTATTTCTGGGATAATGAGATGGAGATTTTACCACATCACCAGTAAAAGCTCCCACCCATAAGAGACTTTACGTGTTTTCAATCCTTTCTCTTATTTCTCATAAGAATTCCTTGCATGTGCCTGGCTTTGTTTGTGCCTCTTCCTACATAAGAATTTAAAAGCTATCTTTTCTACATCTGTATGTAAGCATTGAGAAACACATGTAGCTGTACACACTGGGAAGCAGGCATGCTGTTCTCTCCAAGATCATATTTTTTGTTCTTAGATGTTGAGATCATTAGATGTTAGATCATCAAAGTATTGAGAGATACTGTGTCTTTGTCCCCTGATTCATTACCACAGCTCTTTGCCTCAGTAGAACCATAGAGGGATCCTTGACAAAGCAGGATTCAGCTTCTGGGAGACTTTGCAAGAGCACTGTAATTGAGTGGGTATGCACTGACCACCACTGCTTGAAAGTGCAAGTCATTTCGTTTGAAAGGGAGAGGAGTGAAAAAGAGGAGGTATAGACTGAATGTTGTGGGAGAACATCATATGGGCCCTACAATGCTCTCCACTGAGAAGCAGTCAAATGAAATAGTTGAGCTGGATTAAAAATTGAGTAAATAAGAGGTTGGAAAAAGTCACAGAAGTGTACCTCAGGGAATGATTTCACATGGTTTCAGGAAATTACCAAATAATATGTTCATTCTTATCTCAGTGATTCATCTAAATACGAGCCAAAAGCTCTTCTTCAAGTCTCTGAAGAAGCACATGGCTCACCATTTTTCAATGTATAGGTAACCTAAATGAAATCCCAGATCTTTTTTTTCTCCAACTAAGTCGCTCACTGTTAAACTTGATACACTCTTAAGAAAAGGCTTTCCCCATTAGGCACATAAATCCTAGTGAACATAAAAGATTCCCAAGTTATGGCATAATGGAGAATTTAGATGTAAGCAGAATCAGAGGTACCTTTGAATTCCTAAAGCAAAGATGCTGGTTCATTAGCACATAAAATACTGCTCAGTACAGGGAGTTCTGGTGAATCAGGTGTTAACTGAATACCTAAAAAGCATTTTTTGCATGTTCAACTAGTGATCATTATACCTGTGAATAGAAATTGGCACCGGCCAATAATATCTACACTTCAGCCTTTTAAAAACCCCACCGTTTAACCAAAGTTGAAATCTCTCTGGGCCTAAATGATGGCAGTATTATATTTAAATTTGGAAATTAGAATCTTTGGTATTGGTGCAAGAGATTGTACCGGTTGATTCAATAGCCATGGCTGTAAAAACATGAAACAAAGTCTTTGAAATTCCCTGATGGAAGATATACAGGATCGTCTTCAAAAAGTAATACAAGTAAACATAGAAATAACAGGGAAAAGTGACAGTAAAAGCACTGAATTTAAATTACAGGTTAAAAATGCATGCAGCAGAGAAGAGAAGCTAAAGAAATCAATGAGATATAAAAGAAATATAATTAAAATAGTAAGGAAGATTTTAAAGGATATTAGGAATAAAAATCATCTTAATCCAAGACTAGCTCCATTGCAATATGAAATATATAGAATCAAATAATACAGAAAATTAAAAAATACAGAAGTGTTCAGTTAATAGTTCTACTCAAGGTTTGAAGAGAAGTAGATGATGATATGGTGAATGAAATTAGAAGTTTACCATCTGCAGTGAAAGAGAATATGGAACAGTATTTGCAATAATTAAATACTATAGAAAGAAGAGGCCCAGTGAATGTACATTAGAAGTCTTAAAGGAATGATCCAAGGAGCAGAAAGATCTGAATCGGTTTGTGATTGAGACATAACTTTAGGACTGAACATGGGTAATTACCTGTGGAAGACAGGCTTGATGGAAGCTTAGATGTTGCAAAAAAAACGACATAAGGGTCCAGTGGGGAAACATTGAACTTGAACAAATTCAGCCTTGAAGGAGACGGATTTTCCTTGTATTAAGGTAATTTAGCATGGGAACAGCTCACCAGGGAAGGTGGCAGACTCATCAATTGGAGACTAAAATGAAATAACTCTTAAAAGAGTTGCATCTCAGAAAAATTCTATCCTGTGTATAGACGAGGTCAGATTAGATGATCAGAGCAGTTCCTTTTGGCCACAGAGTGCATAAATTATAAATTAAACTCAAACTAATTTAGAAAATGATGTTTCAAGCCAAACTAGAAACTAATTTACTGGCTCCTGCATTAGACTGTTCCCTTGTATACTGTCTACAGCATAACTGCCATTGATT
Source organism: Sakesphorus luctuosus (assembly GCA_013396695.1). NCBI lineage: Eukaryota > Metazoa > Chordata > Aves > Passeriformes > Thamnophilidae > Sakesphorus > Sakesphorus luctuosus. Next base: position 141,445 of record VWZD01008582.1, read on the forward strand.
TTTTATTAATTAATGACATATGTTTCTAATGTGGTCTGTTTTGTGGCCAGCTAGTACTTAGGTTTCTTTTGTATTGTTGATGTATTCACACATGTAATGAATTATATATAAAGAGGACAGTAGAAAAACTTACACTCAAAAGAAGGCATGAGAGACAACAGGTGGGCACAACAGTCACACTGAAGGAAACTGAGGGATGGTACAATACCAGGTAGAATTGAAGTGTTGCTGATGAATACAATAAGGTGCCATCTGGCCAGACATGCTTGAAGGGACTGTGGGGGCTTTTCAGCAAGACTGGCTGCTCTAGCCAAAGGCTTACAATTAGCATTAAAAATGACAAGGAGAAAATTTTATTGAATTGTTAAAAAATCAGACTCAACAGTGGAAGGTATCATAACCCTGTGAATACAGAGAGCAACTACACAGAATCTAGCCTACATAAATATAAAAATTTTCAATGTCCTTATTTTAGAAGATGTTGAATCTGAGGATTTTGGCATCCTTAGAAAAGCTAAACTGAGTCATTAAAGTTACTCCTTGTAAAACCTTGAAACATATACTTCTGTTCTGTAACACATTCTACCAAAAATACCTGAACAGTAATAGATGTTTTATCATCAGCTCAAAAAAAAGACATGGTACCTCTTCTAGCATTTAAAATAAAATGGGGATGCAGTAAGAACGCTTTTACTAAGTGAGCTTGTAGATTGAGAACAGTTGTATTGCTTTCTTCCTGATCACTTGGAAGAGCAGAGCATATCTAAATCCTGTTAAAGATACCCCACTTTCAAATTCTCAGTGGCCTTCTGTGCTTTACTGGACACTTTTCACACATTTAGACATTGTTCTACAAGAGTTTGATTAATTATTTTTAAAGGATGAAGACAATAAAAGACAAAATAAGCCAGATAAGCATCCCCCAAAACAACTTGTAGTACTTGGACTATAGTAAGTTTCATATATATACATATAAAATTATGTGTAAAGTGCATTATATAGTATTTGTTTACTTATTTAACGCTGTAGCTAGCTCAGCTGGCTATGCTAGATAACCCCAAATGATTCCCATATTTCTGGGAAAATATATTTGATGGACTGGAGAAAGTAATTCTTTATTTGTTGTACATGCAGTGGTATGCCTGTTGATATCTTTGTCTATATCTGTATGTGAGACAAGTGTATAAAAGGTGATAGAGAGCTTTAAACCCCTATGTGTCATCTGTATCTCAGGTGGTATTTAATGTGCACTGTATATGGTACTCTTTTCTGTAGCTCATCATTCAGCTTGTTAAGAAGCAGAGGCAGTGGTTTGCTAATGTGTTCATAAATACAAGTACTATCCAGAAGCACACAGTGCAAACCAAAATGTGGATCATTTGAAAAGTGGGTTTTGTCCAGTGATTTCAGTGGGCAACAGATCAGGCCCATGCCAGTCATCATCATATCTGTTTAAAGTCCCAACAGTTGCTTCTGAAGAGATGTACAAACAGCAGCAGAAGAAAATCTTTATTTCTTGGCAAATAGTTTAAGTCATTCACTGAAGTATTGCATCTGTCTGAGGGAGAGCAAAGGTTCCCGTGTGGACAAAGGCAAGACAGACACCAGTGGGGATTTTCCATGCACTGAAACCCCAATGCTGGGACAACACTGTAGTTTTTTCAGAGTCTGCATAAGTCAGTTAGTATTAACATCATGGCTCATGGTCCTTGGCACAGGAAGGAGGAATAATAAAAAAAGATTCTTAATACATTTCTGTATCTGCCTGCCTCTCTGGGTATCTAATTATCAGTCATAGTGTGGCCTTCCTAGAGTGCTGCATGTATTTATCATTTGAGATAATTTTTCAGTCTGCTTTTTTTTTTCTGTAGAAATGTAATAAATGTGTAGTGCAAGCTGGGATGTTTCTAATATCCACATAATTTGGAATTCAGATGCATTAGGAGAAGTTGGTGATGCTGTTCTTTGCCCAGTCAGTTACTGATCTGGAGTAATTTTATTTTTCCTAAAAATTGAACAGTTGCAATACCAATACCAATGTTATATGGTTTTAATATATCATTTCTTTTGAAAGCAGAACTATTGATTGCAAAATGTTAAGTGACTGCAGATAGCTGCTTTTTTTTCTTACTGTGTTTGGCCTCACCATCTCAATTCTCAGACAGCAGCTCTTTTTCTTCTTCTATGCAAGGCACATTTCATATTGTATTACTGAAATGTACAGCTGTGTTTAGTAGCTCCATTCTCACACATTTAAGAATAGCTGTGCCTGATTTTTTTGAGATTGTGCCAATATTCCAAATGGCTTCTCTTTTGTTTTTGAGAATTTAAAGCTTAATTTTGGCATTTATCAGTTTTGAAGTTATCTTTGGTTTCAACAGCTTTTTTTCCCTAAGATTTATCATCTAAGATAACCCACAGTAATTACAAGAATTTGTCAGGGTGTGGTTGATCACCTCCTGCGTGTTTTTTGGAAGGGGATGTGGGGCAGGACGCAAGGAAGCGAGTGTGTGTGCTCCAGCCCTGCCCGGGGAGCGCTCTCCGGCTGCCGCCTGCGCCCGGCGCTGTCAGCACCAATCCACCTTGGCGGCTTCCCGATCTTCAATCAGTCTTTATGGCCCCTAGTTGCTTGTTGTTCAAGCTGTGTGTCACAGCCAGTCACAACAGTTACTTCAAGCAAATTTTCACACTCTTTGGCTCAAACTGCTGGCAGCATTCCTAAAGACTCTGAGGAAATAATTCCACAAAGTGGCATAAATTAATGTGACTAATTAACATGATGTTAATTATTTGTAAATTGTATGTTTGGATACACATTACTTGAGAGGCATATGTTACATTCAATGTTTACTGAAACAAGTGACTGCTAATCGCATCTCCTGAGTGTTCCTTTCACAACAGTCAGCAAATAGAGGCTTCTCTAAAAATAAAAATGGTGTCCTAAGGGAATGCATGAACTATAGCAAGCACTGAAATGAGGAACTGGAGTAGAGTTACCTTTGTGGCGGCCTGAGAAACATGTTGAAATGAGTTTCAGAGGTAGCAACTACTTCCACCTTGCATGTAAATCAGGATATATACAGTGTTATTTGCAGAATGTTTTTAAATTATCCTTTCCCTCGCCAGTGAAAAAAAAATAAATGGAGCTCATGTAACTAAAAGTAGCACACAAGGACAAGACCTCAAATTAGGTAAGCAACAGTAACACAGTTGTTTTCTAATTTTTGAGTTTCTGATGTGGTGCTGAGAGAGTCCTCCTGCATCATTACCTGCAGTTGCAGGCACTTGAGTGGTAAGTGCAAGGAAAGCAAAAATACCACATGCTTGGTAACCTGCAACTTTCTCAGCAAGAGCCTCCCAGGGTGGGTTACAAGCTGCCTGCAGTCAACTACTCCAACTGCACCTGGCAGCTGGCTGAGGTACACGTTGCTCTGAGCCCACCCAGGTTCTCGCGTGCTCTAGAGGGCATCGACAGATCACGCTGTGCTCCACAAGGCACATGGCTTTTGTGAGCAGGGAGCTTGGTTTGGAGAGCCAGTACTGAGGGGGTATAACAGAGAAAGGCAGTAAGTCGAGTAGTGTGGTACCACAGGCCACCATGTCGTATGATCCCTTTATTAATTGGTTAAGCTTCATTATTTAGTATTATTTTCTCAGTACTGCTGCCAGGAAGATGTTTTAGAATACAAGGCCGTAATGCTTAAAAACTCTTCTGTAATTTCTAGTTTACTTTTCTCCATGATTGCTTAAAGCTCTTTTTTTTTCTCATATCAACATTTTCTTTTAGATTAAATAGTTCTTTTACCTCTCCCACATTCCCCCCACCCCAAATTCATTTGCATCACATCTTTCAAAGTTCAGGGCTATGGAAGCTCAATTACTTTAAATGCTGGTTATTTTCCTGCCATAGCAGCTCCCTAAACTCAATTGTCACCTGGCTGCACATGCACTAGAAGTGCTGCAAAGGAGAAGGGACCATGTGGCTGGAATACGAAGACACAGAGAGGAATATAGAGGTAAAAAAAAAGAGGACTGGCATATCATAGCTGTGAATCACATTAGCAATCAGAATTTTGAGAAGTGAATTTTCAATCACAGTGCAACCATATCCTAGTTATTAGGGAAACTTTCATATTTTACCCTTTCCTTTAATCCTACCATACTTCCTATTCTTGCTTCATGCATCAAGGTATATGAGTTTCCCAGTAAAAAAAAAAAAGAATTTGACTTTTTTCTTTTTTTTTTTAAAATACAAACAAAACATGTTTTTGTGATGTGCTTTCTTCTTTTGGAAAGAAAGAAACTGCTTTTGTTGAAAGTTAAAAAATAAAATTTCATCTGAGGCAAACATCTAGCCTGGAAAATTTTAGCAAAATACTTATACCTTGGCAAAGATGTAAGCAACTAAAACCAATATATTATAATAAAAAATATTAAGCAAACTTAACCAGAGCTCTTGTGTATAATAAAAATGTACGCAAGCATACATATGTATATACTGTGCTATTTTCTTATATATGTAATGAATAATGCAGTTCATTATTTTTGGAACTGTATCACTTGCAGTCCTCTTTTAAGCCAGCTCCTGAATTCAATGGGGCTCATTGTACATGTAAAGTTTAATACATGCATAACTCTTTTGCAGAATCATATCCTACAATATTAATGTGGTATTCACATTATGAATTTACCTGCCTGAAAATCCAGAATAGTTTAAAATATGACTACACATATACTGACAATTAAATTACTAGCCCTAGCAACTCTACATTTTCATGCTTTTTTTTGTGTGTGTGCAAAACATTTGCAATATATTGAAAATAAGACATGTAACTCCCGGAAAAAAAATACTGTGATTTATAGTCTTTTATTATTTGATTGGGGTTTTTTCTTTACCTGGAAGAGGAAAGGAAGATACACGCAAACACAGAGTTGACATTTTGCTTGCTTAGGGAGTATTTCAATAGCTAAGTGCATGAATCCTCAGCTAGCAGGGGTGGGGTGGAAGCCCCACTTGCTGTTGTGCTGAGGTACAGATGTTTAGGAGCCTGGTTTGGGGCACGTGTTGACTTAGCACTACTTGAATAAAGAGCCTTCCATGAGCAGATACTCTGAAAGTCTGTTTTGTGACCAAGAGTGAATTTTATTGGCTGTTAAGTTAAAAGAAAAACTCAACTATGGGCATGGATGGGCAAGTGGGACTGGGATTTGGTGCTGAAGTTATACAGAATACAATAGCAAACTTATTTTCAGAAACTTACAACTTCCATCCACTTTTCAAAAGAAACTTAGAAGAGCTTTATTATGCCACAGTTCACAGTAACTCTGAATTCTCTGTACAATGCATTTTCACATAAATGGAAATGGGTGAGTACTAGGAAAAGTTTTTGTTCTATAGAAACAAAAATACAATATTTGAGGTTTTGCTTTTGTGCTGAAATCATAGTATTGTTTTTGAAAAGAGAAACAAGAGAGTTAAGAATTACACAAAAATAATGACTAACAGCAGGTCTTTAAGCTGTGAAATTTTTTTGAAATGAAAATATTTATATACCTCTTCCTCAACTGAAGTAGTTTTCTTAGGATTTAGGTATTTCCTATATTTTTTGGACAATGGTCTAACAACAATAACAACAAAGAAGCCAGTAGAATAACTCAAAATATTTTTATAATAAAAATTATCATTGATTTTTGACTATTAAAATAGTTATGATCTCTAACTCATATATCCTATTCTGTCAGGCAATTGCTAGCTGACTCAAGTAGCAGTTGAATCAATTACACTGACAAGGCCACCTTAAAAAGGTGAGGTGTGCTGGCAGGTCCTGTCTCGTGTGGCTGTGCTCAGTCACGTAAAACAGAGCCGCTGCTCACAATAAAATAACACAAAACAACATTAGGATAGGACAGGGTATAAATAACAGAAATTGCAGAGAAGAAATTACAACAGGTGGCCACAATTAATCACCAGAGCTGGCATTGGGATATACCATGGAAATATGTCCAGAGAAATACCATTTGGCTAACCACATGTGGTAAGGATGGGTTTTTTTGGGGTATGGTTTCCCCAACAGCACAGTCCTTCAGGACTGAAACCTTGCCCAGGCAGCAGATCAGCTGAAAGAAAAGCTTTAATTTTCTTTGATGGTCACTCCATTATGCAGCACTTGGGTTTTCCCTGGATGTTTCAGGCACAACTCAGCTGTGATAAGTCAGAGAAGAGGATGGGCTTAGACCTTGTGGAATCAGCCATATGATATGAATGTTATTTTGAGGACCTGACACAACCCCCAAAGATTTAGTAGGGATAACTGATTTCCATTCAACTCCTTAGCAATTTGTAGTTTTCTTTTTCCTGGTGACTGTATTCCATGTGCTGGTCAGCCCATGTGGACCATTGTAAGCCCCATTGTGAAGACCTGTGATGTACAGAGGACAGCCAGTACTTCCTAATCCCATGGATTTCATTGGGAGTTCAACAAGAGCCCAAACACCAAGACACCACAGAAAATCCAGTGTTCTTTCTGAATTCCTCCAGTCTCCAAGTTTTATTTTGAAATATCCCTAAAGACATTAAATTTAAAACTGCAAGAATCCTATGTATATAACAAAAATTGTAACCAAAGCCATTGCAACCCATTTGCATTGAAGAGACCTGGTTGAAATGACTCAAATATTTTCCAATGTACAAATAATTTCAGACACATAACTTCTGCAGAGTTTTCTAGAAATAATTTGTTTGAAAACTCTGATTTCTGATTTTGTTCTACTTTATATTATTTTAAACTTTTATTTTATATGGGGTTTATCTTTTTATATTCTTTGTCACTTTTTAGAAATTTTCAGCCTCATAGCAACCACAGCTATAAACTCATCACAGCTGCATTCTTGCTGTAAGTTTTATAGTGATGCAGTTCCTCCTCAAAATTCAGGAACTGGATTTCTAGAAGAAATGGGTTATAACTATTAAAGAAGGAAAGTCATCAAAACCTAACTGCAGTGATTTTCAATGTATATTTTAGCACATTCCAAAAACTGATCTGCCTTCTGGAATCACTGGTGCCATCTCAACTATGAAAGGTGTTTTCTGAAATGAAAAATGAGAGTTACTGGGTTTTCAAGAGTCTTTGCATGTGGGCAGAATGTTGCCTGCAGGTAAAGCCATTGAGAATAGAACCCACAATAATGGGATGAAATGGTACAAGGAGAAACTTTGGGAGACTAGTGGCATTTTTTACTTAAAGGTCTATTTTCTTTGTGGGATGGGAATGGAAGAATCTCTGACAGATTTTGGAGATCCAAAGGGTCAGATTAGGACCCTAAAATTAGAAGTACCTCTCTGGCTGGCCCAAGTGCTGTCTATTAGGGAGCTTAAAATTGAAGGCAGCACTTGGGTTACAGCCTCATTTCCTGATTTTTTTTTCTAAAATTGTGCCAGTATATTAGATGTTTTTAATTTTAATTAAATGTTTTTAATTTTAATTAGATGTTTTTAATTTTTTTCACAAAAATAGCCAACTAAGGTTAAATTGTAGGCATATAACTTTTTCATCTATACATCACCTTTCTTTTCGGTGTGCTTCTATTTGTTATACCCTTGGAAACATGCATGTCTATCCAATCACTCAAACTGAAAAACCTTCTCTTACTGTATCTGTAAAGGACATACTCTTGTTCCTCCCTTCTCTGCCTGGTGGCTGACACATGGGACAGACACACCCACCAACCTCTCTGCTTTCATGTAACAAGACACAGTTCCAGCTGTTGTTGAGACATCTCTTGGCCTTGTGCATCATAACGATGATAAGTTTCAGAACAAAGACACAGCCCAGCATTGCTACAATAAAATTACACATGTAGAAAAAGTCACATGAATGTGAAGTTCATGTATCCTTAAAAAACACGATGACATTCAGTGGTCTTTCAAGAATTTTGTTATAATATTGTCACAATTTGCCTATCCATTACTTAGACATCTCTAATGGATAGATGTAATTTAAAAGAGCAACAGCAATGTACTTGCTCGATTTATAGTCCATTCTTCTCTCTAGCTTTCTATCTGCAGTGGGATTCTTATTATCTGTGGTTAAATCCAGCATAATTGATACCACAGCTGCAGTGAGCAGCTGGAATTTTTACTGACTTCTGTCTTGTTGTGTGACTCAGCTATGCAGTTCGCTACTCAGCCAATGTGTTTTGAAAATGGATTTGAATAATGTAAGTGTATATATTGCTTAATTAACAATAGGGAATGTTTATTCTTTTGAACTTCCCACTGTTGAAAGATAAACAAAGCATGTGTCTGTTTTGAATTTAATAGTGGCATTGCCTAGGTGCTTAATGGAGGAATGTATAGGACAGCTGTTTGGGGTGTATACAGAATGTAAACCCTCAGCAGAGTGTTTAACTTTTTGAAATTACATTTCATTTTGAAGTCTCAGGAAGGGTAAAACAGTCACAAAACACTGAAGTAATCATACAATTCTATTACTATGTGAGTAGGATCCTCAGCACCTAACGCCATGTTTTGGTGTTTGAAGATGAGTTTCTTGTCGTCATTTACTAACTTTGTATGCCCATAAAAAACTGTTAGAAAGTACCTTCATCATCCCTGAGCTGAAATCATATTGATACACCAGCTTTTCATTACAATATCCAACTTGTTGTGTTTTGTGCTGGATCTTATCTGTTCAGTGACACCTGAATCCTAAACAACTGAACAAGAATTGTATGCTGCTGTTGCTGGGATTTGTAGTTAACAACAGGTAATACATGCTTACATGTAAGCTGCTTGAAAAAATTAATATTTTCCTCCAAAGCACTTTTACTGTGAGAATATTTGTAAACACATGCTATGTCCATGTCACTTCTCTATGGAACCAAAGAAGAGGGAAGTGGATATATTTGCCCTCCCTGAAATGGAGCTGTGTACCCAAAAAGCACCCTATACTTAGCCTTATGCACAAACCCCCTGACAGTAAGAAACTCAGGAAAAAGATGCCACCAAGCAATATGGCCTCTGTTTCACACCTGATATGCCAATGAACATCCCATAATCTCATAAAGCGAACCTGTATTACTGATTGGTTTGCAGGTGAAAAGCACAGTGCTAACCACAGTTTAAATATTTAAATAAGAACTCCTCCATTGCATTAGGTACAAACCTGTTTTCTGTCAACATTCAGGCACTCCAACCTAGGATCTTAACAAGAAATATCAGTTAATCACCAATCTATCTCCAGGCTATATGAGCCTCTCCAATGTGTAATTTCAGGAAAATTGCCACAGGACTAATGTGTATCCAGCACAGAAGCGAGTAGCACTCTCTATGAGATTCAGTGTGAGAGAAAAGTGGAAATAAACCCCTCAGTCTCTCCAGGAGGAGGTACATTAGTGTAGTAGTTGGCCATTTTTAATACCATTTGATATCTTGTAAATGCATAAAAGTATCAAGAATTATTACTGTTGCAGGTGGTTTTCTAGCTTTCCTCCCAGTGAGACAGCTCTGCTGTTAGCAGAGGTATTTTAAGAGGGGAAATAGTGTCAGTATATCCACATTTTTATCTGATTACAATAGCTATTTAACAAGATTCTTTACATCCTTGGTCAGGACGAATGCTTAGCTCCATTCTGTTAATTAAAGGTGGAAGGGTTTGGGTTACCTTGGAAAAATTTTAATCAGCTGTCAAGAAAGTGATCTGCAGGGACACTGGATGCTTATGAGAGTGTTCAGCTTTTAAAGATCAAATTCTGCATTGGCTTAGTAAAATTAAGAGTCTAAGGCTGTAAAATTAAATGTAACAAAATATTCATTATCTATTATATATGGAAAATTATGATAGCCAAGAACATTTTGAATATATGTAATTAAAACTTTTTTTGCTTTGGAAATCAAGGTTTGCTGCTATGAATCAACATATGGTTTACTGTTTGACTTTTAGCTTGTTTAATACAGAGATTATCACTGTATGAAAAAAAAAAACAAACTTATTCTAATAAACCTTTTCATCTAATTATGATTTACATGACTAATGTAGTTAATGTAATAACCCAGCTAGGGGTTTTTCACAAATATACCAGGAATGGTATTTCTTTTTTGGTATTTACCTTTGCATCCGTGTGCTGTTGATTTTTCCTGTTAATAGTTTATTTAATTTTGTACTCTATCGTAGAAGAACTTTCCATTACAAGAAATGCCTTGCATACTAGATCAAATACTGTGCTAGGCACTCCACTCATTAAAGAATCAATAGCTGTTTTCTGTTTTGTAAGTAGCTTGTTCAAAGCAGGAGTTTCAAAAGTAATAGTAAGACATCTCCAGTCTGTTTTTAGTGTTTCCCTGGATATAAAAGGAGCAGCTGGTTAGAATCTGTCTGCCATATTAAATAATATCCCAGTAGGAACCACTTCTCACTCAGAGAAAAATCTAACACTGACTTGCCAAAATATGCAAACTGTCAATTATACCTCAGCTTTTACTTTAATTCATCCTACAGGTCATGTCTAGGTATATGTTGCTACTCTTCTACATATGATTGTTAGTTAATGTATTTTGAGTATTTAAATGAAAACATAGTAAATGGCAAGGAACATTAGATTTTTCAAAGGAAGTGTGTAAAACTCTAATCCTGAATTCTGAGTTTTGAAGTCCTCTGGGAGGGATGAAGACCCTGTACAAATATTTTTGGTGGTGGTTACAGTGTGTATGTTCACATATTATGTAAATTATGAAGATAAAACCAGTGTATGAGAATTTTCCAAAGAGCTTTGTGTATGATGAATCTGCAAATTAGACAAAAGCTATTTATTTTCTTTAAATTGTAAATTCGTTTGTCACGTAGCTTGGAAAAAAGCTAAAAGTTAGAAAGGATATGCTGATTTTTACACACAGGTTAAAATACCTAAAGAGCATTGACATCTTGGATTCTTAAGTACAAGGTACTCATCATCTGAGTGCCAAATATAAACTGCTAAGACAGCTAATTGGCATGTTGGTCTGTTATATGTAATTTTTCTAAGATTTGTGTGATACTACTTGTTAGGTTTTTAAAGGATTTCCTTTATTTCGTAATCAAGATTTGTTAGTGATTATATCTGAAATGTGTTTGTACACAGACACTCACCCTTAGACATATGTATAAAATAATGAGGTAACAGTTTATACAATAGTGAGCTATTTAAGCTTAAATGTTGGTTACAGATTCATTATGCTTTTTGACATCATTATATTTGTATAAATAAGCCATGAATAGTTCTTCTTCCACAGCAAATAAGACTATAGTATTAAAATAATTAAAACAATTAAAAATAGAAGAGTTAAATTCTCTTTACTTCATATCCACTCCACTGTGCAGAAGTGTGAACGAACTTCATGCAAATGTTTTCCTGCACTATACTGAGGTAAACTGTTAGTACTATAGGTTTCAACTAATCTAAGAGTAGGATTTTATCCAGTAGATTATATTGCATCTCTGGATACTTGCTATATCAGGGCATATTTTTTCATTCTGCTGCTCTTGCTGTCTGTAATCACTGTTTTGATTCTTTTCTTCTTGGAAAAAATCATGTATTTAGATTGGGGTTTTCCCACCATTCCTCCTGTTAACTCTAACTTTGCCTTCATGCATGTTACAGTGTATACCAGAAGGTCTTGACTAATTCCAATAACCAAATAATCTCTGAAGTGTTGGCAGCATTTCTTAATGTTCTCTAATGATTCTGAGAAACAGGATAAAATTTGGTGCAATGATGATGCAGTAATCCATTGGTTATCATGGTCAGATCATATTTAAATTGTAGAAACATTGTACATTACAGGTTTATATTAATAAAATCCAGAGTGATGGAAATGAATTCAAAACCTGCTCTTAAAGCCTGTAACTGTGTGTCACAGTCTTACCCTAGGAGAGAAGGAAGCTCTTGCAGAAACTTAACTTTATTCATGTGACAAAGAGCGACATTGCACCTGAGGAAAAGGGTCATCACTCTTGAGCTTTTAAAAGGCTTTTAAAACATCCCACACCCAAATCTTTAAGTCACTTGTAGCTAAGGCTGCAGAACTGACCTTAATGTAATGTTCTGGAGGGAACTGGTGATTGATTTGATATATTCTTGGCAGTATTTCCAAACTTTTGGCTGGAGTAGCCAATACAGACTGTTTTGGAAAGTGTTTGGTGACCTCCTGTCCTGTCGTCTGACTACAGGTTTGATTGTCCTGTGATCCAGGTAAATCAGGAGTCAACCATACAGCACCCACACACCTGTCATATGTGCCCCATGACCCATGATGGGTCATGCAAGAAGACTCCATCATATCAGGAACAGCAGGAGCAACCCCAACATGTGAGAGATGGGACATGGTGGAGTTCCAGAAAGCAGGAGAAGGCAGTGAGGCAATCCCAGGAGGCACTGCTGGCCTCTGCTCTGGGACTGGGCAGTCTTTCATTCAGAGCATCCCCTCAAATTGAGTAGCATACTGCCACTTGTGGTTTCTTTAATTGTGATGTTTGAGCTCAGGCAAGCTGCAGTGTTAGACCTTCCTTTCAGCTGTGGATAGGCATATTGATTTATTTAAATGCTCTCAGAAACATCCTTGTTATCAGTGCTTAGTGGTTGCCTTTTGGGTGGTACAGTTCCCCAGTAAAGTTCCAAAAAGCCCCAGGAAAAGCTGGGTCCAGTGTTGCAGAACATTTTCCAGAACTCTTTTCACAGCCATACATTAACTACTGAATTTAGGCTAACAGCTATGAGTCTTCCAGCAGTGTTGACTTACTTTCTAACAATAACAAACTCAACAACCTTGCTGGAGCACAATCCTAATTAGTCACTGATCATAACTCTACCAGCCTGTGTGCTCTCTGTTTGAAGAGCAAAAATTCATGTATATCTTTTCTTTTTCTGCCTAGCACTTACTGTTCTTGCTATGCTCCATTGTCTATGAGAAGGCTGATAGACTCTCAGAGATCTGTGCTTTTCCTGTTCTTTCCCTGTATTGTGAAGATGCCTGAATGCTTAGTTTGTTAATAGATATAGGACAATAGTCATGTTTTTAAAAAAGTTCATATAAGAATATTTCAACACATTGCATTCTAAGTCTCTATGCCAAATCTACATGATGAATTTTACTTTTTCTTACAACTGTTTTAGATCACTCCAGGTTAATAGCTGATTTTTTTAGTATTACAATAATTTTTTTGTGTATAAGTTGTCTTGTTTCATAGGTTTCTGTGAAATAAAGTTTCTTTAGTGCAATTTTCCTAAGAGGTGATTTACTACCATCTCGTTTTTCTGATCTTTAAATTACTTTTAAGCAACCACATTATTAGAACATTTAAACAAATGCAACATAGATTTATCAAAGTTATTATCCCAGACTACACCAATACCTAGATACAGGAAATGTGGTAGATCTGATATTATTGAGATTTCAGAATTTTATCTGGATCACACATGGTAAATTATTAGTCCAGCTGAACCAGGTGGATGTTAGTAGTGGCACTTCAGAATGGAATAGAGCTGAATAAAAAAGGCAGGACAACAGGCTATGTTAAATGGAGAACTGTCACACTAGAAGGAACATATCAGCAGAATTTTTCAAGGATCAGTCTAGAGTACTTGACTTACTTAACATTTTAATTAATGATGTTGGCACAAAATGTAGAAGTAGAGAAATGGAATTTGGTAGTGGCAAAATATTGTGAGGCATCATTAATATAAAGGATGATCAGAATATTGCACAGGAAAAATGGTCTGACCTTGAGGACGAAAGTAGTAGAAATGAGATGAAATTTAAGAGTACTGATGGCACTTAAGGTCTGCTGAAAAGAATTTCTGCTAGAGACTATCAGTTGAAAACGACAGAGGAGGCAAAAGACCTGTGTGTAACGATCAGTCATAGAATAACTGTGAGTCACCGATGTGATACAGCTGTAAGTGATGTGATCCTAGAAAGTATCGAATGAGATATTTCCTGCGGAGGTGGAAAAGTGTTAATGTTGTAGCAGCACTGGAGAGCTTGCTTTTGAAAAACTGTACACCCACTTTTAAGGAAGATTAAATCCAAGTGAAGCAATCATTAGAAAGGGTTATAGGGACGATTAGAATTACACAAGGGCTTATGTAGTGCAAACAATGTGAAGGTTGTGGCTTGTTTAGTCCAGTAATATAAGGCTGGGAAGAGACCAGATTGCTGTCCATGTGCTCTTCGCAGGAGGAAACAGCAGGGTGGGAGAAAAGTGGCACTTGACACTAAAACAAGTGGATATAGGTGAATATAGGCTGGAAATTAAAAAAACATTTCTACTTATCAGATCAATGGGGTCTGAATCACTAGTAGCAGTGAAGAGAGAAATGGCCCAGTTTTAAAACAGACCTCAGTAAGCTCATGGAAAAGATAATAAGGTGTGATTTTTATATGATGTAATTTGCTGAATCATTTGGGAACTAAATCTGCAGATTGATGAAGTCTTGTTCTTTGTTACTTAATCACCCGTGAATGCATTACATGTGATACCTGCAGCTTGTTTAGCCCATGCTGGCTTATTTATCCTCAAACTGATATTGAACAGCAAGACATAAACTTTCCTTGAGAAGCATCCTTATTCATACCTACATTGTTCAAAAGTACTCAGATGTCTTCATTCATCCCTACAGCAGTGCTCAAAAGTACTTAGACTCAGAAGATTTCTGCATTTATTAGAGGTACTTTAGGTTGTACAAATGTACATTGTATTCTAAAAAAAAATGGAATTATTCTCATGTTAAGGCTACATTTCATGATTTTGGCAAATGAAACAGAGAACGGCTGTAAACAAAACTTCTAGTCTGCTAAGAGGACATAAAACACCTCTAATACCAGTAAAGTTTACATCTTCTTTACTGATACAAGTGCAAACCTTAAAAAATATGAAAAACGTGGTCTCTGTTCTCTCCATTGTATGCTAACTTCCACAACGACTTCACTAGAACAGTGTGGTAGTAAGTTTTTCTGAAATAAAAGGTTGAATTTGGCACAAAGTGTGACAGGAACCTCTTGGAGTTTGCAATCCTTGAGATATGAATTTCCCCGGTACAGATTCAAATGCACATCGTTACTGACAGGGTAATATATGTGAGAGTTCTGAGTAGCTAAAATTGTTGATCTTTAGATGCTTGTCAGTAACAATTAACAAGAAAATTTTCCTATTAAAATATTTTTAATGGGCTATCTGACTTAAGGAAATATAAATAATTTTAAAATATATGCAAGAAGAGAAAAGAACTCTGGCAAACAGAGCAAGTCCAGGCTACCTAATTTCAACTTCGAAGTAGTTCTTCACTTTACTCCTCTACAAAAATGGAATGGAATAGGAGATGGGGCTTGGAGGGGGAGGGGGGAAAGTATGTCTTAATAGAGCACTTTAAATTACAGGTGGTGTTATTAAAAGAAAGGAGAAGAAAATTCTTAGTGGGAAGCATCTTGGGTTTGCCTGGCTTGCACTATTGGAAAATACTTGTCTTGTTTGAAAAATATTTAGTATTTCAATTACAGAACCCTCTGGGCTCTATTCAGAGCACAGTATTCACTGCTTTACAGAAGATTGTGCATAGGGCTTTGCAAAAATTCAATTCTTCCAGTATAAACATCCATTTTGCAGAACGTTGAAACAGAAAAATAATGCAGTACACTGACATGTTGCTAAGCAGCAAAAAGGACATATGTCAAGAACCATCTATGTCTTTTGTATTACTACACTTCTTTCCTCACACCTCCATCACATCAGCTGTTATGATTCTTATGTACCCAAAATATGGAGAGAAAATGACACAGAAACTAGTTTTTCCTCATTTCTTCTCCATTTCCATTTTTTAAAGACCTAGTGTTAAAGGCAGGTCCCTGGTGGGTGTAATCTGGTTGGGACATTACTAGTTTCAGGTCAGTCCAGGGCTGTAGGCATTATTGGTGCAGCTGATTAGTTTGTTAGCTGATGGGCATCCTACTGAAGCCTTTTGTACCTGGGTTACTTCCAGAAATAAAATGAAAATCTTGCCAAAAGTGAGAATATTAACCTTAGAAATAAAATTGGCCTCTCTAGACCATGAGGAGGTCAGTGGTATTCCACTGGAATAGTGAAGATGAGCAAAATGGTGGCTGCCATAAAACAAAAAATAATCATTTCAAAGCACTACCAAGCAGGAGTTTTGAGATGGTTTGCACTAACTACTAATTTATATTGCTGGCCAGGTCTTTTCTTCACTGGATTAAGTGGTTTCTTCCTTGCAAATTTTCATGGGAAAGCATTAAGGTCTCCCTCTTGCTCTGCCACAAACATTTATTTGTGTGAGTAGTTTCAGTGACATGTTTTTGTAAAGTGTATTAAAGACCTTTTGATAATTGATTATAATTTTACAAGGCTGTATTTTATGGTAGTGACATTCCATGATTGTAAAAGCATTTATTTACTGGGAAACTATTGCAAAGTACTTTCAGGACACACTGTCTTCCTGATAACAAATGTGTCCTGAAATGAGAAAGAGATTTTCTTAATTTAAAAATTCAGTGTTGGGATTATTTTTTATTATAACAGCTATTTAATAATCTCTTCTAAGCAGTTTCATATTTTCAAGGTCAAGAATTTTGAAAAGGACTAATGGGACCGAAATTTCTTTCCACTTCTATCTAACCAACTGTGATGAGGTAATGGTGTTCTGCAAGTTGGCATTGGAACAACAAATTATATATCAGCCAGGGCTCATGCCTTTTTCCCTATGTGCCCTGTGACTATATGACTAATAAAATGCCTATTTTTATTGTGTGTGGTCCAGCTTCAGAATAATAATCATCCTCGAAGATTAAATTAATGAAAAATCAATTTAACAATCAAATATTTCAGCCATGGTGGGTGGCTGAGTTAAGAAGGTATTATAAGCAGAGTATAATTTGTTCAGCCATATAGGCAGTTGTTGGATTTCTTATTCAGCCATCAATTACTGCAAAATGGTTAGCTGAAATCTCAATTAAATAATGGTTGCAACCTACAGTTAGAGCACAGTCACATGTGGAAACAGCTGTAGCTATTTTACAAGTGACCATCCCTGCTGTTTGCCACTGCGCTTCCTCTGCAGGTGACAGATCTCAGAGGGCTTCTGTCATGTGCTGCCTTGCCAAGTCAGCTTCAGCCACCACCAAGCCCTTATTTGAAGCAGAAGCCTTCGCAAGGGCTGGCCTGGTGTCTCCCCTGGGCTTATAAGTCCCAGTGGGATGTCAGCAACCAGCTAAGGCTGGTCATCCCGTGCTTTGCCCTGGCTCTGCCTGACACGGGGGTTTGCCTATGAGCACAGGATCACATGAAGTCGTGGTTCGTAACTCCTTTCAGGCTGACACATTTATAACTGCACATTTCATGCAAAGAGGGATAAGTTTTACCTGAATAGTATCCAGTTACCCAATACCGCTGTGACTGCTCCTGGAAGGTCGCAACAATATTTACTGTCCTGCAATTGCACCTGCATCAGACTGTGTATAGATTAGGAACTAGGCTGTAAGAGCAGTATTTAAGTGGAAGTGGTTTAGGCTTTCTGTTTCAGTTTCACATATGTTCAGTACCCATCTTTATGACATGACTGGAAAAAATTAATTGCTATTTGTGAAATAATTGCCCCTAGTTTACTGAGTGCCATTCAACATTATAGCAGAGGGCTTTGAAGTTTGTTCTCAAGATTTTCAAGGGGAAATAATGATAAATTAAGGAAGACTGGAGCTTTTCATGAGTTTGTGGTTCCATTTTAGGGCTCAGCTTCTCGGAGAAGATCAGTGGCACAATAATGTGGGCCAAGTCATTACTTTTTATTCATGGTACAAGGAGTTTTAGTAACTTGCTGTCTGTCTCTCAGAGCACTATATGTTCAGTTACATATGTGGGGGGAAGGTTGTTCTCTGAAAGTTTATCTGTTGCAGTATTTCCAGCTATCCTGTTTTAAAGAGTTTGCTAGTAGGAATATGTATCAAATATATCACGAATGAATGCAAAAAAAAAAAAACCTATAAAAACTTACTTTGTATTTTGAAAGAGGATGTAGGTTCAGATGTGCTTCAACACTGCACCACTGCTGTGTCTTTGTAGTAGTTTCACATGTAGGCGTTTGCAATTAGGTGTTTGCTATTGTTAAAAGTGACAGCTACATCCCCCTCTTTAGGTAAGCCTTCTAAAAATAAGTGTGATCTGCATATCATTTGCATATTTTAATTTGTGATCTGCATATGTTAATTGACAACCATTGCAGCAACAAATGGTCGGGCATGTAGTCAGCCTAAATTGTAAGAGTCACAGGAAAGTTTGTCTACTCAAGGGCAGGCAGGCTTCCTTCTGTATCTCAGCAAAGACTGAACTGCCATTGACTCTTCCCAATGATCCTGGGGGGTGGGGGCACTCTACATTGCACTCTTTAGGAGCCTCAGTAAACAAACACAATGGTATGTTTCCTGTTTTCAAAAGGTGTCTTGCAACTTTGGAATGGATTCATCCCCTGCTGTAAGTGCCTTTCATGATAATAACTTTGTGCTAGATCAAATGAGAATTGCTATTAAAGTGAGCCTACACTTCTGAAACTTTTTCAGGGAATAAGGATCTTAATTTTACCAATGAAATAATACATGAAGTAAATTTCTCTTGTAACAATGCAGAGGAGTCAGCAAGCAAAATGGTAGAGTGAATCAGGAGAACATACTACTTCATAGCATGGACTGTCATGCCATTGGAAGCATGAGGTTCATTTCTGCAGATCACCAGTCTGTTTTGCAGGAACAAGTAAAATCAGGATATTCAAAAATATTTATTGGAGCAAACATCCAAGTTTTTGCTAAAAAAAGGAGTTAGATAGGAAAGGACATAGTAAGTAATAATTATTTTAATGATATTTAGGTTGCTGAATATTGCAACAGTTGACCCATACTGGAATAACCTTATAACGGGAGCCCCCTGGGATCCATTTGCTCTGTAGCAGATACACTGGCATCAGTTTTTGTATTTTCTAGGCCACTGTGTTTCAAATAAGAGCAGTTTCATATTACTACTGTCAGTGATGCATTCAGAAAAAATAGTGAAAAAGACGGAAAAAAAACCTGCATGATTTTCCACCAGAGTGGCAACAATGTGGTATCAATAATATGGAGCAGCCATCTTGCAATAGTGTTTTCCTGGGGTTAGCAGATACACAAGTGGCCAATGACTCTTTCCTTCAACATATCTAAATTCACCATCAATACAGCTTTTGTTCAATGTTTCAGCAAGATTTCTGCTTAGAATCACATTTAATGAAGAAAATATAATAATTCCTGGTAAATCTAGGAGAATGATTCATAGATGGGCAGGTAGTTGGAATAATCGCCCATAATTGTTATCCCACTATGTCCATTAAAAAACACCCATCGGCGGTCAGTCTTTTGGGACTAGTCTCCAAATGCAGCAGGGAGCACTGCCACATTTAGCTCAGGTGGTGGTATGCCAAGGTTGTCAATTCAGTCTCTGTACGGGCCATTCACTCAAGAGTTGGATTCAATGATCCCTGTGTGTCTCTTCCACCTCAGAATATTCTGTGATTTGCCTGGGATATGTCAATCCAATTTAGTACAGTCAGTATGGCCTATGGAAAAGAGTTGATTATTCCGTATCAGTAGTTTAGTTATATAAGGGAGTTTTTATTTCAAATAGGTCACTATAAAATATACCAAAATATTCTTAATTTCTGGAATAACTAGGGAGATAAAATTAAAAAATAAAAGACACCCACAACATAGATATTGTCATTTTTTTCTGTGATACTGGAGCATAAACACAGACATTGCTCTGAAAAACAAAAAAATTTTCTGATCGCTTTGGGGTAAAAATTTGCTCCGTATAAAGTAAACACCACTTTTTCTTGACACTGTTAAGAATGTCATTCCTCAAGTGTAACTTGTAACTTTGATACAGTAAACAAAAATGTTGTTTTGTTAGTACTACCATTTGCTCTTAAATCTTCTCACAGTTGCATGAAAACCTGTGTTCTGAAACTCAACCATTCCCATCACCTTTTGTGTGATTTTGAAGTTTTGAGTGCATTTATCACTACTCAGAACATAAAGAGCACCAATAACCTAACAAACAAGTAGCAAACACAAATTCTGCAATGGAGATGCTTTGAGTGACCTTCTTCTGAGTGACTTCCATGTGAGTACCCCTTTGAAGGACACTGAATGGAGCAGACAGCTCACAACATGGGAGAGTAAAATGTGAATGGGATGACATGCAAGTGATGAAACTGAGGGGGAAAAAAGCAGGTGGAAATAACAGAGGAGGAGCAAAAGTTCAGCTTCCCCACACAGCATCCCCACGCAGAGCAAAGGCTTCCTGTGAAGTTGCCTCTTTGGGGGTGTAGCCTGCCATCTGCCTCGGAAGTGGTGGATTTTTAGGAGAAACTAAAGGTGAGAAAAGTCATTCAGAGCCACTGCTTGTGACTACACTGCACACCACCTCATGAGAATAGCTCTGGGAAATCAAACTGGTGCTGCTTTGCCGACACAATGTGAGTACAGTTGAAAGCTCCCGTTCTGCCCCAGTAGGATATTGCGTGAGTGTGTAGGCATAGACAGTTACCCTGAAGAAATTAGAGTCATACTTTGTTAAATGTGTGTTGCTCCTGAAGTGGGCACATTATGTAGACACACAGCACATACTGTAAGAGACGTTTTCTTCTTTCAGAAGTATAGGTTCCTGTGTACTGATATGAGTTTCATAGGCAGTAACGGGTGAGACTCATTGCATGGTGTGGCAAAACCAAACAACCCCAGGGATCTCCTCTAATGTTATTGGACATGCATTGTGGTACCTTGTGCAGTCAGGGTGGACACCTAAATTCAAAGCTGTAGCTCAAACCATCAAAGTATTTTCAGTCTTTTACAATGGCAAGCAAAATAGCCATCCCTTTTCAAGAACCACTTGCCTCTGAGGTTCTTGCAATGGCAGGAAACAAGAGTCTCAAGCTCAACAGCCTGTGAGAGTAAACTCCCTCATATGATTGTTAGCACTTCCTAATTCTAAGCAGATGTGAGGTGTGCAAGAACAACCTTTGAATTTATACTTCTTTTGCTGATTCTAGGAACAGGAGGATAGGAGGGATGTGGATGAAGTACTGTACAAAATACAAGAGTGCTGATCCAAACAAATTTAAATGTTATATTCAGTCCAAGGCTTGTCTGTCTATATTGTTTTATACCTCATGCTGGGCTATTTTTCCTTCATTTCTAGTTTTTGTAGTAAAATGAAATTTTGGTTTTGAATTAATCCACAATTTTGCTGAAACAAAAAAATACAGTCTTACTTTGTATTAGCTAGAAGTTTCAGAGCAAAGCCCATGTTTTCAATTTGCTTGCAGTGTGCTTGGTTGATATAATCCAGAAACATGGTGATCAGAAACAGTGCATCTACCTGTCCTGCATCAGAGTACAGCACTCCTCCTCTGCCCTCACCTCTTAGATGACTAAATTCACAAAAATGAAGATTATTTTCTTTAATTCATATCGTTATGCAAACAAAATTCCTGCTGTTTAAGTGGAGATCAATGAGGGACCAGTATTTGTTCTCAAATAGTGTCTGAAGTAAGATCAGTATTAACAGGGGGGGAAATAATTTAAAAATATTCATGTATTAGTGTAGTGAAGGCAGGCTGACTTGAGGCAGAGATGTTTTTCTAAGGTTATGGAGAAAAAAACAACTTTGTGGGAGTGTTACTTTCTTTTACTCTTCTTTGTAATACAGAAAAATTTTGGATCGGTGTTTTCTGCATTTTATTCCAGTACCTTTTTATTTGTATTATAACAAAAGTACAAATAGGTTCCTACCAAGCTTACTCTTACATGATGTAAGATTTTGTAAACAAATGTTAGCTCACTATTCACTGCGGTTGTTGGCACTACAATAATACACAAATTTGTTTCCAGATCCTGAGCTGAGTTTGCAATGTTGCTGTTAAAAAATTATGTTCTTAGTTGTGAGATTTGTACAAATTATTTGAAAGTCAGGGGGATATTTCAAATGCATATTTATACAGCAACATACTGGCATGCTTACCCTGCAAGGTGGAGTATCTTATTTTTTTTATTCAGAATCCTATTTGATCATAATCAATTTGAAGCATATTAAATTAAATTAGTTTTCTCACATTAGGTGATTTCTGTACATTTTTAAATTTGTTAGATCTTCAAAAAATGTATTTAATTTGTCAAAGAAGTATTTTGAAATACATGGTCATATGCATGTTAAGAGACCAGAATACTGAGTTATCTATTTGGGATCATTCTCCTTGATGCCAACAGGGATTCTTATTGGCAGAGTTGCAGTGTAACCCTATCAGCACTGCTGATAGATAAAAGTTATTGTTAGACCTTTTAGAAGCTCTTTAGAAAAGAGCTTCCCACCTTGAATTTCTTCAGTTCTGTAGGAAATATGTTCCACGAGAATTTTTTTGTATGCTTCCAGCCTAAAGTTTGTATATCTTTTTCTATAATTAAATTAAGAATTGCTAGGGTGATATTTGGAGTGTGTGGTTCCCTGTGTTCTCATTGTCCTTGGATGTCAATAGGTATTAGAAGCCTTGACTTCCATGTCTAATTGTATGCATCCATCACCTTTGTGTCTTTCTACCTGTTCATTTTTGGAAGTAGGTGTGATATTGTCCCTTTTTCCCCCCATTTTTTTCTTAGCTTTTTCCATTCTTTCTTTTAGTTTGTGTGTTGTTAGGTAAATGTGTTGGTCTGGGTGGGCCTTTAGGTTGATCCTATGTGGTAGTTGTTATGTTTTATGTTCAGGGTGTCCCTGAAATTGTCCTGACAGTGGCAGTTCAAGATTGACGTGGGAACTGCATCTTACCTGTAGTGGTTCCAAAAATCACAGTGAGTCACTGTAGAAAAACTGTATCAAGAAGAAAACATAATCCCTCTCTGCAAAATATGGGAAAAATGCATTATACAGCTAAAAGGACAGAAAACATAGGAAGAGGCTGTTTCAATTTCAGCACAGATTTATTATAGTACTTATTACTGATGTTACCTTTTTTGAGTTAAGAGCATTCTGCATTACTTGCTGCATAAAATTTTATTAAAAACTATGTATAACGTGTGTTCTGACTGAAGCTTATAAACCTGTTACATTACTTGCCCTTTTCTGAAAGTACTTCTTTATTATTTCATGTTATTCTGTCAGACATCTGATTTGTATAACTGAACACAGGGCAGTTGCCTTCATTTTAAGGGTAATAAACAAGCTGAACTTTTAAAACCAACAAAACGTTTTTTAATGGTAGACTATTTTTCTGATTATTTTGTCTAGTGTGTTCAGTACCTTTTTACTTTCTCTGCAGTTAGCTTCCATGAGCTTGAAAGAGAAAGAGAAAGAGAGTAGGAAAGCAAGCTTTGCTGCAGAAATAAAAGAAATCAAAGCCAACCACCAACAGCTTTTTGAAAAAGAGTGTTCTGGTTGTTATAAAACATGCATATAACTGACAACTGATATTATCCACTGGTGAGATATTGTTCATACATCTACAGCACAAAATTACCAGAAAAATCATGCTGGTTATCAATGCACATGTTCTCAATGCGGTTTGAGGATTTTGAGAATGCCATGTGTATCTTTTATCATATCACTGTAACCCCTCACCTCCCACCAGTTCTCCAGACACACTCCCCACTACGTTATGTCCCCTTTGATGCACATACCAACCCATTTCACCTCTGATATTTTTCACCTGAATATGGACCATGCTGTGATGGTTGACTGACAGTGCTTGAGAGAGAAGTGCTGTGTTCAAGGAAGGGACTATCTTTCTCCTTCACATGGCCAGTCTGAGGGTTTCAGTCTTACCAGGAAAAGAATTCCTCCAGTGTTAAGGAGGTCAGGTGTGCCTGTATGGCAAATGCCTGTATAAGCCTGGTTTTCCCTCATGCCAAGCTGACCAGATGCTGTGTGGCCATTTTCATCTGCCTTGGAGCCCGAACAAATATCTGCTGCCTCTTCACAGGATTTGCTTCCTCAGACATGATGCCACGCTATGCAAACATGTAGCTTTTGGGTTACTCAGAGTGTTAGCAGAACACGTTGGTGTCTTCCTGTAATATGCTTTATAGCAACATTCATGACTATGTTTACACTGTACTAACCACAGTGAAGGAGTGGCTTTGACTAACTTAAACTACCTGCCATAAGTACTGTTACAATCTATCTGTCAGTAGAAGGGAACTTGTGGAGAGCTGCAGAAAGCATATAAGAAAGGTAGATTCTGTCTGACTAAACCCTCTCAGGTCCCAGCAGCCTGTGCTTGTCCTCAGGCTTCACATCATGAATGGTGCACTCAGGCTTCTCATCGGCATGGTGGTGATGACGTGTGGTGCTGTTCTGGCAGATACAAACTGGACTGAAACCAAAAATAGAATTTATCAGAGTTGCAGCTAATTAAAGGTGTGTGA
This sequence comes from Sakesphorus luctuosus, assembly GCA_013396695.1. Lineage (NCBI taxonomy): Eukaryota > Metazoa > Chordata > Aves > Passeriformes > Thamnophilidae > Sakesphorus > Sakesphorus luctuosus. Next base: position 165,923 of record VWZD01008582.1, read on the forward strand.
TGTTGCTCATTTTGCCTGGACGAAAATCAGGAATTTCAGAAGAGGAAAAGCTCTCCACTACACATGGTACTCTGTCTCAGTCACTCACAGCTTCTCTTCCACTGTTTCTAAGAGTGAAAGGGCCTATGCATTTTTCAGATCAGGACGTTGTCTGTTGTTTATTCTTCCCTCATATAGGCTGTGTGTGTTTGATAGTATTTCTAGAGTACATGTAAGATTTTTTTTCTGCCTCAGCTTCCCATCTAAGCATGGTTTAGAGGAGAGACTGGAAATAAGAAACTGGTAGAATTTTATTTGCAGACATCTGTCTTCAGAAGAACTTCACACCAGCAAATATAGCATAACAGATTTTCCTATGTGCTTTCATAGCAATAATTGGAATATTGATACAGTTTAGGAGTGGGGAGTGGGGAAGGGATATGCCCAGCGTAATGGCCAAATTCTTAGCAAGTGGTAATTGGTGTGGTTCCAGTGATTTGCTTAATTTTCATGGAACTGTTTGACTTAGACCAACAAGAGATTAATCAAGTCAATGGCTGTGAAATATGTGGGTCGGTCACTTAACCCATCACCACCATGAACACACCACAGAAAGGCAGACATCTGTTTTCTGCAGCAACTAAGCTTTGGGTTTGAGCTCTCGGTCTGGATTCTACCCCAGACCAGGCTTGGGTACCTCCTTAAGAGAATTGTGGCAGCATGTGAGGCTGTGGCAAATATCACTTTATCTTATTGTCATTTTGCTTATGTTTTTACATATTTTTTTGTTTCATGCCATGTTTAGCATTCTGCTAGGTCAGATGAAGTCAGGGATTGGGGCTGTGCTTGATTTAATACAACTGGATGGTTTCCCTGGTTTTTGTCTGTTCCTTTTGGTGTCCTGTCATTTGAATTTTATGTTTTTGCCTTTATTTCTTGAGATGACTTTTCTGGGTATCATTTTCTGTACTGTATTGGTCCTTTATGCTGGTACAGATTGCGTTTGTTCAACTAAAATGCCTGTCCTGCGCAATTTCCATCATTTTTACGGTCTTACATTTTGTCATTTTCTGCTTGAGTTTGGTTGTGGTTTGTTATGTTTTGGCAGTGGTTTGTCATACAGCTGTGAATAGCCTCTTTGGTTTGCTTTTAAAACTTCCTTCTTTGCAGTTGTTGTACAAAGTTAACTGAACTTCAAATGGAATGGTTAGCACAGACAGAAGTGTGAGTGCATATACACTGCAAGCAGGCAAACCATTTGTTCTAGCTTTATTTGCATTCAAAGTGTGGAATTTTGATGCAAATACAAATATTCTGTTTGCTAAATATTCATATATAAATCTTTGGTGGGGAGTGATGATTTTGATTTTTAAGATGTAGAAATTTTATGTTAAAATTGGAGCTTCCTCATCTAAGGCATGTCTTTGTTTGTAGAACAAGAATATGAGTAATCCTCTCCCAGTATTTCTCCCCTCCAGGTGAAAAATCAGGTTAGACCATATCTTTCCTGAGAAATGTGCCTGCCATGAGAAACTCTGAATTTTTTAATGTGGGGTAAGGGTCTGGCCTGCTCTGTACTATTAGAAGCTTAATTCAATTGTTTAAGCAACAAATTGTATGGGCTCTGAGTTTTCATTTTATGACGAATTAACAGACTTCCCAAGTACTTAGAGTGTTGTCGCTGGGTACAGAGCAAAAACTTAAAGCTTCAAACTGGTATGGAACTGTGTAGGGCTGATGCTCTGCTATTTGTGCTGCAGCTTGAGATGCTGCTTGTGAGACCTGCAGGAAAGAAGCTGAGTTGAAGTTGACTGCAAGCCAGAAATGTGCCATTGCAGCAAAGAAATCAAGGAAATCAACAGCCTCTTGGGCTGTGTGAGGGAGAGTTGGAGGGAGGTGCTCTTTCCCTCAGCACTGGTGAGACACATCTGGTGTAGGATACTCAGTTTGGACTCTCCATTTAGAAGCAAGACATGGATATACTGGAGTGAGTCCAGAAAAGAGCCATGAATAAGATTAAGGGCCTGGAGGATTTGCTATATGAGGAGAGGCTGAGAGAGTTGAGATTGTGCAGCCTGGAGAAGCTTATAATGTGTGTAAGTATATGATGGGGACAGAATAAAGCAGAGCCAGACTTCTGGGTGTTGCAGGAGGCACTGGTCACAGTGAAACACAGAAAAATCCACTTAAACACAAGAAAAACTGATTTCCTCCGAAGGTGGTCAAACACTTGCACAGGTTATCCAGAGAAATTGTGAAGGCTCCATCTTTGGAGATATTCAAACCCCAATTAGATACAGCCCTAGACAAGCCACTGCAGGTGACCCTGCTCTTAGTGGAGGGTTGGATGATCCCAGAGGTGCCCTCCAAGCCCAGCTGCTATCCTGTGAAAGGGATCTTGGACTCTGCTGCTTACTCTCTGCATTCTCTGGTCCAGGCTCTCTTAGCCTGAGGCTGAAATACTCAAGATCTGATGACTGAATTTTGTAGTGAACAATTTTTTAAAGACCGGTGATCTGCTGCCAGCATAATAAGGAAAGGGTTGGGAAGATATTTTATTGTAATAGGTAGGCTGGCTGAGCCTTAATTAAAAACTCACTGATGCAGTTTAGCTTTGTACTGAGATACAGAAAGGTTTTTATAGTTCTTTTCCGAATGTTTTTACAAAAGTGAATTATAGTGAAATATTGTCTCTCTTCAGAAAGATGAAGGATTTAAGACTGAGTTGCAGATTATGAGTCTATTGAGAATAAGGGTCATAAGGTGTGAGGAGTTAAGCTGAGGTCTCATTGTCATAAAGTTTCTGTTACTTGCTCTTGACTCAAGTGTGTTTTAGAGGATTGAAGTGCTGGTTACACTCTTTTGAGGAAAGGAAATACACTGTCAACTGAATCAAAATTATACACGCAAACCCTTACTAGGGTAAAACGTTGTTAGAAAATACTTACTGAAGAAAAGGCAGGTCAAGCCTAACATAATGATTGAATTGCACAGGGTAGAAGGAACTGGAGATGGAAACCTAGACATTTACAATTTTATGAGCTTTAATATTTGAGGTTAAGTCTTTAACTGTAGGGAACATTATTGACATAAAATAAATAGGATATTGCAGATACCATTATGTATCATGGATTTAAACAAAAACATTTGAGTTCTGGGTGTGGAAAGGATTCAAGTCAATCAGTAACAGTGCTGAATCCATGTTACAAATCCCACTTTGCAACTTTGTTACAAAATTGAGAACATACGTAAATTGATTGGAAATACTAGATTTCCACAATTTCCAGGAAGTGTTAAGTACATGATTAAAGATAAAAAAAAATGGAAGTACATGGGAAGAAAATATGTAATGCTAATTTTAGTCCTCAAAAGGTTTGCTTTATTGTCAATATGGAGGTAGTACTTCCACTGTCTCCCAAACTTCATGGAGCTTAGACTCTATAATGTCTGTAGACTATATGGATGTTTTCAGAATGTGCAAATATAATGTAGTATATTTCTAATATATTAATATTAGAAGTACACTGGTATACTCTAGTATAGTATAATTATTACTAATGTAGGTTTTGTATCATACATTTATTTAATGCTTAATTTTTATAAATAACTATAAATTTCTGTAAATGGAAATTAATCATACATTCTAATTTCTATTCTGTAAGTAGTCTACATGACAGAAGCCCAATCTTACCCACTAAACAGAGAGAAAAAAGGGACAGGTCTATGTGTGCCAGATTCTGCCTTGGATACATGTGGGTGTTTTAATCAACATGGCCCACATGTTTCTGAGACAGAATTTGGACTTATTAGACTGTCTTTTCACTGCCTTCCTTGTCACACTATCAAATCTGACAGTAGCTTTTCTTGGGAATTGACATATTTGTGTTGTTTGGGTTGGAATCCACTCAGCAAATAAAGCTGGAGGGGCAGTCCCATGAGCAGCTCTTCCAAAGACCAGGTCACAGCACTGGAAACTGGAGCTCTACTGTTGTCCAGCTTCATCGAGGGATCCCTCCCTCCACATCCCAGCCAGATGGGCTCCGTCTGGAAGAACACACAGCTGATGTGCTCTTTCACAGGGACAATTTTGGGCAAATAGAATTAAAGGCAGAGTAACAGCAATGATATCACCATGTAACTCCGTGAAGTTTTGCTGTGTGTTTACTGATTTATTTCAGTTATAGAAACATATGTAAATGAACGTGCCAAGCTCTGGCCCACCCAGATGTTACTCAGCCGTGGCCAGAGATGCCAATTAACAATTAACAGAAAGCTCATGCTCTCTTCTGTAGTGCTCAGGAAGGTTCATTTGCAATCAATGGAATGTTGTCTCCTGGCTTCCCTAGTCCCTGCATCTGGCTGAGGAGAGTTAGTCATTACATCTCCATTTAATTACTGAGATCCAACTGTGATAATCTCTCAAACAAGAGATTCTCATAGTCTGCCTAGAGCTTAATGGGGTAGCTCAATATTTTGTTTTGGAAGCCAAAAAAAAACCCCACAGCCCCAAATAGCAGAGTTCCTCTAGCCCATCTATAATATATTGATGAGATAATCAGCTGCAGAATGCACCAGAGCTTCCAGAGGTCCTTTAAGCCATAGGCACAGAATGTTTTTTCATTCTATCAATGATTCTGTGAAACTTTTAAAGGCATTTTACATTTTTTGTTTGTTTTGTTTCTGATTTATTACTTATTTCATAATCTAACTTTAATTGAAGACATAGGTCTTGAAAGGATTTAGATTGTCAAAATCCAATCTGGGAGCAAGAAACCCAATATTTCTATTTAACTGATTAACACTTCCATTGGTTTTTTTCTATGCCAACTTGGCAGTATCTTACATGGTGTATATGCATATGCTAAATCCAAGCCTCCGCCCCTGAGAGCTTCTCCCATAAAGGCAACACATGAGCAGTTTAGTGAGCAGGGAGGGGTTTGCCATCAAGCCCTGCTTCTGCAAAGGGGCCGTGACCCTTCATTCTGTAGAGAGGGCATTGAGATTTTGACAGTCTATCTTTGGCACACAAAGGGAGGAAATGTTCTTCTGTTCCTAGCCCACAAATAATACCAGTTTCCTGTGGACTAGAAAAACATGTTTACTTTCTATTTTACTCAGATCTTTCTTGAGGGAAAAAATCCCCAACCAACAGTACCATCACCACTACACTGTGTGGTGGTACCACAATTATATTACGAACTGGTTTTTTTAACTGGCTTTCTGCTCATCTGAGGCTTCCAAAAGCTCTGAACTTCACAAGTGATGGACATCCCCTCTGGAGATAGTTGGACATTTTCGATCAATTTTGGATGGAAAAATAATTCTATAATTAAACATATTCCTGACAGAATGAAGTATTTTATACTAGGAAAACATCTTTAAAAGAGAAAATAAATTGAAGGACAGCATGAAAATAATGATTCCTAGAATCAGGGTGACAGAAGGGCATCCTAATCATCATCACTGCATGCCCAGGCTAAAAAGCAAGAGTGTGACCTTAGTGTTTTCCTCCCCAAGAGGCAGGCCTTGGGCCATTTAATATGTCAGATGGTTCTGTTCTATTCTTTAGAATTCCCTAGGTGTGATACTAAAGAAATTATATATAATAAAATTGTTACTGACCTATAAAGCTTCTTGCCTATGTTCATAGATTGAATTAATTGATTTCTGGACAGCTCATGTTTGAGGGAGTGTCACAAACCTATCTTACTTCAATTCTAAAATTGTTTTCCAGTTGGAAAAGGTAGATGGAATCGAATGTAGGCAAGCTGTTACACCACAAAATTGGCTAAAGTTATGTCACGCCAGCAGAGGACAACATTTTTTTTTTGTGCAAAATGGTAATTTCAGATATGCCTTTCTTATAGACATTTCATATAAATAATTATTTTTTCTTGCTAAATCCAGCTGATCTTTTTCACTTTGCTCTGCTATCTGGGCAACTGCTAGCACAAATGAAGCACACATTAAGTGGCAGTGCCCAGTTTTCATGAGAAATGGTACGTCCTCAGATACTCAGCTAGGGAGGAAGAATGCTGTCCAGGACAAAACGATAATTTAAAGCAGCATTCCCATGATCTGGAATTAATGCCTGAATGCTGAGGGACAGGTGAATTTAACTTCTAGTATATGCAGTATCTTACAATGTGGGGTGTCACATTTCACACTATTAAGTGGTCTTTTCTGGGTAATAGGACAGTAAGAGCCTCTCAGTGCTTGTATAGATGCAGGTATGCTTTCCTATGCCACATCTGCTTTTCTAAGCCTGACTACTGCACTTAGAGCCTCAGCACCTGCAGTCATGGCTGTTTTAATGCACTTTTGCAGGCAGATGATACAGCATCTGTTATTAGTATTGCCTGATAAGTCCCATGTAAGCAACGAGCCATAAGGTGAGAAAACAGACAATTGGACCATGAGGGTGGCTGAGCAAAAAAACTAGAGAAAGAATAAAGCCCTGACATCAGGAAAGGAAATACAAGAATTTTCCCATAGTCAAACTGCTACTGCAAACACTTGTCCTTGGAGCACCTGTGGCTAAGATCTGTGTGGTGGCTTTGAGTATTCCCATGGGAGGCTCCTTCGGGGAAGCGGGGCGTGGCAGGGAAGATCCCTACAAAATGTGTATTCTGTGGGCTAAAAGCCAAGCTCTAAAATAGGAAGGAATTCCAATGGCAGTAGCATGTAAAGCTTCATTCAGCCACATTGGCACAATGGATGTGCTATTTAGACTATACTTCCCATTATTGCTGTGTCAGCCTTCAAGGAACTGCAGACCCAAGACCAAGCTAGCATACAGCTTGCTCTGGGCTCTGCAAGGTGTGAGTTACCTGCACTGGTGCAAGGATGGCTAAATGACATCCTGAAATGGCCACAAGTATCACGTTGTCCCATGATCCTGCCTTCACATTTCTCAGGGTCATCCTTGGAAGTATCCTTCAGCTATCTGTAGCAGAAGATACATGGTGTTGCTAAAGTCTTGAGAGGTGCAGTGGCAGACAGAGGTAGGGTGTGTCCATCTACTGCAAGAAGGGTCGGAAAAGCACCTTTGCCACATTCCCATCCTTTTGCCCAGGAAAGGATACATATGCATGCAGCAGAGCAGGGTGTGCACAGACATGTGTTTAAATACTCATCTACACAAGCCTGTTTTGGAAGGAAAAAAGCAAGGAAAACTTCCTTGCACTAAAAAATGCACAAAGTTTGTGATGATCTTTAGACTCTGTAAGAGCTATTCCACAGCCTTTTGTTGTTCTTGGAAATACCATCTCCTGCACAAATAAACTGTTACAGCTGTAGAGAGCTTTACGTTTATCCTAGCAATTAAATGATCTTTTAAAGCCATTGAGTGTTTCAGAAAGAGAATCAAAACCTTAAACCTGTTTCAGTCTTTTGTGACAAAGCAATGTAGTGAACTGAGGACAGGTCTGCTCATCAATATAGGTTTCCATTTCTATTTCTTCTGGAGTTGAATATTTAGCTATAATCATTTATGCTGGATATTTGCATCAGCTATTTTCGGTTTTATAGACCAGCAGGGTCTGCATTTGCATCTGTCATGAAAAATCAGGTTCCATGGAGCATATCCCTGTGTGCACCTCTATACCTTTTCATCCTCTTGGTCTCTCACTTTGTTGTTTGCTGTAGCATATCCCTGTGACAAACATAGAAAATGCTTACTGGGAAAAGTAATAAGAATAAGGTATTTAATGTATTTCTAGCCTCCTTTAATGTGTTGTAGCTGTGAATACAAGGCAAAAAGCAACACCATATGACCATGCTACTTTGGGAACAGTCTATAAACTGCAGTTAAATAGTTTGAAGATATTTATGCAGTGAGTAAGTCACATGAATAGAGGTTTATCACAATCAGTAGGAATGCTGGATTTTCATATCACACATTTGCTGCTTAAGATGATTAGCAGGAAATTTAATTTGCACTAATTAGCCTTAGGGGAGCAAGAAATTAACTTGATGGGTAAATTTCACTTTTTACTATATACCATACCAACGTGGAGAAATTTGAGGTAAAGCATGAGTTGAATCCTATGCTAATACACTGGACTTCAGTTCTTCTAAATTAAATTAAAAGACTGTAAAAAAAATCTGTCTTTTGGGTGGATGGGGTTTTTTAGGAGCTAGAGTCACTGAATAGTCTTTCAGTGTATTCACTAAAGTGTCATCCACTTCCAGAGAGTCTAGTATATTTTCATACATTAAACTACATTGATATCTGATATTACAGCAAAAGCTTTAACAAGTCCTAATTTGCTATATTTGCATATTTTCATTTTACAATGAGCATTACAACTGCACATGCAATATTCCACATTGTAACACACAGAACAAACACACTTTTCACAGAAGTACTGTGAAAATTCCATATTTTTTTAATTTGCAACACCCATTTGCAAATGCCTTTTTGGGTTCAGGACCCTTTGTTCATAGGCTGGCAAAATTTCTATGAAAATAGTTTTTTGGAAATTACTCTCTAAAAGTATTCAGCAAATGAGGGAGGCATGAGTCACCATGTAGTCCTAACAGGAAAATAAGAATTAGGAACTAATAAGCTGTAATCTTGCCTGTTGATTGTGGCATTTCTACCTCATTCTTCCAGGACACCATTTAGATTACTTGTTTTTTTTCCTTTAAAATGGAGGCAATTTTTATGTATCCAGCACTCAGAATTACTGTGGATTGATTAATGTATGCAAAGCAATGAGTCATTTGGTATGGAAGTATTGGTCTATTATAAACTGTTCTGTCATACAAGGCTTGTGGTTACATCCAAATTTAGCTGTAAAGAAGATGGAAAGCATGAGTAGCCTATGAGATAATTGCCTTTGATGTCAGTGCTCAGGCTAGATTGTGCATCTGAAGTACACTCAGAAGCTCACTCTTACTATTACACATATGGAATTAGACCTTGTAGTACTTACCTGACCCCACTATGCAAGTGAGAGCTGTGACTTCAGTGAGAGTTTTGCCCTACTGAGTATTGCCAAACTGGGTGCCTTAATCCATAGTTTTGGGGGTTAATGGGGCATGTAAGTGCGTTCAGGTGTCTGCTCAGACTATCTCACCTGTGACATAAATACTGATCTAAAGAGAGATCTCAGACTGACCTATAGGCAGTCATATATTGTACAACACTTAATGTTTTGCATTCTCAGGACCTGCTTCAATCACCAGTACTCTGATTTCTCAGCAGTAGCTCTCCTATTCAAGAGTGTGTGTGCATGCATGTGCATGTATGGGTGGGTATATATAAATATACATGTGCCCACACACAAATAAACATATAGGTGTACACAACCCTCCTATAAAAATGTGCTTTGCTTTTTTGGGATGTAAAAGTATGTTTCTGTGATGCTCACCACTTGTATTTATACACTTACAGGTAATATCCAACTTTCAGCTGTAATTGACATCATGTAGCTTTTTGCATAATAATTACTTTGGGACAAAAACCCTTGCAGATGGTTAAAGAGTGACTCTAACTTGCCATCAGTGTAAAAAGATTAAATATATGATGAGCCCCCTCCCTCTGAATGGAGTCAGCCATTTTCATTGATTTCCATGGGAGAAGGTGCAACTTCGTTTCTAAAAAGGGGAGAGAACATGTATTATATTCCTTAAATGAAAATTTTATTTCATTGCACACAAAGTTATTCATGTGCTGTTAGCAAATGGTTTAAGATTTTATAACTTAGAGCATTTGCTGAATTCTGCTTTGTATTTTCCTCACAGCAATTGGAAGGACCCTCATTCCTCGTTATTTTAGCACTGTCTTTGAAGGAGGTGTAACAGACCTGTATTACATTCTCAAGCACTCAAAAGAGTCATACCACAACTCATCCATCACAGTGGACTGTGATCAATGCACCATGGTTACTCAGCATGGAAAACCTATGTTTACCAAGGTAACAGGGAAGACTCAGTAAAGCATGTTGTTGGTTTTTGGTTTTCTTTTTCTTTTCTGGTGTGTATAAGGGTAAAAAATATTGGCTGTTGATTTTTTCTAGTAGACTGAGATTATTTCTAACACTGAAAACCCTTGAAGCCATTTAATTACTATTTTCTGTATTCATTATGTGACTGGAAACTTCCGTGGGCGTCTTCTGCGATTCTCCCAGAAAGATTGCAGGAGAAGCACATAATGCCAAGTAGCCAGAACCATCAGTTTTATGTGAATTCAATTCAGTCTGCCCATCTCCTTTTCTCTCGGCTTGATTGTAAAGCGACAAGATTTCACATTAATGGTACATACCATTTGGGATGGTATGCACTACATTTTGTTCTTACCTAGTACAAGGACTATAAATCTCTAGGAAAATAGTGATTTAATACAGTAGGATGCCAGTCCAAAGGGCAGTGAAGTCAATGGAAGGAGTCAATTGATTTAAACACCCCCTAGATCAGGCAGTTAGTGAATATTCAATATTTGTAATTGATAGTGAATTATCTTCATGCATTGGCCACTTCTAGTCCTGTAATTAAACCAAGGGCCATATATTTATTAAAAACAGTATCAAAAAAGTGGAAAATAAAAATTAAAACATAAAAACTCCTTATATTAAAAAAATCAGTAAACTGTTTTTTCAAAACGGAAGTGTCCCTTTTAATACATTAACAGAAAATAATGATTTTCCATCTTGTACCTCTTCATCTTTACCCCTTCCATGGAGAAAAGAACAAAAGGAGATGGGGCAGGAGAAGATAGCTCATCCATGTTGCCCTTGGCCCACAGGCACTGGCTATTGACAGCATCATGACCAGGGTTCACATGGCTTAGGCTGTTTTAGCATGGTAATGGGATGGGAGTCCCATCCCATTTCAGGGTCTTCTCTGCCATCTTTCTGGCTGAGTGGGGCTTAAAGAGGAGTTAGAGGAAGATGCTGGTGTGCAGTGCACTGGTGAGCTGGGAAGTGCCCATTAATGGTGTCATTGTTCCAGCTCTCCCACCCCAGCCCCTGTGACTTACATAGACACAAAAACAAATGGACAGAGAAGAGACCAGATATTCCTAGTAGCACCTCTTTGCCACCTCAGTGCTCATGAGGAGCTGTGAGTGCTGTCCACATGCAGGGGAGGTACCAAAGTTGTACAGTAGCTGTTTCCCTGGGAAAGCTGCTTCTATGTCATTTCCCATTGTGTTAGCTTTAATGCAATAGGAAATAAAAGGATTTGGGATTTGTTTTCTTTAATAAGCAAATACAGAACACTTTTCTCAATTCAATTAGTGTATTTTAGTTATCATGCCAGCACATGAGAATGTTGTTATTTCGGAAAGGAGGCTGAAATCCATCAAGTCAAAGATAGACTAGCAGCATGGACTGGGCTAGGTGCCCACCTCATGTCAAGGGGCCACAATTGCCTCCCATGGCACTGTCCTGTTGTGTGTAGTGGGTCTGGTCACTCTGTCTGCTGCAGCCCTGGCAGTGCATGGTCTGCTTCAGCCCTGACATTTCTCTTGTAGATTCTAATAAAAACTTCTGTGTCCTGGTACAAAAGCTCAGGTGGGGCTGTGATTTGGATTTTAGGAGAAAAATAAGGATGTTTAAAAATTAGGAGTATTTAAAATATGACTGTTAGTAAAAGCAAATTTGAAATATATTGAATATATTACTATCTCAGAAATAAGTTAGAGCCGAATGTTGTCTCAGCTGTGCATGTTTAACTTCTAGCAGAGATACTGAGGGCACAGGTCTTACCAAAGGTACACTCCTACTCTCACAGAATCAATGGTGGAACAAAGGAGACCTTCCATAATAAGCAGCACTGCAATGGACCCTGTAGCTCCTTGGATCATATCTGAATTTGACCCAGGGAAACTACCACAGTGAGGGTTCAAAATGCAAAAATACAAACTGGTTTCGTTTCACAAGCAAATTCTAAGCTGCAAATTCTAACCAACTTCTCATTTAAGGGACTGAAACATGTCTCATTATGTATTGAATCAAGGATCCACAGAGTCGAGAATCCAATGTATTTTATTCATTTCAACATTTTGCTAGTACTGCAGTACTGGATGAATATATAAAATGGCATTTCCAATTTTTTTTCAAATAAATATGGCCAGAACATGCCTAGCAGTAAGAATATGAATAGTCTAGCCTGTCTTTAGAGGGTAAGAAGTCCTTGTGAAGTGTCACACACTTAAAAATTGTTTTATCAAGATACAAAGAAACACTATAAAGAATTTATAGCAGTTCAATGGCTTAAATAAAATCCGGTAAAATACTGAAGCCAAGACCTCCCTGTTTGTCTACCTGGGAGATGCTCCATTTTTTCTCCAGATGGAGGAAAGTTTTAGCAGTTCTCTTAAGTCTCCATTTTCACCATGTTTACTGACACTCCAACTTTATGTGTAGGCAAACTGTTTTTCTGCAGTTAGCAATGTTTACATTTCCTGATAGATTGGCAGAGATGAGCTTTGCCTTCACCACTAAAGCAGTGAGCATCCTGTGTTTGAATGGTTCTCTTCCTGTTCCCAAAGTGGGGCCATCAGCTCGATTTTATGGGTGAATCCATTGAAACACAGGGATTTTAATCCTTACTAATAATCTCAGGCATTGCCTGGATTTGTATAAGCTTTAGCCTTCTTTTCAAACAACAACTCATGTTTGAGAAATGGTTGTTAATAAAGGGCAAAGATTTCTGAAGGTGCCCAGCGATAGGAGAGTGAGACTGTGAGCAATAAGGCACAGAACCAAAGTTGGTTTTCATAGGCATGAGCGGTTGAAATTCCTACAATTAATAAGTGCAGTGAAGGGGTTAAAAAGCTACTGGTTAGTTTGAGAAATGTTCTTTTTTAGTTTTTTCCTGGCGTAGTCTAGAGCAGCCACGTGATACGCTGAATGCCTGCCAGCCTCTTTCTTGTTGATCCTCCGGAGACCATCTGTGCTGGGGGCATTGATTAGAGTGTGTCTGCTGGGATTACATCTTTTCTGTTGCCATGCCAACTAATCAGCTGATTTTGGTTACCACAGAAACAAAATGTCAGAGCTCACAGTACGGTAACATGAATTCAGCACAACAGAAAATGTTTTCTTAATTGGAGACTCTTTTGATTTTTTGGATTCTATGCAAAAGGCAGCTTTAAGAAAAAAAAAAAGCCCTTTTAAAATAAGAACTGTGCCAGTCCTATTGAATAAAAGCAATGTGTAAAATTCTGCTCTACATAAGGAAATTAAATTCCTTTATAAGGTGTATAAATTTTTACCACTGTGATATATGAGGAATGTGTTTCAGTTTTTCTATTAAAATTTGTTAATGCCAGTACCTAAAACTTGTTAAGAGCTGAGGGGTTTAGAGCTAAAAAGAGGAAATATTTGAGAAGCCACAGGTATTATTATAAAAAATTATTTTAAAACTGAAATATTTTCATGTTAACTGGTCAGTAACCAGGATCTTTGGTCTCAACACAAGAACATTAATACAAAATGTTTTTCTTCTGTAGATCCCTATGTGTGTGCATGTGTACCTCCGTGTAATTTCTCATCATAGTGCAGGTGATGTGAAAATCAAAGTCGGGGGCAAATGATAAAATAAGTCACATTAAAAATTTGAAAGCATCACTAAGATTTGTTGAAAAGGGCAGATGAGAACCTGTTGCAAGATTGTCCTTCACAGTCTACAGGAACTTGTCTTATAGTACGCCTGTTAAAGTTACCTACGTGTTTTTGCAGAAAGAATAAGGAGGAAAAACTAGGATGACGTTAAGTGAAATGTTAACCAGAAAAGCCACACACTGCTCAAGTGAGAGCTAGCCACGCCTGAGCTGGGGCTTGTAAAAAGGCTCAACAGACTCAACTAAATTTGGGATGGCTATTTTTCAATGAAATGCTAGCTGTATTAAAATTAAAGTAGCATAAACCGTTTCTTTTAAAAGCCATTACACCCTGTTTCCACAATATGTGGAAGTACCCTGGACTTATGAGTTTACATGGACTGGAGTTGTAAGTCTAAATATCCAATTTTAAAAACAAAAAATCAACAACAGAAGTAATTAATTTTCAATTCAGACATCATTTACAATACTCCATAGCACTCCTGGTTAAAATACTCTGCTGGCCTTGTATTTTACACCTTAAAGAAGACCACAACCACAGTGTTTCTTCCACATGAAATTGTGGAGAGTTGTTTAAAAGTCCCTAGCAATTTATTTTATTTTTCATTCTCAGGTAGTACCCACTTTCTGCATTTATTCCTCTCATATTTTCTGTCTTTTCTTAGACAATACCCCTCAAAAAGTTGTGAGCCACTTTCTGTGGAAGTAGCTCCATTGTCCTGGCTGAAACCTCTCTGCTTCCCTCACTCTCAACAGCAGGCACCCCACCTGGCTTTCCTTGAGAGGGGGGATTAATAAAAGTAATAAGAAATGGGAAAAAAAAGAAACCCCAGCAAACAAAAAATCCCCAAACAGGTGAAAATGCTTGGAAAAGACAAGTTAAAAAAGAGGAGAAAAGTCAGGTTTGGCCACCGTTATTCAGGGAGATGTGTTCTCCAGCTGGATATGAAAGAAAGGGTTTTATGCCAGGTACTATAGGGAAAGGGCAATGTATAACAGGGTAGGAATGACTGGTTCAGCAACTTGCCATCAAGTGCACACAGTTGCACCACAGTCACCTCCACTGCAACATTCAGTCATTAATTAGCAGTAGCGAACTGTGAGGGAAAGGGAATTGTTGCAATAAATAAGATTTAGCGCACAATATTCTATGTTTGTGAAATGCCATAAAACCTATAGCATTATAAGTTACTGTCTCTGAGGAAAGGCCTATGAAGTAATTTTCCCACATTTGTTTTTTTCTCCCCAAGAGAACGAGAAACAATTAATCTAGCAGAGACGAACGATACTGCTCTGATATTTCTGAATGTTGTTTAATCGATGATACAATATCATTGAAAACAAAATTCCGGGGAATTTATTTCATGCATTTTGTGTATTCTAGGTATGCACAGAAGGACGTCTTATCTTGGAGTTTACTTTTGATGATCTTATGAGAATAAAAACATGGCACTTTACTATTAGACAATACAGAGAATTAGTCCCACGCAGCATTCTAGCCATGCATGTAAGTAATCCTTTATTCATTTGACCTAATGCAAAGAGATGAAATTAGGTTTATGAAAAACTCCAGCAAATTTCACACCCAAGGCAATTAACTATAAATATTTTGGTTTGCCTGCAACTACATCCTTTTACAAGTTCTTTCATCACTCCCTTGTTTCTCAGTGCTCTATTATTGCCACTGTTGCTATGTTTTCATTCTGTTTTAGCACACAATTTTCCTTTTAATCCCACTTGGTGGTCTCTGTGATCTGGGTCCAAAATCTGTTCTTATTGATATGAACTACAGCAAAGTCAGCAAATTTTCACCATTGTAGGTAGGAATTATATTCAGTCTTTAAATGAAGCAAACTGATGTTACCCTTACATAGACAGAAGATAAGTAATTATCTTATATTTACTTAGAAACCTTTAAGAATTTTAATTTTAATTTTAATTTTTCTTCCACATTTCATGACTTTCTTTTTTAATTGAAAGAAAACACACAAAATGGAAATTAAAATATTAAATATTCTGCAAGTTGAAGTAAAAATATAATAAGGTGGATAAACAAAGAACATACTGTTCTGCACCATAGAAGCATTGCTACTAGTAGTGTCCCCATAGACAAAATTAATTACGGCACTATGGTTTTATAGAGGGTGAGAATACAGACCGAAAGATGTTCCTGTATTTTGACATCTAGTTACTTAAATATCCATAGATAAAGATACATTCCTCATGGGGAATTTTAAACAGCTTAAGCTATTTAAGCAGCCTGGACATTTTTTCAAAGTGCTATCACAGGCCTGAAGAAAACATCTTTGAAAACCTGCCCCACCATTTCTGTCCCAGGGTTATCTGCTGTTTTAGAGGACTGATCAACTGAACTCTTCAACAGTATCCCATTAAAGGACAATGAGGATGGCCATGAGTGACTTTATGTATTTAGGAGTCTGCTGCAACTCAGAATGGAAGCAGGTTAGCCAGAAACCAGCAGGTATTAATTTTAGTAATGAGATTGATTTCATTTTAAAGAGGAGGCTGGTCTCACAGGTAAAGGGCCTGGCTAGGGTCAGAGAAGGACTATACTTGCATTTTGCCTGTTTAATTCTGGGAAAATAACTTGGATCGAAAGGGTTCTCAAGCCTGCACTTAATGTCACCTATGTGATGAGCTCTGCTGAAGGTGCCTTGATGAGGTCCTTCTGCTGCAATTTCTTACCCACAAAAAGAAAGCGATACCTTCTTTATTTATGCCTTTTTCTGTTTGGTGTTCTGGGACTCCCAGCCAACAAATAGAAGGCTAAAAGTGTGCTACAATCCCTCAGGAAGCCCATTGGTAGGGCCATGCCCACTTACATGACTAGACCTCCTAGGTCTATCTTTTGAATGGGCAGGGACCAAAGGAAGATATTAGAAATTGGATACAGTCTTTATTCTGCTCCCATTTCATAATGCTTTATTTTCCTATGCATACAGAACTCTAGCTTATTACATAAATTTAGCATCAATGTGTAATTTTTCCATAGAAGTGGCACTGCTTTTCAGAGAACCCTTCCCACATCCACTAAGAACATAAAAAAAAAACCAAAACGACAAAGCAAAGCGAAAATTCTATTTTTCTTTGTTGTTTAGGCACAAGACCCTCAGGTGCTGGAGCAGCTGTCCAAAAACATCACTCGAATGGGTCTGACAAACTTCACTCTCAACTACCTCAGGGTAAGCATACCATAGCTGATGATTATTGTGAGCATTTTTTAAAGTTACTGTTAGCTTTGAGTCAAGGTAATGAGAGCAGAGCCTGTGTCAGTCAGGTAAGAAATTGACCTAACCCTTAATGAGGGTGAAGGAAAAACAGCAGTAGAAATGTAGCTGATAAGAATGTGCCATTAAAACGGCTAAGAATTTTATCATGGAGTCCAAGCCATATTTGAGTACTCCCTGTTTTTAACAGTCTTTCTTCTCAGTTCTGAATAATGGGTTTATTTTATTGTACGCAAGATGTTCCCACCATTTTTCCTCTCTGCTCCACTGTTCCTGACAAAATGGCAGCTAATTCTTATTAAAAGCTGCCTGTCTACCTCATCGCCTTTCCCAGACAGAGGCAGGGCTGAAGGAAAGCTCAGCTCCAGCCCTGTTTGCAGCAGTCCCTCGAAGCAGTCTTTGCTTCACATGCCTCTGGGAGCCTGACTTCCTCCTCAGCCTTACACTGAATCAAGTGTGGGTTTTATGATTAAATAATGCATTTGTTCCCATTGCTTTTTGACCCTTAAAGTGCATTCAAAGTTTAGATGTTTATTTTTATTTTTGAAAGTATTCCCTAGTGTGGGCTTATAATACATACACTGAAATACAGATTTGTAGAGTTCATATTTCAAGGTTAAAATTCAGATTTTTCCTATTTCTAGACACACCATCAGTAGATAAAATGGGGTAAATTGCTTGGTGATACACCAAGCTAACTTGGCCAAGAGTTATCTGCTTTTATTTCTTTTAATTGTGTGAGTCATTATTCAAGGCACTTTTTAAAGATTACAAGAACACTAGAAAATGTAGTTATTTTCAGCCAACTGTAGAGCTGTACCTGAGTCTATATTTTAGTGGTACTTCACTCACTTCTATGAACCTTATAATACCTTCCCTGTGGGTGGATGCAGTCCTATCCCCAGAGTGTCTTGAACTCCGGGGGAGATAGTGCGCAGAACTGAGACATGTGCTGAGGTCTCTCTCATTGTATCCCTACAGTTTTATAGACAGCCTTTAGTTGTACTTACTGTCCCAATAGGATAACCTATTGCTGAGTCTTGCTTATGTGGTGTTAGTGTAAGAGTTATTGTTCAAATTATACCTTAAGTTGTGCAAGGTAGGTCTGCTGTAGTGTAACTGAAAGAAGAGTCTGGCATAAAACCTCAGAGGAATAATGCATTGCATTAGAATTTTTCCATGTGTAAATGTAAGAATAATATGTCTATGTAAAGCATATTGTATTCTCATGCTTCATTTAGTTTGTGGTTTGGTACAGAGAGCAGCCCTTGTGCTTTGGCACCTACCCTGTCACTGTCTCATGGTGGGGCATCCTAGAGCGTGTCCTACAGAAAATCCCACTGAGGATTCCTCCTCAGTCAGAGCAAGTTTTGCATTACATCCTAGTGGCAAACTCGGCAGCAAATGGCTGGCTTAGGTAGGCTATTTCCATGTTTTGTTTACGAATTGTGCAGTGGCACAAAGCATTGACCCTCTGCTGAGGTCTTTGATCCCCTTGGCACAAAGGAATGCACCGCCAAGCACTTGGGCTGACCAGCACCAGCCACATGACTCTGTAGTGCCCTCCATGAGGCTTGGAGGGCCATGCTGGATGCTCAGCACTGCTTCTATCACTGACCCCTTCTGGGTCCTTTCTGGTATAGTCTGTGACCATTGAGTGTGACAATACCAATGACAGAGGCAGGGTTCCTGTTAGAAGGCAGCTGAGCATCAGGCACCCATGCTGCTACCTCTGTCAGCATCAAAAAGGGGCAAGAAAGGAAGAGGAGGAGGGAGGGGAAAAAACTGAGAAAAGTAAAATTAGGATCAAGATAAGCACAAGGGAGATGAGCAGTGAAGTGGAAGGGGATGAAAAAATGAAGTCTTACTTTTTTTCTTCTTCCAGACTAGTTTTGTTGGCTTAACAGACAACAACATTAGGTCTCTGGGTGCAAAACTTCCTCTAGCTCCTGCTGTGGTGATTCTAAGAGGAAATTTTTTTTCCCAAGCCAATCTTTACATGTCTCTTTTTCTTCTGCTGAAGAATTGATCATTCTGCTCTTTTTTTCAGATGTTCAGCTCATCATTGTAGCTTGTATTACATGGTGTATTTCCATTTTGATTTGCTTCTTTCCCAATTACTTTCCTCTGTTAATTTTGACATGAAAATATTTTCTGAGCTCAGGATTGTAAACTCATGCACTGAAATAATGTGGTAAATGTACTTAGGTTTAAGGTGTTCTATTTTGTGGGGGTTTTCAGTCAACATTTTATGATATTTTATTCAGTCTTCCCAGTGTTTAGTAATTAGCGCTATTACATGGTTTCGAATAAGGATCAGAAACTAAGCATAAAAATTATTTTCTTTTTTTTCCTGCTGCACACAGCAAAGCCTTGTGATACTCATAAGCCCAGACTTCACTGATGGGCGGAATTAATCATTTTTATTCTCCAACGTGCACACAGCAGCAAGCTGCGCTGCAGTTTCTTTAAAGGCAGAATTTAAACCTGGATTTCAGATGGTTGTGATATAAAGGCATAGCCTGTATTTTTTGGGCTCTAGACATCGCAGAATGCTAAATCATTGCTAGTTGGGATAATTGCAGTTGCTGGCATGTAAACCTCCATTCCTGAGTGCCACATGCCTGTAGAGCCACAGCTTTGGATGTGTGCCCTGGTTTTCATGACAAGTAAAGCTGTCCAGCATAGAAGAACAACGATTTTGTAAATCATATTTAATACAAATTTAAAATATATCTCTTGAAACCTGGAAATGAAATGTTTTGCCCTGTGTCAGTTGCCAAATGCTCTTTCTCTCTGTTTTCTCTGGCTCTGTATAAAACTGTAGGCTTGCTTTCTTTCTAGTTACAAGTTTGTTTTGTTCCAGCATAATTGATTACCTCATCAATGGGGTCAGCGTACTTTGCTGTAGCTGCTGACTAGGAGTTGAATAGGCTGTCTCAGAAATAATGAGCAAAACCTTGTAGGTTTAAAATTAATATCAAGTTTTTCAAAATGTAATTTCTCATCAAGTCATCACGTAGTAGATATTAAGAGCTATCAGATAATAAGGCCAAGACCTATATCCTAGTCTCAATCAATATGAGTCCAGGAACAAACAGGAATCCTGTACAGAGTTTGAAGATGGAGATAACATTCAGAACAGTTTCCACCAAGCTAGAATAATTTAGTCCCCTCATGTTACCTTTCTTTTCCCCTCTCTAATTTTCTAGTTGCTGTGCTACTTTATTTAGATCTTCAATGAGTAATGAATTTGAATGTACTCTAAAAACAATAGCTTTATACTGGTAACTATTTCTTGCATTTATTCTCTTAAAATTTCTGACATACAAAAAGCCGACTCTGCATCTTCTCTTTGCAAAGTTGGAGTTAGTGTGGCAGAGCGCTCCTGCTCTGTGTCAGGAGAGGTATCTAGGCAGGGGAATGCACACTCCCACTTCCCCTTACGTCCTGTATGACTCTATTAACAAAGGCTTATCTGAGCTAAAAATTATCCAGTTTGTTGTTTTCTATATAAACCAATAACAAGGTATTACTATTGCTACACAGAGGACAGTATTTTCTGAATCCTCACTTTCACTAATGTAGTTCCTCACTAGACACTTTTGGATTTCTTCTGCTGTGGGAATATTGTGAATTATTTAATGGAACACAATTTTCTAAAGACATTGCTTACATTGTAATCAAAAGATATTTTTATGTATACCAATTGTGTACACAAATTTTCTTTTGCATATGCAAAATAGAAACACATGCAACACTTTCCTTTAATATGCAGGGAAATTTGATTTTCTAAATATGGTGTTATGCATGGGACAGATACGAGCTCAAATAATTTTGCAGCTATTTTGCTCCTAATATGTAACAGTTTGTGGCAGCTATCTGGTCAGTACTTTACAGCTGTTGTATCTTCAGCGAAAAAGGAAAAAGTTTATACATAAGCATGTTAAGGATGCAAAGTCAGGTACTTGGGGGATAAAAAAATGCTATCTTTATAGTCACTTGTGCAATATGAATTAATTTCCCTCAGCTACTTACATTATGTCATTATCTTCTAACTTCATCAACATGCACTGTGTTTCCACAGACTCCCAGCCATATGCAGTGCACAGGGTGACTGGCCCTCACTCAGTAACAAGTGCTCCAGTGCCACTCATTTGCTTGTAGGGTCTTCTGCAGTGTCTTTCTGCTGCCCAGGGAAGTGGTGGAGTCACCATCCCTGGGGGTATTTAAAAGACCTATAGAGGTGGCACTTAGGAACATGGTTTAGTTGTTGCCTTGGCAGTGTTAGGTTAATTGCTGGAATCGATGATCTTGGAGGTGTTTCCCAACCTAAATGACAGGATTTCTGCTCAGCAGCAGATGTTAATGGCTGCATAGCTTCTACTGCTGAAGAGGCACTGTTATTCCCGGTGTGCATACATGGCCTTGAGGCACACGGATGAGCACTGGGGCAGTCTGAGGGGTCAGCTAAGGGAAGGTGGCCATTCTTAGAAAGCAAGGGTCTGATTTTGCGGAGAACTTGGGACTTCATCTTGTTCCTAACAACAGAACTATTGCTGATGTCTGCAGCCTGTTGTTTCAGGCTAGCTACAGCTATATAGTTGAAAAAGAAGCAGATGGTATTTCTGGGAACACACTAGTGAAAATGGTTTTTCCATGACTGAGAACCACAGTAAAGCTTGGGAGCAGGGGCAGTTTGTTAACATACCGTTGGGTTACTCTAAGCTTACCCTTTCTGGTTCTGCAGTCCTCTGCTCCATGCTTCTGCCCTATGCCCATGCCTTTAGCAGCTATGAATGAAGTTCTACACATGGCAACTTCATTTGCTTTGTGCTTGGACTGAGGGGGGATGCTGGGGAGACAGAGTATGTGTTCATGTAGTGAGGTGCTATATCCTAATGGATGTGAATAAGAAGAACTATTAAGGGTTCACAAGCACCCAAAGGAGCAGGTTTGGATCATTTAAACATTCTGGAGATTTTAATATGAATGGTGTCAAAATTTTAAAGAATCCTCTGAATTGTAGAAGCTGAAAGCAGACACAACATTTTGTAAACTTAGTTCCTATGAATGATGGAATTTTTGAATCTCAGCCAATCCAGCTTGGGGCAATGGTCGCCAGGAAAATGCAGTCAAAACTAGAGGGTTCTCACAGAAGGATTCAAATGACTATAGCTGTCGATCCACAATCTATTTGTGCCAACTATAATTAGCTGATTCTGCCCAGGTTTTATAGTAATGTAATTTCTGAGCATTTATTTTAGTAATGATCACAGTGGTTTCTGTTCCTCTTTTATATATCTAATGCTTTAGAGACAGTGTTATATGTTACTTTCAGAATAATAAATGAGAAAAAAATGTATTCTTTGCAACAACTCATACAGTCAAATGTTAGCTTTTGACTTTTTTAAGACGGACTATCACAGAACAGTTCTGTCCAGAGTTATTACATCATAAGTATGAAAGATCACATAAACTGATACAGCACTTCTTTAAAAAAAGAAGTCATCAAGATGGCATGGTTAGGACAAGGGAACAAGGATCAGAGAGTTGCAGAAGATGGGACAGGTAGAGAGTGAAGCACCAAATTAGAAATGCTCTGAAGAGAAGATAGAATCTGAAGTAATCTCTGGGTAGGACATGGATTGGAAAGAGAACATTCATATTGTTAGAAATAATAGTGATGTGCTTTTCATTCATTGATTTCTAAGTATTTTGCTAAAACAAATGGGAAAATTATGGCACATGAGAAGAAAAAAAACCAAACCAAACCAAACCAAAAATCATGGAGCAAACCAATAGCGTTTAAAAAAAAACAGACAGCAATTTTAAACCAGACTTTGGAGAGTACTGTGACTTGGTGCAGTATATCAGGAATTTCAGAAGTCAGTGCAAAGTGGGGAATGAGAACAAAGCACAAGAAAGAACAGAGATTAGAAAGCAAATTGGGATTTTAGGATAAAAAGCAGATTTTTCCAGTATTCTGGAGATGTAATGGCCAGTCTTCACACAAAGAACCCTACCAGGCTCACGAGTATCTGTTAAGTAAAAAGATGTGTGTGTCTATGAACACAAGCCATCTACCATGACCACTGGACATACAGACCATATGACCTTTGAAATAAAATTAAGGTCTGGCCTAATGAGAATGGAAGGATCATAATCAACAATGTGAGTCCTTGAAGCATCCATGAGTAGGAAATCAGAATGAAGTTAGGTTGGAGCAATTTAAAATTAAAAAAAGTCAGAAGGGTAAAAGGGGGGGAAAGAGAGACAAAGACAAAGCACCTAGTCACAAAAACAAGCTACAAGATTTAAACTAATAATGTTGTTTCAGAAAAGAAAAAAGATTAAGGAAATAAGGAAAAAAAGAACATGGCCATAGGCTCTCTTTTTAGAAGACCAAATTAAAGCTTGGACTATATGCAGTGCTGTCATAAATAATAATAACTATTAATTAAGTTTAGGAATGAGACCTGCAGAGGTACAATTTGTATGAAGACCTGAAAATGCCAAACCCATCTTCTTGTTAAAGCAATGAAAACAGCAAAAATTTTAATTAGTTGTTTAATATTGAATATCCATGGGTATTTGGTACAAATTGTTATGCAGGGAGGAGTGGGTGCTCAAAAGAGGTCAAGAAATAGGCATTAATGCAAAGCCAGTGGTTCAAATAGTTGTTCATGGAAGTTGTTGTTTTAGAACCTGAAATATTTATTGTGGAAGGCTTATGGCAGCCCCAAGGTCCGCTCTTCATCTGAAAGGGTAATCCTGTAGTCCACCCAGTCATGTTTTTAATCTTCATAAAGATAATTTCATGAGTCTATTGTGATATCACAAGCAACTAACTCATATAACCTTTTGCAATAATTTTCTATACATAGTTAACTTCACTGGTTAGCCTGCTTGTCCCTTCCCCTTCCTCTGCCACTCTTTCTTGCATTATTGCTTACCCATCTCTGCTGGAGACATCTTCTTTGATGCATCTCAAACTAAAATTTGATTTTCCCAATTCTACATATGTTGGAGGATTTCTTTAGGTTCTTGAGAGTGATCCTATTTCTGCGGTGTTCTTGAAAAGTTCCTGTCTTTCTTGTGTGACATCCTGATCCTTGTCTTCACAGAGGATACCTCCCCACTTAGTCACTTCAATCTGCACATATGCTTCCACTTTTTAACCTGGAAACTTGCCATTTTATATTCACAACAGAAACCCTAAATACCAAAACCTGACTCTAAGAAGTAAAATAGTTCAGAGACTATTAGTCTGGGTTTGCATGTTTTAGGGATTGGCACACACAAAGCTAAATTTGTCTTCCAGTCACCTCCCTTGTACTTGTGCAAGCACTGCTGGAGCCAGGCCACACTAGAAAGCTAATCTAATCCTTTCCACCTAAATTATGACCATTCTTAATGGCTCCCCAAGTGATACTTGTGCTGGGCAGAGAAGAGAGCAGCAGTATGGATTCGTATCAGCTGATGCTTTCTGAAGTCAGACCTCATTCCCAAATATGCCAGCACTGATACAAGAAGACAAGAAAGTGCTGGGGAATCCTACAGATTAAGTAGGATTCCCTAAAGTTGTAAATTCCTGATCTTACTTCTGGATCTGGAACATTATGTTGATTGTGTCTGTTCTATTATGGTTTCATATTGCTGTGAATGTGTTCATTTCATTAGAATGGCTACTGACTTTCAGTGGTAGAATTTAGAGCAGATTCTTGCTCAGAACAGATTACCATAATTTACAAAACTTGAATTGAAAACAAAATAAGAAGAAAGAGAAAAGGTTGTTTTTCTTCACAGCTTCAAAATGAAAAACAGAATTATACATATATGTGCATACATATGGATATGAAGGGAATGCCCATTTTTATGGGTATTTTATGAACTATGGTGTTTAGTAACTTCACAATTAATTGCTAATATCCTACATTTGTACTAACCTGTTAAGGGGCAGTCCCATGGTGTAAAGGAGAGCACTCTGGACTCTGAATCCCAAGGACCTGAGTTCGAGTCTCAGTGGGGACTGTCCCCTGGCAGTTCAAGCCTCCCTGCCATCCCATCCCATCAGATCTTGGATGCTCAGCAAGGTCAGCCCCGGTTAGTACCAGGTGCTGTGACAGTCCTGAGGACTTCCCTGTCACTGTCCAAGCTCGCTCGGCTGTGGCAAATGGACCCTTAGGATTTAAATGGTGAATGGTGGGGCCAGTTCTGCGCACGCTGTGCCTCACCTAAAAAATCCACTGCACAGGCTGGAAGGGCTCACCCACGTGGGGAGAGCCCTGCCCAAATCTTTGTTCACGAAGTCTGGCCATATACATACACATTAACCTGCTGGAAAACTTCAGTAAACTTTTTCCCTGCTGTATGTACACATGTATGAATACTGGTGTCCATCATTAATGTGTAAATCTGTGCATTCCTTTGGATTTCTAAGCGTACCTTCTGTGGATATTAATGGGAATATCAGCAGGTATATGAATTCATATCTGGGCACCCATGACTTCGTGTTTTCCCTGCCTCAGACAGTCCCATAGGATGTAATAGACAGAATCTATAGGTAGTGTCAATGAGCAAAGGTGCTGGACCAGACTTGTACTGGTGCATACATGAGGCTTGTGAGCAGAGTGACGGCAGAAGACATTATCAGAATTATAACACAGGATTCATCGGAATTGTGTCACTTCCAGTACTTTGTTTCTGCACATCTAGAAAACTGTGCTATGTTAAATATTCCTCCCTACTCGGAATTGCTTCCATAATCCTGTGCCTTCTTACCTTTTCTACTTGATGTTGTTGCCTCACCATTACTCACAATAAGGCAGTTTGTTAGTCAAAGATCCAGTTCAACATCAATTAGAGTCAATGGAAATATCTCCTTTGATCCAAATGTCATCTCAGAATTTTTCATTTATTCAGTGGTCTTTTATACACATAAAATCCAATTTATTGAAATTAATTTCTCCATTCCTTTAGGCAGTTTTAGCCATGAAAATGTCATGCTTCATGAACAACAACAACAACAACAACTGGTTACTTTTATCGCTTTTTTTGTTGTTATTTTGTTTTGGAGTTTTGAGACAAAGGAAAATTAACTTGATTAACCACAGATTACAGTTCTTAGGTGAGCCCAAAGGAACAAATATAAGCTTGGGGATCTGATTGAAGAAAGGGTTTAAGAATAGAAAAGAATGAAGGAATACAAAAGAATAGAGTTTTCACAGCAAGACAGAGAATTTTCTCATTTTATTAATCATTCAGGCAAAATTTAGAGCTGGTTTAATTAAAGGACTGTGCACCATTTCTACCCAAGATAAGACGCTTTTACATAAAGTAAGTATGAATCACATGGAAAAAACCCCCACAGCTGTATTTCCTATCTGAGATTTCATAGCATCTTTTTTTATAAAGCAGGATTGGACCCAGTCATAATGGATCAAAATCTTCAAGCAAAACACAAGCACTGTCTGAACGGGGTGGTGTTGGTGGTTAGGCAGAGATCACATTCCTCTCTGGAGCAGACCTTGCCTCATTCTGCTGCTTTGCTGCTCCAGCTTCATCAGGAGTATTACCGCTGTATACCTCAATGTGATGTAGATCCCAAGTCTACAAGAAGGCAGAGGTTTCTTTCTAGGCACTTTCCAATTTCATTCAAAGTAATGAAATATAAAATGGAATAATCTTTTGATAGTGATATGCAAAGGAAGGAAGGAAATAAATTTCAGTCTTCTAAACACTACACCAGACCCTTTCACTGATTAGCTCTTGACAAGATGTATTAGAGCTATGGTGTCATTTGAAATATTATACTCTATTTAATAGCAAGTCTCTATTTTATAACTCTTCCAACATCATGGTGGTATTCTAGTGTATCTTTGGATGCCTTACTGATTTTCTTTCACAGTGTATGAGATGAGATGTTCAGCCTTACAAAAGAGAGCATATCATATATTCTATTGCTAAGTGCCCTTGAACAATGTAATTTTAAAAATGAATTAATTTTATTAAAATAATTGCAGTAAGAAACAGAACATGAAATACAGCTTGCTCATTATTATAGTTAACAGTGTAAGGAGAATGACAAATGATTCAGAACAGAATGGATATTCTTGGAGTCTTTCAATGTTATCACCAAAATCATATTCATTATACTTTTTGTTTCTTTTCTGCACCTTCTTGGTGTCTAATTGTATTTTAAAGGCCATCTGGTCTCTTTATTTCTCAGCTTCTTCAAATTCTTTCTAGTTTAATATACAGAGATAGGTTGATTCCTGTAGTCTTATTTTAATATTTTGATTCCTACTGTGGGCCACTTTGCTACCCAAAGTAAGCTTCCTGTTGCTATAATAAATGGTAATGAAAATTTCTGCTTTGAATCACACAAGTGTACAAACTGGAATAACATCTCAAAAAGTAGTGACCTTTCTCCAGAGTGACATAAGTGGGTGCAAAGCTTCGCCTGTGGTATTTATATATTTCATTACCTTTAGAAAATACAAGGCATGAACACTATCAGATTAATCACAGCAGCAGAGGACATGTGGACCAGGGTTGCCTTCAAGCCTCTGCTAATCAGCCCAGTTCTGCTGATATCACAGGTAGCAGTCACGCAGTTCTCAGAATTCTTCCGTGTACAAACCCAGTTTAGAGGGGAAAGGCTGCCTCTCTTATAGACAAAAAACAAAACAAAACAAAACAAACAAAACAACAAACAAAAAAAAAGGACCACAGGGGCAGCAGGAACTGTCTTTTTCACTGACTGCTGCAGCAGGCATTAGAAATTAGAAATACATGAAGCAAGAGGAAAAACAGCAGAAACAAAATCTACCCACATAAGCCAAAACACTGTAGCCCCCAGAGGAACTTGAGAATGATGGTTTATATGAAGATGCTCACACTTCTGTGCTTACATCATCCTCCCACATTTCTTGCATCAAATTCTGCTAAGATCACTTTTTTAAAGAGGAAAAAAAACAGATAAATCATTGAAATTATCAAAATATTTTTTAAAAACCCCGACTTTTTAAATACTGATTGGTTTGGAGTCATATTTTAGGCTTTTTTCTCTCTATTTCCTTAAGTGAAATTAAAGAAAGCAGCATTTTTTGATACTTGCTATGAAGGCTGTTAGTGGTCCTTGATAATGCCCTTGTGTAAGTGGAAGCTGTGGCTGCTTAGTACTTCTCAAGATGGATGTATCAGGTCAGTTTTTACCCCTAATTCATATTCTCATATGAACCTAAAGGGAACTTACATTTTTAACTTCCAGTGTTTGATTTCATTGTGCAAAGTTTTTTTCTTTTCTTCTTACTTTTATTCTGAACAAAAATTAGATTAAAAAGAACTTCAAAGGATATCAGCTGCAAGAGGGTTGTTGATTTCAGTGGAATTATGTCAAGTTATAAAAAATCAGGTCAAAACAGAGAAAAAACTTAGAGGAGAAGTAAATGCATTAAATATTATTCAAGTTTGCTTTGACAAAGCATTTAAAAGGTAATCTGCTTTCATTTTGCTCACACTTTTTTCTCTTCAGGACATAAATAATATGTTTTCCCACATAATTAATACAGTTCATCTTTGCTCAACTTCCTACTAGTAAGGCTGGAATCAAGTTCTTGAGAGAGTGTCTGAGGTTAGTTATGGATGCAGTCCAAAAAGCTCTTCATCTATGTGTGTAATTTTGGAAGATGATGTATATAAAGGCAAAAACAACTTTTATCATCGTAGTTTCACTTAAAGATGGTCTGTGCCTTAGGAGTAAGGCAATATGGGCAGTTCTTCTTGCCTACTTTATTC
This sequence comes from Sakesphorus luctuosus, assembly GCA_013396695.1. Classification (NCBI taxonomy): domain Eukaryota; kingdom Metazoa; phylum Chordata; class Aves; order Passeriformes; family Thamnophilidae; genus Sakesphorus; species Sakesphorus luctuosus. Next base: position 194,525 of record VWZD01008582.1, read on the forward strand.
CTATCTGCAGGAGCTATTAGAAACATCCATTTAATAATACTCTGCTCTGTGTGTTTTAATAAATAAGGCTTTATGAATCTGTGGAATATCATAGGAATTGAGATTGTGTAGAAAACACCTTTGATGCTGAACAGTTCAACCTCCTGCCTGGGAGAGCTCAAAAAAATCAACAAAACCCAGAAGGGATTAATCTATGATGACTTTGGGGGGGGTTGTTTTTTCAGAGAGATATTTTATATGAATATACAATTTTGTGTTTTCCTCAATTTAGTTGGAAAAAAACACCCCTATATTTGTTGGCCATTTTAGGCAGTATATTACTGTGGCAATGGGAAAGTAGGGAGTGCATCTGTGGTTGGTTATCAGTATTAAACACCTTGAATAAATTGCATAGCATCAGGAAAACCAGATGACTTCAGCCATCCAAAAAGTACAGGAAAATACATTGCCTGCAGGCTCTTGCAGCTATTATAAAATAGAAATAATTGTGGAGGGGGGAAAAAAGTTCATCCACGTCCATTCACTATAGTATATGTCCATGTCATCATTGAAAATGTGCCTGAAAGTTCTAGCATAGTAAAGCCATTTCCTATAATGAATTTTGTTATGCCTTCTCATTTTCTGTAGACTCTGAAAATCTAGATCTACCTGAACTTCCATCATCATAGTATCTGATCATTTTGCTTTTTTTTTTTTATTATTATTCTGGTAATGTTATAAAAGCCATTATATCCATTGCTCTGTTGAGGAGCTTTAGGGTGCTTAGAAGGACATAAAGCCAAAGTCAGACTTAGTGGCTTCACTGCAGCTACAGACTTATCTTTTTAAATTTCATTGCTCAGGACACCACAAGCATCAGTGCCATCCTGGTTTCAGCAAGCCACTATGTTGTTTATTTTTACAGCAAAGCATGGAAGGTGGTAGGTGATCCCCAGCTTTATCTGGTATTCCAGAACAATTGCCCCAAAGTCTTGACATATGGGTCAATATCCTGCTTAGCCTGAGGGAGTTAAACCCTGTGTGCTGATACACCATAAACATGCTAAAAAAAAATGATGACTGCTGAGAGCAACCTTTTCAGGCTGGGCCACGATGCAACCAGGAGGGCATGGCTCTCTGGGTTAAAAAAGGAGCCTGGCTGTCTCAGCTGGTAGGGAGCATGGCTGAATAAGTATGAGGACTTTTCTTCTCCAGTCGGCTCTCAGGATTAATTTTTTCAATTTAAGAATTACCAAACAGCAGGTTGGAGTGAAGGTGTTAGTGGTTAGTCTTCTATGTACTCAACCTGTACTTCTATGTACTTCGTCCATCCAGGTCCATCAGACCTTAGAGTTTATTTGTCTATTCCCACCCCCAGGTTATGTTCTTCCTTGTATATTAAACAGCATCCAGTGGTGTTCTTGGGTATCTGAGTGCAACATCTGTCTGTACTCTTTTAAAGCTGTCCCTGCCTGCTTTGCTGACTCTCAAAGAATCCTGGGCACAGTTCAGGAGCTGGCACGATATAGAGTCCATTGCGGGAAGGGATTTTGTATGTGGTCTTCTATCTTGGTGCATGAGAAGGCTCAACAATATAAAGGGGGGACATTCCTTCCCAGGTGGCCTCGCTGCCAGAGAACTGTACTGGCACATTTCATTTACTAGGGTTTCTATGTCTTCAGAGGGCTTAAGCATATGAATTCTGAATTGTTTTAATATGGGCCAGGCTCACCTCAACCAAGGTAGGTGAAACACGGGACATTTATGGATCATACTCTTGGGACAAAATGCTTAAATGTTGGGATATTTTTTTCTGATGTTCCATTTAGTGGTATGACTGTAGTCTTAGACAAACAATGAGCTTGAAGACCAGATCTCCTAAATTTTTTCATGATATCATTATCACCACTTCATTTGGCTTTTTTTTCCAGTATTAACAGAAACACATGCTTGTGTGTATCTATTCTTTCTGTCACTGGAAAATGCTACTATTGTTCTGCATACTGGGATCACAGTAGGTGATAACACTTTTCCCTGTCAGCTAGCAGAAGAAATGGCAGCCTCCTTTTACTCCACTGTCATATACACTTTTTCTAGTGAAAAAAACTTGCTTTTTTGGAAGAGGCCAGTCTAGACTGAAAGCAGGCATGTAGCAGTCAAGCATCAAAGTGCCCAACTAGTACATAAACATATGTACTAGAGCATATTCCAGTATGTGAGGACAACTCCTGAACGCTATGAAGAACATTTAACACTTGGAAGTGTATACCTGGGTACACAAAATGGGGCTGAAATCTAGGGAAAAAAAAACTTCTTGAATACCTCTAGTCCTTTGTCTGATTAAAGTAAAAATTTACCCTTTGATGTCTTCTGTTAGGGCTGCAAAGTCCGGCAGCTTACACAGATTAGAGGGATTCTTCCTTTCTGAGTTGCATTTTACAACAGAATTAAGTGCCAAGTGCAGTGTTGATATATGAAACAGAAGGAACACAGCTTGACTTTCAAACTCCAAGCAAGAGTTTGCAGTACTAGCAATTAGGAAAAAGATATTTGTACATGTAAACTGCAAGTCTTATCTAAAAATCACTGAGATAATAATCTTGGGACCTTGTGACGTTATCTTACCAAGACACAAATGAAGTATAACAGCAGTTTAAGGGTATTGTTGTGCAAAACTTTGCACAAAACTAGTAATAGATCAGCTGTTCTGTTTTTAAAAGGAGGGAAGGAAGACTATTTATTTCCCCCCAAAGGAACTGCTCCAAAGCTATTTTCCTTATCAGAAGAACACCTTTTTCCTGAACGTTATCTCTGACATTTGTTCTTTATAGCCTAATGAGAGCAGGTGGAACACCATGGGAATGAGTAATTGTTGATTTGATATAATTTTAACTTTTGTTTCAAGCCTACACATAGGGTTGGTCTTTTGAGCCTTCATTTTGCTTATTGGTAACCTTGGACTATTTTGCAGTCAATAATAGGGGAAAAAGAAGTGCTTCTTTTTACTGCTAGACTGTTAGGTGGCTCAAAGTCTTGGATGAGACCATGCCGAGTTTCTATTTTTCCTTCTGTGAGCAGCAGAGAGAGTTGCTTGATCTTCCCATATAAAATGGTAGGGAGCATTTGTGATTTAGGTTCTTCTCTGAGTGTTTGATTTAGACCCCTCACACATCTCGTAACAAGCACACAGTGGTCTTGCTGGCTAGGGGACCTGCTGTGCTGATGGGGTGAAGCAGCACACTGTGGCCCTGCATGCTGCTCCCAGTACTCAGTGGAGCTGGCAGTCAGCTCGGTGCTGCCTACCCTGGCAGCCAGGCACTAGCTGACCTTTCTGCCTGAGGGAGGGTTGCAGGAATTTCCCCCAAAATGATCTTTTGACATGGTCATGCCCAGAAGGTGGGCTTTTCTCTGCCAAGTGTAAGGGGCTATGCAAACCAGTTACTCCACTGGTCAGTGGTATTGGTGTAGGGATTGATCCTCTTCAGAGTGGATGCAGTGTTGTGTATGCAGTAAAACCCACTGACTGGGAGAAAAGCTCATGCATCCTCAGCCATACCCATACTCTGCCTATTGCCAACCTGTATTAATTTGTCTTCTTGGCAGTAAACAAGTATTGGGCAGACCTGAGGTTATAAATGATGAACATGGAAAATAAAGCTATGAAAAGTAAAGCGTTAACCTTATCTGTGCCCAGTGCCATTTCATCATGTCATTTTTATCCTGGCATGAACCCAGAGTTGTGTGAAATGCTGAATACAGAATGCAAGGTTGTAGAGAATCAAGGCTCAGGGAATACTTTGATACAGTCTCTTGAATCTTAAATGCCTGAACAACCATGGTCTTTTTACTTTACCTGGTACTGTAATACCAAACCCGAGATGAAGGTGCATTTCCAGTGTTGTTACTCTTCCAGGATCAGTGGGCAGCTTCTATTGCAATAAGAAGAAAAACTGCTTTGGCTCAGCCTGCCAGTTAAATGACTATTCTTAGGATTTGCATTAGGAAAATGGTTCTTCTAAATATCACTTTCTCTTCTTCACCATACTTGGCTGCTGGGAAAACTAGAAGAATCATACACAAATAAAAAGAAATTCAAATGCAATATAGAACTAAATGTAGTTTTCTCTGTTGTCATCTCTGCTGGCTTCCAGACAGAGATTTGGTCCTCAGCTGTTGTCATCTTAGTCATGCTGCCCAACCATAGTGGAGTAAGGGTGATCCCCAAGATCTCTTCTTCATCAGGACCTGAGGACCACAAGTGTCTAAAAATGACCCTTTCTGGGGAACTGAGATAATCAGCAGTAATGAGAGCTATAGTAAGATAGCTTTCCTTAAACATGCCAGTAAGGATCTGGCTCAGAACAAAATCCTAAAAATGCTTTTGTCTATCACCAAGGAGAAAACCTTCTCCAATTGCTTTCAGAAACCCACACATGGATTGTTCGTCTATACCAGTTTCTTAAGCAGCATTTGTCCCACATCACCCGTTTCATCCACACATGTCTGCTCACATGCTGCCTATTTCCTTAGTTATTTCTTGGACAGATATAATCCACCAGCTGTTTTGCTGTACAGCAACACAAATAGCTGGGCTTGCTCAGCAGTGGGGACAGCATGGTGCTGCTTAAGCTGGCATTGCCACCTAAGAAACAGCAGCCTCAGTGTAGTGTCCTTTGGATCCTGTCCCTTCCTAAACCTTCCACATGATTTCTTCTGGCCTTGCTTTCTGGAGGAGGGGAAGAAGAAGAAGAAGAAAACAGTCAACTAGTATTAATATCTCTGAATTAAGATATTTCCCAAGTAGCAATTTATTCAATATTTGATAGACCATTCAATCACAAGTTGGATGCAAACACTTGCAGTCTTTTAGAGGAAAAGTTTAACTCATTTCTCCACTTAGCCACAGATTGCTGAGAGGTTGGGGAAACTGGGGCCTACTTAGTGAATATGAAAATATTGCCATAATTTTTCATGTTCTCCACACTCTAAATGTTCATTTCATGGTGCATATACCATATTGCTTACCATAATACCCAAACCAGGGATCTTTTGCAGTCTGCAGAACTAATTAAAAGCTTAAAAACAAGGAGTCTGAAAGAGTATATTCCTGCTAAAGCTTTACTGGTCAGTGATGTCTGCAGACTAATGAATCCTCATACCTTGATCAATTGACTTATGCCATAATGATCTCCTATTTTTCCCATTCAATATCAGAATGCTTTTAATGATTGGAAATCTCTGGCTCTGGCTGTGCTTTATACCTTGTGTCATCTCTTAAACTTCAGGAAAAATTTTAGTAAGAGTTTCCACCTTTCATTGGAGCTAACCAAAGGTCTCTTCAAGCTGTATGATTCTTTAGCAGCATCTCCCAGAATGAACCCACTCGAGAAGAACAAGATAAATCAAACAATATAGGCAAGGACATAATGCAGACAATTCACAATAATAAAGTAGCTGCATTAGTCTCAAAACAGCAATTCAAAGGAGCATAGGATTAAGCAAATACTGTATATGCCACTTCATTTGCACCATCTGCTGAACCAAATATCAGAAGGGGAAAGGATAGTGGACACATGGGACTGTGTGCTGAAATACATTTGGAAAAAGAAAATTGTTTCAGAAAGCTATGAAAACAAAAATCTGGGTGCTTACAAGTCTGCAGCCAGGAGAGGGAAGGAACAATGATGTAATTTCTTAGACCTCAGAGATTTGATTTTTTCATTTTCCGTTTTTAGGAGTGGGGGAGGTTATGGAGCTTAATATCATCTACTCCAGAGTCTAGTTCAGATAGGAATTGCTATTTAACTATAGGAAACACAAGCATGGAAATTATTACACAGAGAACAAGAAGTGTAAGTTTTTAAAATGTGCTTGGATGCTGTGAGTGCATGCAAAGTTTGGGCTTGGATACAGTCACTAGGGTACAGTCACAGAGTGACTGCGGTTTAGATGGTTTAGACATTGTAGCTGCTTACTAAAAATCTGTTGTGTTGACCAGAGTGAGCGAGAGGCATTTGGAACCCTTCTGCTGATCTTTGGATCAATACTGTTATTGAGAATGTTTTCCTGGAAAATATGATCAAAAGCTGAGAAATTCTGCTGTTCAAATACTATTATAAAATATGTGTATTAGTCAAAAGATGATATTGGATTTGTGCATTGCCAAACATAGGAACAATAACATAGGGAAGAAGATCCCATTATTCCAGTAGTCTGGGAAGTGCTGCTGCATCTCTCTGAAGTGTCATATGGTGTATTAGCATTTACCAACCCATTTCAACCCCTAAAAATATGTGTTTATTTCTCTTCATCGAGACTGCTTAAATATTGGAAGTTACAGTTTTTCCCTTGTAATATAAATTGCTATAAGAAATGTAAATGAATTGTTGCTTATTTAATTGATAGTAATTGCACTTAACAATCTGTGCTACAAAAGATAATGGCTCTGGAAGTCAAAAGAAATTCACACAGAAGTTTAACTTGGCGATAAATTGTTTCCAGCGTGAGATGACATATAAGAGCTGCAAATACTGTTCCATCTTTAAAGACTTGAAAAATTCTGATTTAGCTGCAAGAAAAAAAAAAAAAAAAAGAAAAGCGGAAAACACTTTTCTTTGTCCCTTCTTGTCCCTTCTTTTAGTGTTTAACAGGACAGTATTCTGGAACATGATGGTAAAAATTAGAAAGGTCCCTTTAAAATGCAGTAAAAAGCATTAATTGTTTAGCTTAAATTTCAGTTCTTACAATGTCAGAACACCTCAAAAATACTCATAAAAGCATCATTGATTCACAGATAGTTGGAGTTAAAGGACATAAAGCATCAGCAGAGAACCCAGTCAGACTTTGTGTATATCATAGGCTGTTATATTTTACTGAATTACTCTCAAACTGAGCCTATGGCTTCCATTTCACTGAGACATAACTGGTGTTTGGCAAGAGCAGAAAGTATCCTCAGAGTACCCATTTCAAATTATGGAATTATTAGTTTTCTTATTACATAGATGGGACATAGAGTAGTTCAGGGAACCATTGTAAGGTCTTTCTGGATGCCGCATGCTCTACCAAGAGGCTATTTTCTCAGAGTAAAAAAAAAAAAACCTAACAAAAAAACCCAACGAGAAAACACCATAGGAATCTTAAGGTCTCAGTAACTCCTTCTCCATAAAACTGGCTTCTCCTGACACTAGGGGTGATAATGAGAATTTGACGATTGTTCTGTGACTTGTGTGATATTTTCAGTCCTGGCTGGAACACATTAAAAAGCTGTTTTGAAGGGAGAGGATACATTACTGTGATCACACTAGCAAAAAAAAGTTCAAACTCCATCCTTGCTCTTTAAAAGCACTGAACTGCCTGAAGAAAATAGATGTGTAAGCATAGGCAAAATTACCCAAACCAAAGCCAGAAGTGAAATTCACATTGCCTTGCTCACATAACAAGCTGTAAATTGTATTTTTTTTTTAAATAAACAAAGTATAAAAAGCCAAATCATAATTGTTTCTGTGGTCAGAGTTTCCAGTGACGGGCACCGTGTCTTGTGTGACATTGTGACCACTCTGGAAATTACAGCTGAACTGCCACCAGCAGCACTGGGACCACTGCACACTGTTTGCATGCATCAGTAATGTATGGACAGTGCTATTTGCAAGAGACCACAGATTTCAGCTTCCTGATCCAGAAATGTAGCTCTGTCCATTCAGTCCAGTTTCGCTTCACTAGGGAAAACAAACTGGACATTTCAGTCACCAGCCCCATAGCTGTCACTTGGGTAGACAATGTTCGTGGCATAACTTTGGCTGTGTTTCTGCTGGTAAATCAGACAGACCTACGGCACTGTTGAGAGCTGGCATATAAATATCCACCCAGGTGAGCTGTTGGCACATTTTCCCAATTTATCCCATACACCTTTCTCTCTCCCAGACTGTGTCTGGGTGCCATTCTTGGAGCAGCCTGGGCAAGAAACTGTTTTCAGTAAAGTGAGATTGGGGCCATGCTCCTCTGGCAGCAGGTAGGGTTGGGCTGTGGGCATACAAGTGCTGTACTGGCACACACCCCGAGGGCTGGAGGGTGGGCCTCACCTATTTCATTTGGGAATATTGTATTTTATATTATACCCATAAGTCTGTGGTTCCATACCCATTAGTACTGTATCCTTGAGCATTGGATCATCAAGCCATATAAGCTTAGAATGGATCAGATGAGAGCAAAATTAAATTTCTGTTATATTAACAGAACATCCATCGTGAAATTTAGGCTGCCTTTGTTGTCTTTGCTGGACAATACCTGATCTGACGCTGGTATGGAACTGGCAGATGGTTCCTTGTATGGCATGAAGCATGCTGATACAAAAGTATCTGTCACAAAATTTAAAAAACCATTGAACTGGTCAAATTAATTTCTAGAAACACAGCTCTCTGCATTGCTGATACCAGGGATCTTTAACACCAGGGCTGCTGTGCTGCTGAAGCACAACCTTAGTCACACAGTTAACAGCACTGGGAGCAGTGCTGCACTGCAGTTGGTAGCACTGATACACACACAGAAGACCTTTTTCAATATTGCTGTTATTGAGAACTTCAAATGAATGGATGCATTTGAAAGACTTCCCAGAAAATACATTTCCTTTTCAGCTGGCAGCTCAGTCATTCATCTAAGTAGTCTGTGGATTAAGTAATTTGACAACCTCTGAAAGGTTTCTTTTTGTGAAACAATTGTGTGTTATTGCTCTCTCCTTTTTCCATTTCACCTGTACAACTAACCCAGAAATTCAACACAGGCATATCAAGACACACACTGGGACCAGACAGCAGCTGCACCAAGTAGTGTGTAATAATGCTGCTAACTACTGCAGGATGGGCTCATAAACCAGAGAGGAGGAAACAGAAGCAGGGAAAGGGTTAAGAGGATTGTTCTTCCTATTTGCTTTTTAGCTCACTTCTTGACATGAGTCTCTCTGGACATGGACAAAGAGAGAGCACAGATCTTAGTCAGTTCATGTCTCAGAAGATTTGTGCAGGAGAGGTCAAGCTGAGGTACAACATCTTGTGTTATAATGCAGTTGAATGATTGGTATCTAATTTATTAAGCAATGAGGCAGATCGGGCAATCTGGTTTTTCCAAGTGTGTAGGAACTGTCAGCTCATTGGTACTTCTCCATCTTTCTGTTTATGCTATGCTGCAATGTGGGGTGGGTGGGAAGAGGTTGGACTGTCCCCTTTTGGATGCAGCTGCCATGTCATGGCACTTTCCCCTCTTAGGAGGGGTGTTAGCTTTGTTTCCCTGTGGACTATTTTCACAGCACAGACACAGACCACCGAGCACTTGTGTGAGCGGGTGGCGTAAGGCAGTGGCACTGCTGCACACAGTACCCCCACAGAGCTGCGAGATGCAGGTGTTCTGGGAAGCAGGCACTGCACATGCCAGTGTGTTTTACCAGATCATCATATCCACCCACCTTAAATTCCATCTCTGTTTTTCGTATAGATCCTGACAGAATAGCTCAAGTACACTGTGTACAGTCAGAAGACAAGTATTGATTTTGCTGTACCTGAATAAAATCTGTAAGAGAAAAACAAACCTAATGTTGGTGTTTTGGTTTTTATCTCTTTTGACTTTTGTGCGTGGGCTTCTGTACTCACCATCTAGCATTTGATCCACGTAACATACAGAGCTGCAGCTTGATTTTTAAGATGTGCTCAGCCCATGCTCTGATCTGTGCAGGCACAATTTCAGAGCCAGTAAATAATTTTGCCTATGTTTTATTGCCTGTATTTAATTGAAGTGCAAATTCATCATTTCCTTCCTACATACTAATCAGAGAATCAGATGGGCAGTTATTACATTTTTCTGGTGTAATTATAAGATCCGTACCCTACTACACCAGCTACATACATTACCAAAAAGATTCAAAATGTAGTTTATCTGCAATTCATTGGGCCAAGGGACAAATAGCCTGATCTGAAGTGAATCCTTATGTATTTTGAAGACATTGCTCTAAATTAGGTTTATTAAGATATTATTTAAATAACAGGTTTAGTATACATTTGTAGTGTTGCTTACTATATTGCCATTAAAACAGTTGAAGCATTATTAATGTACACGCTATCTATACTTAAAAGCATCATTGCCTGATGGTGATAATACAGCTTCACTAGTGCATGGTCTATGACTGCAAGCATTAAATACTCCCTACTTTAAAGTCATTAATCCCTACTTTCTTCGAATACGTTTAATTAAAAAGTTCCATTTTCCAGTAATTGCTGTTTTTATATAACCCCAAAATGGAATTTTATTCAGACACAAGGTCTTTTATATAAACATCCATCTGTCCACAGCACAACAGTGCTGGGACAAGTTCTGTGGATTGGGAGAGAAGTGAAGAGATTACAGAAGACTGTGCCCTTGTAAGAACTGTGAACTTTTGTCCTCTGTGTAACAGCTCTGGAGGATTTTGCCTTCAGAATTTTGGTAACAAACAAGCGAATTGCAGAGTCAATAGGGGAGAAAATCATGAAACAATGGGTTTAATGCCTAGTGGAGTTGCATTATTAGTTTATAAAGCAAAGCTCCTTCCTTATTCCTTTTTCTCCTGTGTCAAGCTCGGCACTGCAAAGTATCATGCTTTCTATTTGAACACAGAATTAAGAAAACCTCAATTGCATGTATAAAAATACATATCCATATACATATCATATATTTTGTGCTTCAGGCTGAGAGATCTCTAATAAAAAGAAAATATGTTGGTATTAATAAGGTTGGCATCCAAAAAATATGAAATAAATGCATGGAAGTTTGTCAGCTTATTAATCATTCCATTACAAGTGGTGTTTTTACTTTCATTGCTCAAACATCTAACCACAGTTCATTGGCTAAAGGCCAAACTAGCTTTTGCATTGGCACATTACCATGCAACGTAGTTCTGTACTTCTCTTCCATTTATTAATGCTGCAGACTTCCTACAATTCAGGCTAAAAATAGAACTGGTTATGTGAAAAACACTGCATTTGTGCTTGAGCTGCAGTATAGAAACAAGAGGATTTTATATGGATGGGGAAGAGATTCATGACACAGAAGAGCTAGCTGCTTATACTCTGGAAAAAGCTTTCTTTTTACAAGGTTGTAGATAAAATTAGAGTTGCTATGTACACGTTAGTCTGAAGGATGAATCACAGTTGTATTGCTTCAGTTTGTATGAATCTGTGTATTTCTGTTGTATGAAGGAAAGATGATTTCTTGGACAAGGAAACACAAAAATAGCACAATGTATGGAAGTCAATTTGTAAAATCAAAGGTGAAGTTTTGTTTTTCAGTATAAAGACTGTCTTCATCTGTGGCACCTATTTTGAAGTAGCTTCAAAAATTATACAATAAGCCAAAACTTCAACCTCACCACTAAATTTTTAGATTTGTATTTTGGCCAGGCATAGCATCGCCTACTGTTCCAGTTTCAGTATCTTTAAGTCAGCATTTGCTTTCTAAAGACCACTTCACCATGAAAACTTTTCTAAACTTATTTC